>CAUJNA010003810.1:42500-147500 GCA_963377175.1 Effrenium voratum
AGCACCTCCCCCGCCACTGGACAATCGCGAGGACGCACGCGGTCCAGCACTGGGCGCGCGCTCGTGAGTTGTCTTCCTGACCATCCAAAACTCAGCAGGATCAGCGGCCACGAGAAACAAAACAGGGGTCAAGGTTCCCAAATGTTCCCAGCCTACCAGGGGTCGACAATCTGTCGCCCCCTTTCTCCGCGGAGAGGATGGAGGTGGCCCGGGAAGCCACCGCCGACCCAGACCCTGTCCTGCGAGCAGTAGTGAGCAGCGGGAGTAGCACGCAAGTTGATTTGCCAGGCCAGTCTGTCAGTCCTCGAGCCGGAGCCTGACCGCCCACTTTTCGACGTTCTGAGCATGCCAACCGTTGTCTTCATGCGAGTCATCCCGGCTATCCTCTCAATCCAGAATCCAACCCAATGCCATCCTGTCGGTCTGCTCTACCCAGTGTCCTCGGACCTTCCCTCTTGAAGATGGGGAATGTGTGTGGGTTGCCTCTTCCCACAATCTTTTGAAGCTCCTGTGCATGCCGGCCAGGGGTCAATACTCAGCCAGAATGAGAATGGAGAAACGGCCTTGGCGATGGCTTTCAATTAAGCTGGGTGCCAAAGGGGGCCACGAGAAAGCTTGTATGGCCATGCGGGTTTCTGAAAGACCTCGGGCCCTCGGCTCCTTTCAAAGGTGCAGGCAACACAGGGGTGCTTACGTCCAAATGGAAAAGGTGCTCTAAGCAGTCTGTTTAGATCTGCACACAGGTCCTCGAAGGTAGTCATGCACTCACCGATGTAGCGGTCATCAGCCAACCGGAACCAATCGTGAAACTGGGCTGCGCTGTGCTCTGCGTCAGAAAAGGGGGAGCAAGACACATGGACGCCAAACGGATGTAAGGCCATGGCAGTGAAAATGACATCCTGATTCACATCGCAAGAGCTCAACTGGGCCACGTTGTAGCCACTTTCCTCCAGTTGTTTACTGCCTTTTGGTCGTCTGGTCAGTTGGCAAATTGGCTGGTCGCCCACTTTGGGTGGTTGGTTGCCTAGTTGGCGTTGAACCGCTGTGGGTTGGTGGGTTGGCGGCTTGGGGCTGGTGGGTTGGTTCACTGTAAGTTAACCTGGCTATCTAAATGCTATCTAAATGACTAAGTTGTTATTTAGCTATTGCACTAGTTGCCTGTCCCGGTCTTGTCTGTCCGCTTCCGAAGACTCCACCACTCCCCTCGCCTCGAAGCTCGGCGTCGACGTCTTCCGGGCGACTTCGCTGCGGTACACGGGTCTAATGCATAGCTCCCCGGTATCGAACACGCCCTGCGGCCAAGAAGACAGGGTGGCAAACAGTTGGTCACCCCCTTGCTTTGGGTATTTTGAACATTGTTTTGATGAACGTGCCATTTCTTGCACTTTGAGCGTCGTTTTGATGAGCTTCCCCTTGTTTTGGGCCGTTTGAGCATCGATTTGCGTCCGTTTGTGGCGTTTTGAGCGGAGCATCGCGTTGATGAACTTCCATTTGTTTCAGGGCAGTCTGAACCTTGTTTTGTTTAACATGTGGCATGTGGCACACTCAAATGGAGATGTCGGGCTCACCTCAATGCGGTTGACCATGAAGTAGGGGTCGCACTTCCTCTTCCAGAAATCCGTAGGCTTCAGGTCCACCGCAGATACTGAGAAGCTCAGCTCCTATTCGGATGGGCGGCATGAGATGACATGCGCGTCAAAGGTGGCAATGAACATTAAAAAGAAAAAGGTTTATAAGAAATTAACAACCCCTCCCATTTGTAATGTTAGATGGCGATTAATAAAACGGGAGTGAATACAGAAAAAACAACTCAAAATTATTCACTCTCCTGAAAAGCAAAAAGGGTAGGTATTACAGAAAACAAATCTGGCCGAAATCCCGAAAATATGTCCCCTTCCAAGAATGGACTATTTTTGAGGGTTGAAACGTTTGAGTCCAGCCAGAAATGTCCAGAACTTCTGGATTGCTTCCTGTCCCAAACCACCAAATTCCTTATCAATCCCTTTACTAGAAGATGCACCCTGACGAATTTTCAAGGGGGTGGCACACGGAACCCCCAGGAAGGCAATAATGCAGTTTGTTTAAGGGTAGGGAATTGTGAAAAAAAATGGCCAGGGCAGCCTGCCAAGAAGAAGAACCAATACTAAACCAATTCTAAACTGTAGTGAGTCAACTGAAAAGAATACTGAACTAATACTAAACCAATTCTAAACCGTAGTGAGCCAGCTCAAAGGAATACTAAACCAATGCTAAACCAATTCTAAACAATACTTACTGGAAAACTACTCAGGCAGGTCCCAGTCTGACCCCCATTTTGTTTTTGGGGCTTCTCGCTATAGACCCCCCCCCCTTTATTAATCACTCCCCAACCTTAGAAAGTGTCAAGGATCTAAAACGGCAATTGCCATTCGGAGACTTTTGGCTTCCTACGAAGCAGGCTAAAAACAGGGCACCGCCTAAAACCACAGACCCAAATCGACTCGATCGGATTGGCGCCAGGATGGCCCGCGCGACCCAACGTTTTCGCCACGGGGCCGACTTGGCATTGAAAGACTCTTCCGCGTAGACGAAGAGTTTACCGATGGCAGGATCTCGCGGTTTCCTGCCACAATGCCCAGACGCATTGTAATTAGCCAAACGAATCCCAAAACCCCCAGCCTCCTCACGTTCTCCAGCTTTTTCTTGAGCCAGCCGTGGTTTCTGGTGTTGGACCTGGCATACACGGCCGCCGCCAGGTTGAACTCTGCAGAGCCCACAAACTTCTGCTCCATCAAATCCGCCTGCATCCCCTGATTTCCTGAGACACCCAGCGGCTGTTTGCTTGGTTTTGCTTAAGCCCTTGACCGAAACCGGCCAGGCAGCTGATAATGTAAATTTCCACGCGCACATGGCGCACATGCTCCTGAGATGCAAGGTTGCCGAAAAAAGAAGAAGCCGCGGCTTGCATCGGGTTGTTTTTTAGCCAAGCCGCAATCTGGAATTGAAGCTCAAACATCTTCTCCCAAACAGGCCATCTGGTGTCCTGTCCGCAGATTTCCGTGGTGCCAAACCTGATTCTCAAGCTGAACGTTTGCGCGCCCAAGCAAGAATCTCTTTGCACGTCATTCGAGCAGACACCCGATTGCAATTTGCCCAGCGCATCAGGATTCTGGCTGGGCAGCTCTGTCCAAAGGTCATCAGTGCCCAGCTTTGAATACACGACTGCTATAGAATTTCCTGAGCGTCAGCCAAATGGGTAATCATGAATTTCCGTTGAGGACCCTACAGTGGACACCGTTGTACTAATTACATGTGCCACCAACCGTCTTTTTGGATGTTGTATGCCTCTTTTTTAATGGGCACGAGCTAAGCCAGGCCGCTGCCTCGCTGTAGGCTTTCGCACCGCAAGCCTAAGATGCTGCGCACTCTGCGCGCCCATATCGCCGCTTGTTGCGTTTGTTTGATTTGTTTTGGTTTCTTTCAGCCGCGGCACTAAGAAGCACCAGAGAGGAATAATCTCTCAGAAGCACTTCTGCTGGAGGTGCCACCATGCCTCACATCCAAAGGACTGAGCTTCAAAGGTCACGGAAAACGCATGAGCCAAGGCGCCATTCGCCTTAGGCGACTCGGCAGAAAACTGCACCACCTCATCCTTTGACGTAGTGCTCTGGCGGAGGCCCATGCTGGAAATCAGCCAAGCTAGGATAAGCGTAGCGGTTGAAGCTAGCTGCGTAGTAAAGCAAGCCTAATTTCGCGCATTTCATCCTGATACCTTGGACTCTGAGAGGTTTCTGTGAGTTCTGAAGCTTTGGCTTTGACTAAAAGCTATGTACAACTCCCTATGTCCAAGCCCAAAATGGGCCCGCCATCCTTGGCCACATGAGCCAAGGACCTTCGGGACCGGGATGCGAAATCGCCGCGATTTCAAACCTCTCTCAAGACTCGGCATGTTGAAAGCCCCTTTTGGCTACATCCTTCAGGCATCCTGAGCACGCGCGCTTGTGACGCAAAAGTTCGTCAGAACGCCCGAAAGTGCGGTCCAATGACGGCGCCTTGTCTTGTGACAGCCAACGTGTTGGCGGCAGCCGTTAATTAGCATCACATGGGGCCGTTTGTCGGCCGGAAGCTTGCGCCTCTCAGGAACCTTCTGATGCCTTTGCAGGCAGGACCCGCAAGTCGCATCTGCGCTTATCTTGTCATTAGCCGCGGCAAGAGACGAAACCGCGTGAAAACAGCTATTTGCATCATGCTTCTTCATCTACGCCTCCTCCCCCCCGGCCTTCCACGTCAGTGCGGAAGGTAGGGCAAATCTCCATCCTCCAACTCAATCTGCAAGTCAACGAGCGAAAGTGCAACCCGTGGCCTGGCTTTGGAAGTCGAATCTCGAAGTCTGAGACCTCTTCCACCTGGAGGCAGTGCCAACAAGTTGCCGAGTCGCAGAAGCCGCTCGCCTTCGCATCTCTGGCGGCAAAGAAGCAGCCGATGGCCTTGTTCACCTCCATGACGCTTTCCTGACACGGAGAGGGGATGAGTCGGATGAGTGATGCTCGAAAATGAGCCCGCTCCTGACCGGGGACAAAGAAGCTGCTGGGTGGGGTGTGGCCATAAACGTACTTGGAGCGAATGCAGTGGATCGGGTTTGCCGAGAACCAGCTGCATGGCTCCTGCAGGCCGCAGCTTTCAAATGCATCGAATCAGCGACCGCTTAGGTTCAATCAAGCGACTGTGGTAGCTACCTGCTCATAGCTAACGGGCCGTGAATTGACCTCAGCCATGCCATGACTGGAATCCTTGGGTCCCTTCTTGTTCCCTTCATTCGGGGCCGCGCTGGCGTGGTGCCCAGTGCCGGCACGAGGTAATGGAGCAGGAGGAGATGGAAGACCTGCCGACAGAGACGGGCCAATCCTTCGGGCGCCAGGGCCTGGGGCCATGGCGCAGTGCAGCAAGCCAGCGGCCAAACAGGCCAAGAGCAAACGAGGAGGCTCCAAGCCTCGTCTGCCGCAGGTCACGCTGTTTCATCTTCGTTCTTGGTTTCAACTTCTGACCTTATCTGAGGGCCCAGGCAATACCCCAGCTGGCAGTTGCCCTTCATCACCAGGCAGGCGGACAACAAGGCACAACAAGGAGCAAGCAGTACCTGCCATGCCGGGCAATTCGCAAGGAAGCCAAAGCGGGCAACGGGATCCCAGCGGTCTGCACAAAGCGGAGCAACAAGTGGCCTCCCCATGGCCCAAGACTAGAGTTCCCGAGTCTCTTTCGCATGCCACCCAGCGCCATGCGCAATTGAGGAGTTTTTGGGTGCAGCGACCCTACGCATTGGCGGCCATGCCTCCGCGAAGCCTCCGCGGGTGGTTAACACTATGAAAGGGTGCCTGCACGAGCATATGCCACGGCAAGCGCCTGCGCGGAGTGCCTATGCAGCCTGTTGTCGGGCGCTACTCTTAAGTTTGCGCAAGGCAAAATATGACTACGCAAACCTGCCTACACAGGAACTGTTTGAGCAGCCTGCGCAGACTGCCTACGAAATCGCTAATCGCTTTCCCCACCAGAATTGCCTACGCGTTGCCGTAGCGTAAAGAGCCCCCCGGAAAGCCAAAAAACAACTCTGCTCAATTGAGTTGAGGGCGTCCAGACGACTTTCCGAGTTCCGGTGCATGGCAATACAGCTCCCCCTTCCCCGAAACGCCTACTGATTTCAGGGGTCACTGGTTACATCAAATGCTGGGTTCCGATGAAAGAACGGTCCAAAAGAATCGACTCCTTGTCCAAACATGCAGCCGACTCGGCCGAAGCGCCTGAGACCACCAGTCCACCTGCATGGACGCGAAAGTGGCGGCAGGCACCACCCGCAGAACCCGCCAATGATCGTAGATGTAAATGTAGGCCTGGCACATGTTCCAATTGTCCTGAAAAAATGGTTTGCAGCCAGGCCCTGGCTTTTCCCCTGCACTTTGCCAGTGAAAGGTGCACGTCGCAACCCGGGGATGGTTTTGAGCTGTCTATTCAACGCAGATAAATGAGAGATAACGACTTGGAGAAGCCGCAAACAGCCCGCCCCCTGCAAAGCCCGGATCTCATTTTGGGATGCGCGTGCCGCGTGCACCGGGCTGCCGGAAGCGGCACATCTGCATGGAACCCAAGAGCCTGAACTTCCCAGAACCTGTTCCCAGCAACGGATTCACCACTCGTCAGGGTTTCCTGGGCCCATGGCGTCATTCCCAAAACCCCCTGCTGATTCAATTGGCTCTTTAGATCTTTTCAGGATTAGGTCCCATTCGAATTGTCAGGATCGCGACATCACGGATAAAGCCCTGCTCGACCTGGGCAAGGGCAGCCATCTGCAACTTCTGGCAGTCTGATCTGCCAAGGCACGTCTGGTCCATGAGCCGCCTGGCGCGGAGATGCTGCCCAGCCCTCTCGCAGGCTTCAAATGTCAAGCTATAGCCTTAGCAGCGAGGAACCGGTGGTGACACTCCAAGCATCACGTCATGCGTCAGAGTTGCAAATCATGTCCGGTTGAAAGGTCCAGCGCGCCATGCTCCGTAGCAGCTCCGTGGCCTGACTCGAGTCTCGACGGATTCCGCTGCGGCCCGCAACCCCGCCTGCGCCCAGCTGTTTCGCAGGACCTGCAGCAGAACGGGGAAGGTCACGCCATTGGGCGGGATCTGAGCCTGAAGCGACGTTTTGCTATGCTTTGCGATGCTTTGCCGGGCCCCAAGCAAGAGGCAACTTCTCAAAAGGGGGCCGCATGGCGCCGCACCCGCCCTTCGATCTCAAGCCCCCAGCCTCCAGCATCCAACCCCAGATGTGCAGGGCTGCTGGAGAGAGGCTGCCTCTTTGACAGGCACTCATAGCTGCATTGGCCGTGACCGTGTTTGGCTCAGCGCATTCCGACGCTCCTCGGACAAAACAACGTCTGCGCCGATACTACCAACGGAATGTCATTGGCAAAACAACCTCATCTAAGGTTAAACGCCTCATCTGCTAAATCACGTCAAGCTTCGTTGCAGCAATGCAAGGGCATGCTGCCACTTCGTGCTGGTGCCGCAAGCGCTGATGGCCGAATTGAAGCTGATGACGTCAGCTTGGAGCTTGAATTGCGGGATGTTGTCTAGCCTGACGAAGATAAGGATTTCTTTGCCACGATGGCAACCTAGTGGTCATGCCCGCATGATTGCAAAGGAGCGGCAAGCATACTGCATGCTGCCACTGACCAGCTTTGTCGCATGCGGAAACCGCTGAATTCAGGGTAATGAGGTTGGGAGCTATCCTCGGCAAAGGCTAGCATCACAATGCACCTGGCTGACCTGGCAACCTGCACTGAAGGCCACTCACAAAGACGCTACGTGAGCGTCTTGCCTGTGCTTTCCGAGTCGCGCCGCCGCAACCAAATGCACAAGAAGCTGCAGAGCTTCTTGCCACATCCAGTCCTTCTCGCAGGCACTGATGGTGGCGCTGTAGGTAATGACCTACAGACTACAGATCTTGGCCAGGCACATGTTGCCGCACCCATGCAAGCCAAGAAACAGCTAGCAGAGCAAAGACAGAGTTGCTGGTTCAGCTGCGTGGCATCTGGTGTGAGGGACTTGGCAGGCATGCCGTGGAAGAGTCCAAATGCGTGTTCAGCGTGGCCTCCTTTTTCACAGGCGCTGATGGCTGCATTGCACGTTCTAACCTGCAACTGACTCATGGTCAAAGCATCCGTGGGGATGCTTTTGTGCCGCTGCCATTGTTGCCATTGTTGCCAGAACAGCTGGCTTCCACAACTTTGAGCAAACCAAGCTTCAAACAACCCAAAAGAATACAATCCTGGCAATCGACCTCAGGGGCTCCGTAGAAATAGGTTCCCTGCTGACTCAATTCACACATGGCATTTTCTGAATCAGGGGCACCTACCCAGGGAGACTCAAAATGGGTCCTTCAACACCCTTGGATCACCTTTTCCTCTCAGCTCTCATGGCATGCGACCTGCACCCGAGGTCCACGCATTGGCCATGTGTGGTGGCATGGAGGCCAGCAGCCTAAGGCTTTTCAACGAAATCTCAGGAACCCGTTCCATGCAGCGAATGCGGCCATGCAGCGTTAAGGCTTCCTCCCAACGGCCACCTAAGTGCACATGCTTTTCTAAAGCAAAGAACATTTCGGCAAATGCTCTGAGGCGCCTTTCTCGCAGGCACTGATTGCAGCGTTGAAGCCTCGGCCGCCGGTAGCATCTTCCGCTTCAAACACATATGACGAGTCTGAAGTGCAAACCGAGCTGCTAATCACGTCAGGCAAGAGTGCTGCGGCCGGAAAGTCCTTAGTGCCAGCTGGGCCACAAGAACATGTGGCGACCTTAACGTGTGAACATGTTACCCGGTCCTTGCGCGCACCCGGACGCAAAGTTAACACACACAAAGCTAGGCCCAATGCCATCAGCAAGCAAAGAGCCTCTTGCCAGCGCGCAGCCTGGCGTCGGTTCAAAATTCCTTCCTTGCCCGGAAACACTGTTCGTGGCTGTCTACATTCTGTACCACAGGATTGACGATCATACGCAACACATCTCCAAGCAATGTGGTTCTCAAGCAGCAACCCTTGTCTGAACCTGATTGGCAAAATGCCTTCTCGCAAGCACTCATCGATGAGTTGTAGGTGATGACGTCTGCTTGCCCTTCAGCCTAGGGCCGAGTGGGAAAGCAGCAGGGCGGCGCGGGTTTAGCCAAGTCAAACCCTAAGCTCAACATCATCACTGGCACGAACCGTCGTGGCTCTAAGTTCTCCAGCCGAAGCTTGGCAAAGCTGAACTGTGAACCCAGGAAGCTTGCCAAAGCTTGCTGTTTGTGGCATGCGTTGGGGTCAACAATTGCAGAAGTGATTGATTCCTCGATCCTGCTGTTGCAAGCGACAGTGTTGATCATGCCGCACGTGTGAGTGACAACGTCAGCAACAATAAAACACCTCCTGAAATTACGCACTACCAGAAATCAAACAACAAACATTATAGCTCTTTAAACAAATGCAATAAAGAACTTGTAACATTGTAGATTGTAAGATATGTGAATTTCCATAGTTTACGGTAGCATGGAAAGCACAATGTCCTTTACTCGCTCCCGCCGGATCACCAATCAGGGCAAGGGAGAACTGGCAACATCTTTGAATCAAACATGTTGATTGGGCACGGATATGCTATAGTTGCGCTGGTGCCCGTGAACCGGTGTGGTTCTACGTGACCTTCGAACAAACAGGCGGCGCCTGGGTCAAAAAAAAACATGACGTTCAACAGTACTCTAGATTATTGATTGGGTTGAACACATCTTGAAACTCCAGGCACGCCCTACCCGTGACGCCCACAACAACAGCACTCCGTGGCAGCCTGGCTCCCTGCTTCCTTGTGCTTGGTGGGCCAAGCTCAGGCGCCCATCTGCATCACCCTTGCAAGCAACTTTCTTAGATCCCGTGTACCTCCGGCCTTGCTCACCGTGTTGTGAGGCAAGGGGCAGCCATCTGGCGCAATAGGCTCAAGGCTGGCCGCCACTCCGCGCACTTCTCGCAAGCGCTAATGGCCGAATTGATCACGAAGATGTTTGGAGACACCTTGAAGGACTCCATGTCAAGTAACCTCGAGCACTCCATTCCCATGCGTTGTCTTTCAGTCGAGGCCTGGATGGTGTGTGCCTCATGTATATGCTGGGTGTGTGTGTGTGTGTGCGTATTGTGCGTGTGCCTGTGCGCATACACGCGTGCCTGCGGGCGTGCATGCTTGGGGGGATGTTGGCGGTGCGTGGCTGTGGGTGCACGTGGGCATGCGTGCGGATGCGTGCGAGCGGGTCCGAGTGGGTGCGTGCGCATGTGGGCGAGCGCGTGCGTGAAGGCGTGCGGGCGGCTGTGCCTGTCTGCCTGCGTGCCATGGAGGGGCGCGTGCGTCTCTGTGTATTTTGTTGGAGCTGTGCTGAAAGGAGTGGCGAGGGCAGCGCCGCCAGCAATAGGTCGCTGCCTTCACTGTCTTATACAGACTGCAGGCAAGCAACACAAGCAGCGCCTGCTGCCAATTATGCACCTGCAATGAACTGCCATCAGACAAATTTAATGTCAGCCCCCTGCGCACCTTCTCAAAAGCAGAGATGACTGTACAGCAGTGGAAGACGTTCAACTCCAAGGCGTTTGAGTGCATCGACTGAATTACCTGGAAATGTGTTCAAGAACGTGGAGGGGGGGAAGATCCATGGTTTTGACAATCCATTGGCTGCTCTCTGGAAGAAACGGCATGCCAAGCAGAGGCAAAGAACAAATGCATACAACGGCGCCAGGACTGTGCCAGGCCTGCTTGGCGAGCCGCGCCTGCTTGGCCCGAGCCAATTGGCTCAGGACGGCAGTGCCAAACCTCAGACTTCCAACGTTCCAACGCCATCAGCCATCAGTCCGCTTCCAGCCTGGGGTTCAGCCGCCAGCTATCCAGGAACGGCCCCAACGCCTTCCAATGCGAGTTCAGTCGGAAGCTGGTTAGCGCTTGCCCACGGCCCTCGGCCGGTCCCGCCCGAAACGAGCCTGTTCCACCTGCGCAGCCCGAGGCTTCGGCCGCAAACGCCCCAGCGCTTGCAGCTCCGGGGGCTCGCGGGACCTGACGACTTGGACCCTCAACGCCCACTACTTCGACCTGCCGCGGTGCCAGCGCCTGGCATGCGACATGCCAGGTTAGTGATATGGGGATGGTGAGGGATGGTAAGTGCTGCAAAATGTCTGAGCCAAACGGCCACCGCGCCGGACTGCCGATTGTGCCGATTGATTCCGCTGATGGCGACTTGGCACGTGCGGCCTGCGAGATCGCTAGCATGAAGAAAATCCAGTGAGTGTACCCACCTGAGGGCTACATCGGAGCAAACCTTGCAAACACTGCGGTGCGCCAGCCTGGAAAGAAGAACATCATCACCTCGGCGGCACATTGCTCAATCTGCGCAATGCGCCCATGCACCTCTTATTTGAAAAACACATCTGGACTCTGAGGTGCCTTTGTGGCAAGTCTCTTTGTTCTTGGCGATCCCATTGAATGCATGCTGCTCAAAAGCAAGGGGTGCGGATTTATTTTGGGATTTTATGTTTTTTCCGTTTTTCGTCCGGGCCAGTAAAATGTCTTATTTTACAGCATTTTCTGACGAAATTACATGTCTGGTCAACATCCCTAGCATCACCAACAAATCGTGGGCAACAAAATCGACAAAGTATCTGGCGGGTTGACAGGGTCAAGCAAATGATGATTCAAATAGGAGGGCATTTCAGTCCCTGTAAAAAAATAGCGGGAGGGGGGGGGTTGGCAGGGGCGGCAGCCCCCCCCATGATGTTCGCAGAAGTGATGATTCGAATAGGGGTGCAATTCAACCTCTCCCTGCCCTTCTTAGGACAAGTTTAACTTCGCCTCACGAAAAGGACAAGTTTACTTGCTGAGGACAAGTTTACTTTTTGGGGACAAGTTTAAACTTTGTCTTGTGATTTGCTTGCTGAATGTTGCTGATTTCCGGCCCAACTTGCTTACACAGCACACAACATATATCACAAGAGTTCTTGAACATAACAACGAACTGATCTATTCAGATAGATCCGACCGTGGAGTGGAAACCTGCGCCATCCTGCACGCATGGCGCATGAAGCGAGCGCTTCGCAAGCGCTTTTTGGCAGAAGGTGCGCACCCCCCTCTGGCTTTGCATGGGACATGTTGACACGAATGGCATGTTGACATGCGCGTTGGCGAATTGAGACGCATCTGAGTACGATGGCAAGATTGTATTTGTTTGCATGTTTCTCCTGCAGGCAGCATTTTGGCGTTTTGGGGCATGCAGCAGGGGGTGGTGAAAGTCTGATGGCTCCCCTTTAAAATTTGCACAAGCTAGGCAGCACCAGGGTCCAAATTGGGCATCATGTTGACATGTACAACCAGCTAGCAGCTGCGATGCCGACCGTGAAGCCATGCGAGCGAAGAGTTGCTCTGCTGAAGGCCTGATTGAAGCGCTTAATTACACAAGCTCGCGTGTTGCCACTGGAAGGACTTCTACGAGGCGATCCTTGAGGAAAACCCGAAAGAAGCCCGCGTGCTAGAGAAGGCCAAAAGGCTGGGGCGGTAGCAGCGTTGCTTTGCAAAGTCAAATTGCGCGCTAGCTTAATTTATCGATATCACGTCCTATTTCGCAGGCTTGGCATCCCAGAAGATCGCGCAAAAAGGGCGCTGAAAGATGGAAAGGCTAGCATTGCAATATTGCATGCTGTGTATATTTATCCTGTGCCCATGAAACAGTACAGTTTTTCCAGGTCCTCTTCGCCTTTAGCTTCCTGAACTTGAAGGACAGCCAGTCCATTGGCCAAGCCGAGGCTGCCATGCTTTTTTCTGCTCGCTCCAACTCATCTGCCGCACGTTGAGGTCTCGGAGCCTGGCAATTTTGACTTCGCGGCTGACTGGCTCAGTGTCTTTGCCGTGGACATCCCGACCGCCAAGGAGATTCAGGCTAGACCATGCACCGGTGCACCACTAGTTTTGCGCAACAAATTTACCCGTGATGATTTTTAGGCAGCTCTTGCTGCAATCGGTGCTGAGTATGCTCTTTGTGGCAGAGGCGCTCGAAAGGCAGAGCTGGAGGACAGGTCAAACATGCAAAACTGCGGGGGTATATCGGATGTGATACGGTCTTGTTTGCGTGTAAAGGGTTCCCGCCTGCAGGAATGGGCAGAGACTGAGGGGAACCTCCACCGAGCCATATCATCATATGTGCTCCGAATGGTTTCCAAAACCGGGCATCAAAGGCCATGGAATTCCCTGTGTCAAGACAATTCCCTCCGTCCGCCACCAGGGCTCGAACTGAGAACATGGAGAAATTGAAGAAACTGGTCCTCATGATCTACAAGGCCGCCTACGCGTTCTGGATTGCATGTCGATCGATCTATGCATATGCATGCATGCATGCTGTATAAGCATGTAAAAATAATGCTATATATGCCATATTCGAACTCATAGTATGCACATGCAGGAGCACAACATCCAGAAGAGGACCCGTTCGATGCGGAAGTTTGTTCACAACCCTGACCCTGCTGCAAGCAGTGCTGGTGGCAGTGATGAGGAAATTGTGTTGGAAGAGGAGGAGGAGGAGGAAGGTGGGTGTGATGATGAGGTGGTTGAACCAGATGCCTCAACCCAAGCAGCGCCCGCTGTCGTGGCCGACCCGCCTTGCGCTGCCATCTCACCTGGCGATGGCAACAAGCAACAGCCAACTGAGACCGACAGGCGCAAAGACGCAGAGGTTGCCGCAATGACCTCCCACCCAGCATTTGAGGGCTTCATGCATGCTGTGCGCAATGGCAGGGTCAGCAACGTGTGGCCATCCTTTGGCGACTCAGCATTTGCGCTGTTCGATGTGCACCGGATGCTCGAAGCGTTCAAAACATGGCCCAAAGGCGAAGTGGCAACAGCGGTTCTCGCACCGGCAGCAGCGACCCCCGCGCCTTGCAGCGCACCGGCTAGCAAGCAGCAGCCGCAGCAGCAGAACAATGAGCCAGGCAGTCAAAGCAGTGCTCCGCCCAAGGAGAGCAGCCCAAACGAAGTTGGCAAAGGACAGCAAAGCATCGCAGAAGAACCCAGCAGCAACAACACGCAAAGCAAAAGCCCAGAGTTCGCAGTCGACCAGGCAGAGAACCATGGAAGTGCATTTAAGGCAGGCAGTGCAACGCCATGCATGCGTACGTCTTGGTTCGACTCATTCTGTACCAGCCGTGTTAGCTGCTAGCTGGGTCAGGACAGAGCCGTGCTTGCTGCCACGCCCGTGCTTCCAATGGGCGTGGAGGAGGAGGTTGAAAAGGTGAAGCAAAACATGCTGGCCAAAAGCGATGTGTCCCCTGACGACCCTTCGATTCTTGTTGCCCCTCGACTCTATAGCTATAGTATGCTGTGGTCTCAGAGTATACGTACATGAGCCTTTTCGTAGTATTTTTGTGTAAACCCGGCCGGTTTGGTCTCCTAATCATGTTGACACTTTTGGGGAACACGGCGAGTTGAATCGGGGTGGCAATTAGCGTTTGCAAGGCACAGCGCAAACTCCGCAAAGCCATGAAGTTTGACAAGGGCGAAGTCGAGAACATGCAGGAGTTTGAGGAAGAGTTGGAACAAGAGGAGCGGGATTTGAAAAATGCAATGAGGGCGGAAGAGGATGCAGAAAGGAAGAAGGCTAAGAAGACTAGAGGGGGCTGTGGTCGTGGCCGAGGGCGTGGTAGGGCTAGATCTTCAAAGAGAACAAAAACAGAATCTGAGCCTAGCTTGCATAAAATTGTTGTTTAAATGCTGAAGCGCCCCCCCTAATAGCCAAGGTTCATGAGGGTACTGCTTGCGTGGATAAGGCCAGGTCATCCCAGGAAGCTTTTCTCGGTCTGGTAGGCCGGTTTAATTTTGCATTTGCTCGGCCAGGCAGCAAATCAGCAGAAGGACAAGGTCGGCGTCAACGCGAGCAAGGCGCTCCCACAAAATCTTCACTGCGGGGTTCAAAAGAAAACCAGCAGCTCTGTTGCCAGGACATTCAACAGAGCGTGGACAAGAAGGACGAGGCTCCCCAAAAATCTTCAACCTAGATCGGGTTCATGGGGAAAACCAGCATATCTGTTGCCAGGACATTCAACAGACCGTGGACAAGCAGGACGAGGCGCTCCCCCAAAATCTTCAACCTAGATCGGGCTCATGGGGAAAACCAGTAGCTCTGTTGCCAGGACATTCAGACCGTGGACAAGCAGGACGAGGCGCTCCCACAAAATTTTGGTTCAGGGGAAACCGGTAGCTCTGCTGCCAGGACATTCAAGAGGGGCAGGTGGACAAGAAGGACGAGGCTCTTCAAAACTCAGGATTCAAGCGGCCCACTCATGTCGCGCTGAATGTGACAGGAGCAACACGCACCCGATGCCGAAGCGACTGAGGCCGGACTAGTTCCTTCTAGGGCGTTAGTTGTTGATTCCCGAAAATTCGGTTTGGGGTTGGTTTGCAAGAGGCTTCGGGCATCAACTATTGCGGTCGTGTCACATGAGGATTCGAATATGAGACTTGTGGCAGGATCGCTTGCTGGAACACGAGCGCAAGGACATGGCTGCAGCAAGCAAGGCAAGCGATGCACAGGCATCAGAGAGGCAGGAGCAAAGCAAGCAGGAGCAAAGCAATCAGGAGCAAAGCAAGCAGGAGCAAAGCAAGCAGGAGAAAGAGCAAACTGCAAAAACGCCCACTGATGAGCAAGATGACAATAGCAAGAAAAGCGATGCTGGCGCCAAAGCCAGAGCACACGCGAGGTATATGCGATACTTCAGGGCAGTGCGGAGCTGGGCGCTTGGTGTCGACTAGTACTACAAACATGCGCGAAAGATACACATGCACCACGTAAACCCATCCCAGGCCCGCGAGCGCCTCCTGAGATCCGGAAGATGGGCATGGCTGCCACTGGCTGCGACCTGGATCAATCACAGACACACACACAATCATAGGTTTGACCCTGCACATGCATGTGAGCCCATGAGCGTTCACATTTACTTAAGGTTCGGCCATGAATTCCATCCTGTACGAAGCCTGGATGTCGTGCAGTGGCAATTGGACCAACAGCCGCTTTTTGCTTCAAATCAGGCAACGGACCAGTGACAAGATCAAGGGGGTACGCAAATGGTTCACCCGGAGCGAATTGATTGCAAAGTTTGGAGAAGGCCCTGCAGAGGATATCATTTCTCGAAAGGCAGGCGATGAACAGCTAGCTGCAAAGGAAATTCGCCAACATCCAGAATGCCCGGACAACCAGGACATGCAAACCATGATCATGATATCATATCAGTCAACTGATGTACCCAATATCGATATCCATGCATGCACACATGGTTGAATCTGAAATTTGATGGGTGCCACAATCATGATCATTTCTGTGTGCTGGGGGGAGGGGGGGGAACGGGGTTGCAGTGCTGTTTGCGTCTTTCATCCTGGCGTATTTGTGCCAACAGCATTGTTTTCAGGATCTTGTGCAGTACTTGGTTCTCGATGAAAGCTCCCACGAGCACACGGAAGAAGAAGAGATGTGCAAGCTCTTCGAAGCACTTGATGAGGATTCAAGCTCCAGCGAATCTTCAAGCAAGAAGAGCAAGGACGCTAGCTGTAGACTATGATCATGGTAAATGGCATGTGCAGTCGATCGGTTTGCTATATATCGAAATAAGTCTGATCAAGTCAATTTAGTTTGTGGTGGACTGGCTGTTGGTCGGCCCCAACTCCAACCTCTTGGGAGCCGCGCAAAACCGCAATGATCATGCGACCGACCTTAGCGGCGCAGGAGGGCAAGAAGAGCAAGAAGGGCAAGAAAAGCAAGAAGGGCAAGAAGGGCAAGAAGAGCAACAAGCGTAGCAAGAAAGAGAAGCCAGACAAAACAAAGGAGGAAGAGGCAGCCCTTGAAGAAAGGAAGATGGTGCAAAAGCGTGCCAAGACTGCTAAGAAGGCTAGTGGGACTCATGTTCAATTATTAATTAGTTTGTGCTTTGATTTGCATGAGCAAAATTGCACACATGCCTGCCCCTGTCAGCTCGTGGAGTCCTCGCGTGACACAATCGAAAAGGCCAAGGCATCCTGCAAGGATCTTTCGCACTTGCCCCTCGGCATTTTTGGTGGGCAGCACCTGCGATCCAAATGATATGTCCTATGTTCACGCCAAGCCAAGTTGAATCCTTCTTGCCTCACCTATTGCTTTTAAGCCACATGAGGCCCCTCCTAAAAAAGACATCGGGTACTCAGAACAAAAGAATTAAGTACGATTTTTTTGAATACTAGCCGATCACCTTGAGCCCCTTGCCTGGCACGCCCAGGGCCCCGGCTGTTGCAGAAGCCCTGCACAAAGACCTGGCCCAGAAGCAGACGCAGTTCGAGTCGGCCATCTCTAGACTGTTTGAAGCTCTGCAAGCGAACCAGGACCTTTTTAATTTGTTATTTCCTGTGCCCGGTGATCGATATCGAAAGGGTGCCAGGTCGACCTTGGGGTTGAGAGTTCAAAGCGATTGCCGTTGAGCCATCCGTTGAATTTTCCCGAATTTCCATGCAGAATCGCAGGACCAAGATCTGGAGAATTTGATGATCCAATGCCGGGAATTCAAATCTGAGTTTGAGAAGTCGCTTGGCACGATCATGCCCGGGAAGCCAAAAAGGCCCCGAGCTTCGAAGTAGGCTGCTTGGTGCTTGTGCCAGCTTGGACCTGTGCTAGGGGCAAGAAATCTGTGTTTTCAGTGATTTCAGTGGCCCGGCATCAAGTACTGGCAGGTGCTGGGGTTTATTGCAGGGCTAGCAGGCTTAGGCCACACATGTCAGGGAACCTGTGCGTGCCGAACCAAGAACCACACATGTCATGCACGCACAATTCAGAGCATGGCTGGCGCACGGGATTGGCATGTTGGCGTGTCTGCTTTGGGAGTCAATGAACCCTGGCCTCCACCACCCCTTGTCGCAAAAAGTGGCCGCCAGCCTGGATGCGCAAAGTCCAGCTGCGTCGGCCTCCGGGCAGTTAGCCGTACGTGCAAATGGCATCATGAGATCAAAATGTGTGCATGGTTTAGGCAGCGCGGGTTTTGTGTGCACTGCAGCTCACATAGCCTAGCCTCACATAGCCTAGCATCTTTGCTTGTGTGTCAGCTTACGCCTTCGCAGGTGGAGCCTCTCATGCTGAAGATGAGCGCGACAGTGGCGCAGGCCCCGTGCAACAGCTACTGGTTAACCGACTGGCTGCAGGGGCTACTTGCCAAATATGTTCAAAGCAATTTAACCTATAGGGGTCATAGTGTTTGCGGGTCGGCCTCAAGCCGGTACATTCGATACATCTTAGCATCTTTCGGCAGGAGCTTTTGGGGTAAACGAGTCATTGATGCAGGATTGCTGCAAACACAACCCACTTCACTGATCGACTGGGGATATTCGGAAACCGCGTTGCAAGGTCAAATCGTTTGAAGGGGGGAAAATAGCGCACCCTTCAACGCCCTACAACTCCCAAACATGCATGATCCATTTTTGCAAACGCCGAGGAAATCAGCGCTTTGTCCGCCATCGAAACTGCGAAGGCTAGCGTTGAAGACGCCTGTCAAAACCATAAAAATATGCGCCAGTTGATTATCGCCCCACACCGGCACCGTGCTTTAAGCTTTTGCCCTTGCCTCCGAGGAATCACGTGGCCATGTTGCTCACTGGACAAATCGCATGGCTCGCTTCAAGGTCGGCTCTGGCAAGAATGCTTCGCGGGATTTCTTTCGCCATGTGGCACTGCCTGTAGCAACTGGGTCCGAACATGTGTTGTGTTTAACGTGTGTTTTGCGTTAAATGCGTTTGCAAACTCTTTTGATTCATGTCAGGTCAGCAGTTTTCTGTATGCGTGTAACTTGCACGCACATGCATGCCCTTTGCATTCGTTCTGACACGTGTACTATTTTTGCACCTGGTGTGATTATTGCGCTGTGTGTGTGTGGCTTGCTGCGGTTGTTACGCATGTCGGTGTTGCGCGTGAATGTTCCAGGCATGTGTGCATGTGCATGTGTGTGCTTAGGAGCCCATTGAGGTTTCTGTGCCGGTGGTTCTAAACGGTAAGCACCAGCAGATGAACATGCCGGTGCTTCTTCCCCACAAAGTGCTACAACATTTGATATGCGAAGTTGGGCTGCGCCTTGATCCTGTTCTTCTGAACAAATTTTGGTCACACCTTGAAGCAAGACATGATCCCTGGGCGTGTAACTCAGAGGCTTGCCAGGGGCGTTTTTGGCCGCTGGGAGTGTACGGCGACGAAGCAGTCCTTTATGAGAACAACAGTTACCAAAAGGTGGCCTGCATCTTTATTGATCTGGTGTTATTTCGACCTACCTCTGTGAGATGCTCCCGCTTCTTGATTTACGCAATGCGCAGCGAAATCATGGCCAGCCCGCCGCTTGAGACCCTACGCCCTGTCTTGCACGCAATCACATCAAGCCTGAATCTTTGCTACGACGGGTATGATGAACATGGCCAAGTGCTATTTCCGGAGAAAAGACGGTGTTGTGTAGCCGAGCTACGTGGAGACCAAGCTTGGTTTCGAATGCTGTTCCGCCACCGATCCTATTGGGGGGCCAAAAAGGTTTGCTTCAAGTGCGGAGCAAATATCACAAACAGGTTCTACACAAATACAGCACTTTGGATGGGGACCGAGCGCAACACACCCCGTTTTGTGGCCGAAGAACTGCCATTTTTGCCATGTGCCTCAGGTCAGCAATTAACTGCGGTTGTTTTCTTTGTGGGTTGTGTCTTTTTCTTTTAATTTTGAGGATCAAAGTCACCAAACGGTAGGCTACAAGGGCAACCACAATTTTCTGTTAACTATTAACCCTGCACATAGTGTTGCCAGCCTGGCATCCGGCCAGCCTGGCAGCGCCTGTGACCCTGAGCTGTGAGAAACCCAAGGCCCACTTACATACCTTCGAGATTTTCACGTGTGCCTTCTCAAAGGTTGCACAATGCATATACTGAATTTGGGGCTCGCCCAAAGTTCATGGAGGATGTTTGCCGCTCGGCTCATCTTACGGTTGGGTAGCTTTTAGGATACACACATTAAATTCAGCGTCTCAGGAGGGTTCCCTACAGTGCCCTGCAGGATGCTGCTCATTTCGATGGGGGCATTTGGGCGGCTTGATGCTGATCTCAAACAATTCCAGCTATGCAGATTTCTGCTCGTGGAAGAAGATCAACAAAATCTCATGCAGCCATAAACGCTTCTCCGTCAAGAGTGTGGCTTGGCCTGTTGTGGGAATCGGCTTAGTGATGTTTTCTGGGAGGCATTTGTGCCATGACACCAGTCTGCAACTCAATTTCATTTATTTACAAGATGGCCCCAAGTTGCCCACCAAAGTTAATTTATCTTGGATGCCTGATCCTAATCTCTCACCATTGGGGGCACCCAAGAATGCAGTACTCGAGGTTGGGGGTGGTCCAACATATTACTTCCAATATATTGTGGGGTCGGGTTTGTAAAGTAGTCCTCCCCTAGACACAAAATCAGACGGGTCAGGATATTTTCACAACGGGCGCAAACCTTGTGACCGCTGTTTGGGGGTGGGGCGTGTGAGGTGAACCAGCCTGCGCATGGACATTTTTTGGTGTCGAAAGCTTGGAACTGCCGGATCCTTTGCCAGTGGCTAGCTGACTGTGCTGATCGCTCTTGGCGCCGGGACTGGCCACACGAAGAAGGGCGAACTTTGGGCAAATCTATCGCTTCGGGTTATACCCAACTGCAAGAAAACCAGCGGCTAGCCCCCACAGTTCTGGCCCAGCGCCTCAATTGCATTTTCAATAGAACCGGTCCTTCGCATATTTAGAAAGGAAGGTTTGGTCCCAGCCCATGCTGAGGACCGCGCTGTGCAGGTTCTTCTGCTTGCAGGAGCGTGCTGGCCGTCATCTGACACTAGCTACGCATATATGCAAGTGCGCCCCGTTCTACTTTTTGCCCCCCCCCCTCCCCCCCCCCAAAGACAAAATGCATATTTCGTTCC
Source organism: Effrenium voratum (assembly GCA_963377175.1). Classification (NCBI taxonomy): domain Eukaryota; class Dinophyceae; order Suessiales; family Symbiodiniaceae; genus Effrenium; species Effrenium voratum. Next base: position 62,991 of record CAUJNA010003810.1, read on the forward strand.
ATGGCCAGTGAAACCGTTTTCGAAACTCAAGGTTTTAGCGTGTGCCTTGAGATGCGGCGTTGGCCGGGCAGCACTCAAACATTGTCAGTCATTGATTCAGGAATGACCTGGAGGCCAATGCAATCTACCAAGCGGGGAAGACTTACCTGTCCAACTACACTCTGTTGGCCACTTTGTGTGCGAGGCCTGAGCTTAATTTATCGGCATTATGGAATTTCGAGTATGAGCTCATGTGCATGCATGCAGCACATGGATTTCAATATGCCTCCGGGAGGGCGGGAATCCTCGCCTATGTCATCCGGCCAAAAATCCATGCCCTTTGCTTGCACATGGATCAACGCGGTTGAAACAGCTTTGTTGGAACACGTTGGAACTAAGATGCTGGACCATATCCTGGAAACGGATGTGAGAGCGCTCCACACGAACCCAAGGTTTGTGCACACATATGTAGATGAGGATGCGATGAGGTGGGCCAAACAGGCCGCACGTCGCTGTGCACCTTCCCGCCTTGAGTGGGGCTTGCTGAGACGTGCAAGGCTGCGATTGCATAGCATGCGCTGGGTGTTGCGTGGCTTGAAGCGCAAACGCCAGTAGCCTTTTTAGCGTGCGAAGGGCAAACCGTGAATGAGCGTGAAAAGGCGTGAATACGAAGATGATAAGTTTACTCGGGAGCCCACGGGAAATCCAAGTTTAACTTCGCCTTTGGAAGCCCAGGGCTCTGCAAAAAGTCCAAAAAGTAGGGGGGGGGGGTTGAGGGGGGGTTGCGGGGGGGCGGCAGCCCCTCCCATGATGTTCGAAGAATTGATGATTTAACTAGGGGTGCAATTAAATCTCTGTCGAAAATGTAAAACATAGCGGGGGGGTTGGGGGGGCGGCAGCCGCCCCCATGATGTCGGAAGAAGTGATGATTCAAGTAGGGGTGCAAAGATTCAAGAAAGTGTGCGATAGAATGGTAAAGGCAGCAGGAGGGTTAGCGGGGGTGGCTTTCCCTATGATGTTCTAAGAATTTCATACATACAGACATACATGAATTACACAGATTACCAAAGATACCGTATTTTGCAGCATTTTCTCGCAAAATTGGACGCTTGAAAAAGTGATGATCCAAATACGGGTGCAATTCAATCTCTGCAAGAAATCTAAAAAGTAGCGGGGGGGTTGGGGGCGGCGGCAGCCCCCCCCATGATGTCTGAAGAAGTGTTGATTCAAACAGGGGTGCAATTGCTCTGCAAACAATCTAAACAGTAGCGGGTGGGTTGGGCGTCCCCCCATGTCCCCCCCATGATGTCCGAAGAAGTGATGATTCAAATAGGGAGGAACTGGTGATGCTGATGATGCGGGAAGCCAATCCCAAAACCAATGAGAGGGTGCAAAAGCCAAAAAGCCCAGAGGAACTGTGAAAGCAGAGGATGCAAAAAGCCAAACCCGCCAAAAGCCGCATAAACGCAAAAGCCAAAACGCCACCTGCCGAAGAGGAACTGGGAATGCAGAGGATGCGAGAAGCCAAAGCCAAACAGCCACCAAAAGCCGCATAAACCAGCATAAACCAACAAAAAGCCGAAAAGCCCAGAAGCCGAGAAGCCGAGAAGCCAAAAAGCCAAGAAGCCGAAAAGACAAGAAGCCAAGAAGCCAAGAAGCCAAGAAGCCAAGAAGCCAAGAAGCCAAGAAGCCAAGAGCAAAAAAATATATCTCCTAAAAAAATAGCCCTCCAAAGCAAAGCATTTCAGAACTTCGAGGGTGTTGCCTATGAGCCGGTCCAACAAAATGCGAATTCATTTCGCAATTCGGGTGCTGTCAAACGCGTCTTGTCTCGCATCTTCGGCACCTCCTTGAATGTTGCGACTCAATTCACTAAATTCGTGTGCAGTAGAACCCCCCTCCCCCCGTTTTCTGGCCTTGTCCCCATTACGGCAACCATGGTGGAAATGGGCATGTCCGAATAATCTAAGCCAAACAAATAGGGTAGCCAGCAAAATTAGAATTGGTTCAACATGTTGAGATTGGACAAAGGGTCCCTTCAGAAAATAGCAGGCACGTGCCACTGGCCCCTGTTCATGTGTTTCGCCCCTTCTCCCCTTCCGCCTTACCGGAAAGGGCTTGAGACCACCGCGCACTCGTCACTCGCAAGTTAAGGCGGCGGCGGCCAAGGCCACGTTCAGCAAGGAGTCCGCGTAGCGGCCGAACTCAAAGTCATTGGCCGCGAGGAGTGCCGTGGCCACCCGCGGGCTCCTAAAGTGAACTTGTTCGTTGGGTCTACGAGTTTTTGTGAGCAAAAGTGGACATTTGCACCTGGTGCCAATGGGGAACTACGATGCGGCAAACCTCCTTGGTCCCGAAAGCATCGTGGCCACTCGTCCTCTAGTTGTGTTTAAGTTTTGGGGTGTAGAAGTCCCTTGTTGGGCACATACCTACTGGGCTTGGGGGAAGGAAGGGAGACCCTGCCGCGAGGCTATGCACCAAGCGTCACTTCAGGGTGTGATCGAACCACGAGCATGCCCAAGCGCAGGAGGCCCTGCGCTCGAGTGCGGAGTGCGCCTTTCGACGCGCGTTATCGGGTTGGCCGGCCAAAAGATGTGCAAGCCAACACGGCACCCACACGTGCGAATATCACTATTTTTCTGTCTGAGGCTGCTGGCAAAGATGGCAAGTGCTGGTTCACCCAGGAAGGGCAGAAGGAATGTGGACGGAAAAGCGTACTCGTACCTGCACATCCACTCCCACCGTCTCACCAAAGTGCTGGCCTTGCGTGCAAGCGAGGGGCAGGTTTTGACCCATGGCACGCTGAATTGCGTAAGCCTGCCACTTGGGTTCCAAATGTTTCAACCACGCCGGCGCAGGTGGCCAGGCGGCACCTCGAAGCGCTGCACGAAGAACGGCAGCTTGGAGAGCGGGATGCCATCGTGGGTTCGGAAGCCCAGGTGCACCATGATGGCAAAGGACATGTAGTAGGTCATCCTTATCACATTTGAGGCTGACCTTGATTGAGAAAGCGGGAGGGAGGCATAAGGATAGGCAAGCAGCACAAGATCCAACACGATGTTCAAGCAGACGGAGACGAAATATAGAACCCTCAGCACAAACGGCCCGTCTTTCAAGCAATCGACTTGCTCCTGGCTGCTTGCCATTCCAAGCGGCATGTAACAAGCTTCACGTGTCTCCTTATACTTGAAGCCCACGTTGTCCGAAACAGCAGCGCAAATCTGATACATAGAGACGTTGCCAATCACCACGATCTCAGCGACCGCATTGACGCGGTTTGTCTAACAACATCTCATTGCAGCAGAGGCACTATGGAGAAAGAGAGGCTGTAAATGATTCCGGGCTGCCGGCCACCCTGAAAGCGAGACATCAAGTCTCCACGAGCAAAGGTGCTTACCACCTCGTAGTTGAAGGTAAGTATGGACCAAGCATACGGCACGTAAAAAACACCTGGGCCATTCACTTGATGCCATGTCAATCTTGCAGTGACGCACTGCAGCGGGCCACATCTGACCGTTCTCCTTGCTGCAGAGGAACCAACCCAAATGGCTAGACCAGCTCCAATGCAAGCAAGGCCTCTGCGCATTCTCAATGCAAGTGTTCAATGATGTTCAATGCGCGCACAGGCGTGCAAGTGTCGTGGCCCCGGGGCCTTTCAGAAGTTTCCACATCTTGGAGGACCGCGTTCCACCGTAGTTGTGCCTACGGCCAAGGGCCAGCGCCCGCTGCCACTCTCGCCATCTCCCGCCCATGCGCATCGCACACCGGGGCCCGGGCCAATAAATCCCCCGCGGCTCATGGCGGGCGGCCTCACAAGCGACGATGCTGCGACGCTCCCCGAAGCTCTGAGGCCCTGGCCGCTAGGCTGAGCTTGTTGCCTGGAGCACGGCTCTCTCCGGTGAAGTTCCTCTCCCCTTACCATAGCCCCGTGACTGATAAACAAATCCAGCTGCCAGCCAATTACGCCACCACCTAAAGCACAAGTCAAACAAGTTCGAAGTCTTAGCTGCACTCTGACAAAACAACAAGTCATAAGACTCCAAGTCTTTGCTTTTGAACTTTGCCACTTGGCTTCCAAACCTCAAAGTCTTGCAAAGAAGGTTTGGGACTTTGTACGTGGCTTTCAAACCGTAAAAAGTCTTGGCCACTGGCGGCCACTAATAATTATACAAAATATGGAAGGGTTTGTGCAACACAGTTTGAGCTAGGCTTCAAGCCTCCTGTTTTTGAAACTGCGCCAACTGCTCGAAGCTCAAAGCCCCAAAGAGGCCTTCCTCACTTGACGCAAAGCTTCAAGGGAAAAGCTCCAAAACATTTGAAGAGTGAAACAACATAAACACAACGCGGTTGGCCTTGAAGAGCGGGTGCCTCCAATCTAGAGTGACATACCCATTTTGTAATATGATCTTATATGATAGGTGTCCCTTCCTTGCGCAAAGGCCTGACCACGCCTCGGAAAGAGAAGCCTTGAGCAAGCGCCAGCAGCGCTTTGTCCCGTGCCAGGCGCGACTCAAACACCACGTATGCCTCTGAACCTCACGTGAGAGGGCTCTGGGAGCTCATGGCAGCAAACCGCCCTGCTTCCACCTCCAAACAAGGCAATGCCAACCAAAATGCGTTGCTTAATCGCAGTGCGCCACTAAACCAAACCAAAAAAGGGAATCGCCATCCCCAATAATGCAAAAAGGCCGGCAAATTGCGTCAGTGCAATTCGGCTGTTTGCCGCTTGCTGCCAGCTGACTACTGCGCACGTTCTTCAGCAGCCTTCAGGCAAAAAAAGAGCTCTGCGGCGTCCCAACCACATCTGATCTGGGACTTGCCAAAAGGGTCAATGGGGCATGGCACCCCCACAACCCCGCCAAATTGCAATCAAGGAGCTCTTGCACAGCTTCTTCCTCAATGCGGTCCTTGCGCCAAACAAATGAAATCACTTCTCCGCTTCCCGGCGCATTTCCTGTCCTGAGGCCCTTCAAACTTTGCTAGGACCAGAGTCTCAGCACTGAATACGCTCCTGGGCCGCCATGCCAACACGACGGGCCATGCAGCTTCAGCCGAGACACTGTCGGAGCCCACCAGCCTCGCCTCGGCTTGACTCTTGGCAACGCGGCCCATTGTCTTGACACGTGGCCCCATGGCCTGCCTCTTACTGTCCCCCCTACACACGCATAGACAGAAAGGCAGAGAGAAGAAACCACAAACGATCGACCAACCCCTGCATGCACGTATGCGCACGCAACGCAGTATGCAAAGGAAGGCGCTTACGTGCGCGCGCGCAAGCACGGATGCGCAAACATAGACACACAAACAACAACAAACCAAGATACGCGGAGACACAAACACACACGCACGCAGAGGCACAAAAGCACACAAACACACACTTAGACTCCCGAGGGCGGAAGCCAATCAATGTCAGAGTTGTAGCAATTGCACAGGGGCGAAGCGCACACAGCCTTGCGGAGAACCAAGCCCAGATATAGCATTTGCCATGGCGGATCATGCCTTGCTTCCCACTCTCGCCCACAGCTTCGTTGCGCGTGGTAGGACGAGAGTGCCACACGCCCCTGCATGAAAAAGGTCGGTCCCTGGATAGATCACGGACTCCGCGCCACACAAACACAGGCATACAAAGAGACACAAAGAGATATGCAGAGACACACGCACACACACACACACACAGAGCATTGCAACACACACACACACACACACATAAACACAACATAAATGCATTACCACAGGAACGCGCGCACACACGACAAGTCACTAGACTGCAAGTGCGGCTGCTCGTGGTCAAGGTTTTGGTGCAACACCTCGCTGACCTGCTCCTGGCACGCAGCGGTGCCGCTGAACGGAGGGCTAAGCGGCCTGGCCTTATAGCCGCTGAAGCTCCAGCACACCTGGGCCCGAAGCAAAACATCCAACTTCCTCTGTGGGAGCGGAAACGTGGTTCATGAAACAGGATTCCAAGTGCAGCTTGCTGCACCCGGTGCAACTTTTCAACTGATTAGGCTTGGCTTCTGCAAGCTCGTGAGGCAACCAGGGGCGTCTTCACTCCCCAGGGGCCGCGTAGATCCAGCTGGCCGTGCAACTCGGATGCTTGGATTTTGGCCGGGTGAAACTCTGCAGCTCATTGCTTGGGCCGCCCTTTGTCCTGGAACCACTTCCCAAGCTTCCTTGGAAGTGCAAGTTGCATCAAATTGCATTCTGGGCAAAAAGCATGAGCAAAATGGCAAGGCCAAACTCTGGGCAAGCGACTCCAAAGCCGCGCCACCGACAGCTGCCGCCTATGCGGCGATATCCCAGTGTAGCTGTGCGCATTTTGCGTTTCCTCTGCGCGAAGCAAACGAAAATGGGTGCAACTCGCCTGTTGGGCGCGTGTCGCGCTGGACTCTGGCGGCGCGCTTGCTGGCGGAACCTTACTGCAAGCAGCGCCCAAACTGGCAGGCAACTTGGCATGCATGCCGAGGAGCATACATCGCCTGGCGCGATGCAAGCCAAACATGGGCATGGCATGCATTGGGACAAACCACAGGTGAGCGCGGCCTGAGCAGCGCTCGGCTGTGGCTGCTGCTGTGGGTACTGCTGCGGATGCTGCGGAGAGTGTGGGCTCTGTGCTTGCCTAGGCACCTGTGGAGATTGGGTCACCATCTGCGGCTGCCCAACCACCCTGCAAAGAACCACATGACTCTTGCGCTCATGAGGCAAATGTGGAGAACCCATGCACGGCAGCCGCCCTAGCTCTGCCAAGCAGCTGCGGCTGGGCTACAGTTTCACCTCAGCACAGGGATCTCCAGAAGAAACATGGCAGCCTCACAATGCGCATCCACAAGTATCTACAACTTATCTGCGTAGCGTGTGCATCAAACTGGGGGTCGGGCCCCGCTTTCCAAGCAGAATCCGCACGGGGAGCAGATCGCGGCAGCAATCCGTGCAGGAGAGCATACAGAACCAAAGGATTGCGAACTGAATGGCCTGCCCGATTGCGTGCAACTTGATCCAATTCGCGGTTTTTGATAGCAGCTTCTTAGCCAAGGTGCTGCAAAGAAAAAGAGCATTTGGAGCAAGATCGGCCAAAAAGTTCCCTCACCACAAAGGAAAGGCCAACCTGCTGCATAGCAGTTGAAGCCTGAGGCTCGCGAATCCAAGCTCAAGTCCACCGGTTCTTTCTTAGGGACACGCCGATTGACCCCAACAGCACCTCAGGGCGCTGTGAAACTCAGATCCAGTGGCATGCAGCAAAACGAATCGCGGCCAAGCAGCAAAGATGTAGAAAAGAAACACGAAGTCGTAAAGGACAATGTCCCAAGCTCCTTGTGTCTGAGCGTAAGCTGGCCATGTGCTCACTACCAAGGCCGCCGCTTTTCATCAGCTCCTGGGAAATCGCCACGCAGGGCTTTGAGCGTTGCGTCATGGAAGGTGGGAGGTTTGAACTTGCTCCTTGGCACTTGGGGCCCTGAGCTCCGCTTCAGCCTTGGCCAGGCCGGATGCCAACCTGTCAAAGAACCCGAAACTGGGAGAATTGATGAAAACTAGGCACGGCCACACCGCCTGCTCTGCAGGTAGAGCGCGAAGGCTGCGTGCCTCGAAACAAAAACATCGCTGATGGCGTTTGCCCGCCCGCAAGAGCTCGCCGTCGAATGGAAGCTGGGCCGTGGCACAGGATCGAGGCCACCAAGTTGAAGGCATAGATGGCAGTGAGATTTCTTCTAGTGCACCCTTGGACCTGTGGCACTTTTCAAGGAGTTGATCAGGTTGTTGCAATTGAAAGTCTAAAGGCCCAGCTGAAGCAAACTTCAAGCACACACGAGCACACATACAGCAGCGTTCGACTCGGAAGCCATGCCTCCGGCTTGGTGAGTTCAATGGCTGAAAGGATGGCCGTGGGCAGGTTGAAAAGCCAACATAGCACCTCGCATAGCTTCGAATCAGTTCGCACGGCCCCAGTGCCTTCACCCCTTTGCGAGATGCAGGGCAAAAGGGCGCGATACAACCATGGCACCATGATGCCTGTCTTTCCCAGGCCATGCGTGGCATCCTATCACGGCGTGCAGCCCCGGCGGTCATGGCCCCAACGGTCACCTCGTGCAGAAAGGCCTAATGCAGAGCCAAGCCACCACGTAGCTTCCGAGGGGTCCTTGGCAATGGACTTTCCAAAGGCAGAAAGAGGCGGGTCTTTATCTTTTCAGTTTCCCCAGGAACCTGGAAATAATGGTTAACCTTTTGGGACCTAGAAATGAGCCCAAATCAAGCGACAGGTCCAACAAGTCGGCTTTGGGCAACTGAGCTTTGCTTGTCGGGCAATGGCTTGGTTGAAGCGTGCCGAGGCTCGCTCCCAGATCTTTACAAATGGCAGGCAGCATGCGCCACATGCCGCGCCCAGCCCCGCACAGCACGCGCCGAACATGTCGTCGATGGCTTTGCCGCAGCCGCTGCATGCTGCTTCAACGCCCTGGCAGCACTTCCTCAGCTCGCACTTCCGCGAACTTCCGGGGACTCGGACACTGGGGCCCCAAGCGAGCAACAATTGCCGCAGCCATTGCAGGCGCCTCGCCCAGATCAAATCACTGGAAGGTAGCTTCTGCTTGCCAAGGAAACGGCTTTCGCACCCATTGCCCTCGCATGGCCCGATTTCTTCAACTGGGGCGCAGTAGTCAAACTGCCTGTCTCAGGCAAAACTAGCTCCTAGTCACGAATTCGGGTAGGGTCATGCCTATGTACATGAGCCTCTGTTAAGAGCTTTGTCGATGCACTGGGAGCGGAACAAACGCACAGACTTCAAAAGGACACGGCACACCTCTCCTACTATCACTTGACCTTTTGGTCCCTACGCTTTTTCGTTCACAATCTCCTGCACAGGCAGGGCTGCCATGGCCTGGCATGACTTGCCATCAAAGCCTGCTTCACAGCCCACCCTCCCCACTGTTGAGGCGTGCGAGCATTCTGACCCGGCCGATCCGGATGGTGCTTCTGACGGCTGGGCGTCTGCCGCTTCCGCCAGGATCTGGTCGTTGGTGAATTTGATGCCGCGGTTCTCGGCCCAGTACCGTGCCTCCGCACGCCTCTGAACGTCCCCAAGAGACCTGGGTCAGGCAAGCCCTTTGGCAAGCTACAATGTTTGGCACTTGAAGAAACCCGCACTTTTTGGTGGCCTTTCCGGTCAAACAGATGTCAAACCCAGACCTGCGCAGCTTCATCTGCAGGGCCGCAGCGAGCTCCTCGCACCAAATGCCCACAAAGCTGCCCAGGGCCGGCTCGAAGCAGCCTGCGGTGGTCACCGCGAAGACGGGCCAACTCTGAGTCCCAAAGTACGTCCGGTAGCTGGGCCTCCGCATGAACTCCACCACGCCCCCGGATAAGCAGAATTGGTGGAAAACCACCAGGCGCCTCTGGGGCGATTGCTCCAAGATGCTGTGGTACGCCTGGAAAAGCATTTGCGAGTACAGCCTCCATCTGTGCTTGGGAGCACCCCAGTCCCAGTCGGGATGAGGATCAACATCACGGAAACCTTCATGTGACACCACATCATACAAGTCGGCTTGGCTTTCAGGGACGGGGTATGGCAAATGCATGTACCACTCGTGATGTTTGCTGCCAGGCCCAGCTGGGTGAGCATGACCATGTGACACAAAAATCAGCAAGACACTTCGCACACCGTGCTTGGGCACGCAGGGCTTGGATGGTGGAGCATCCCCCCTCAGCACCTGCAGAACCGTTGCAGGGTTCACGTCCTCGCCGTCGTAGTGGGCCCCTCCATGTGCGATGAGATCCCGGCAGGACTCCTGCACTTCAGCCAGCTGCTTCCGCAACATGGGCAGCAGCGATGCGCGGCCTGCAAGCCGCTGTGCGGCCTGCTCGTCCGCACTGGCCGCTGTGAGCCATTGCAAGGTCTCCTTGAGCTGCGCCACAACGATCACCCGGTCTTGGCCGAAGAAGGGCAACAGCCGCGAGTAGACCCTGCCGATCCATTGGAGCGAGCAGTGCCCGGCCAAATAAGGGCCGGGGCGCGTACCCTCGTAGTCTGGTCGCATACGCCCGCCGTGCTCGCCGCCTACAATCATCATCCACGAGTCTCCGCTGCTAGAGGCATGTAACTTCGCCAGCTCAGCCAGCTCATCTGCCGAAAGGGACTTGAAGGGCTCGTCAACTTCGGGGCAAAGCGCACCTGAGACGTCAAGATATGCCAAGCATTGCCCCAAAGCAAACCAAGTTGCCTGGAACAAGGGGCTGAAGGGGCTGAAGGGGCTGAAGCAAAGGACAGTCGAAGCCCAGCCTTGCGACACCAATGATCTGACTTCCAGGGTGTGCGTTCGGCAGCAGCGCGGACCCGCCATCACCGCATGGGCCAACCCGGCCCATATGCGCCCGAGCTATTGAAGCAACAAGTCACTGTGCTGCGTGGGCCGGGGGAGGGATCGGCATGCAATAAGATGCATGGAGATGAGCCCTTGAAACCAATCAGCGAGCGCCGAAATCAAGAGCAACTTTGCCCTCGCAGGGCTGATCCCAAAACATATACAACAAGCAACATGCATGACAGCAACCAGCCTGAGCAGCCCTGGCAAACCTTAATCGGGTTACGGGGACTTTGCATCTACATGCCGCCTGACATCTACGGTGCCCATGCGTCGGAGACTGCCAGCCAAGTGGCGTAGTACATCGACTCCTTGATTCAGAGCGGGTCTACCCGAGCTGAGCCAAAAATCTGCGAAAGGCACGGCAACGCAACGACTGTGCAATGGCGCGTGCATCGAAACATGAGTCACGCACAGGCGTAAAGCCTGGTGCCCCATTTGGGTTTGCAGGTCTTCAGGCTCGCGCTGCAAAATTGCTGCTGCTGCCAAGTCACAGACACCCCGACGACAGGCTCACCTGTTGCAATGGCTTCTGATGGGCCTTTTTGCGCTGATTCAGACCGAGCCACCCGTCAGGGAGGAGACCGTTTCAGCCAAATCCTTCTCCAGCTTGTCCTACGCATCCCAAAAGAGACGAAGGAACGGGGCAAATCTCGGCCTCGGAGGCAGCGATGGACGGCAAACCCTTCACCAGCGCAGCGAAGGCCTGCGGAGGCCGCAGTCAAAGAAAGGTGGAAAGGTCATGAAAGGTCTACTGCCTTCATGGTGTCTTGCACCTTGGCTTGCCATTCCGGAAACAAGCCCGCAAATTCCGAAAGGCCTTTGCGACTTGCCCCAAATGCGCTGCGAAAGAGGCGCGTCACTGGCTTGGAACAGGCGCAGTTGCCGAACTCCATGCCATATGCAACCAATAAATGTCACCTTGAATGCTGCATATGTCGAAGCAGAATCTTCAACTGCACCACCTGCAAGCTTACCCAAGCGCCCCGTGGTGCACAATGGAAGCGGCAAGTTACCACATAGACGAGCGCCAGGTAAAGGATCTTGATTTGCATGAGCCTCCGCCAATAAATGTCTTCACAGGTCGATCATTGGGCCTGGCCTTTGCTGCGTGGTGTAGCCCCAAGCCACCAGCACACAATTCCTGGAGCCAACTTGGCGGACGAGTGAAAGCGCTGGATTTGGGCCTGTAGGCGGTGCCATACTGCTTTCGGCCGAGGATGAGGAGCTCCGTATCTACCTGAAAGCGTTGCCGGGGTGCCAGGCGCTTTCAAAATTTGTGAGCGAGGCTGACTTCTGCTGAGGCGCGGCATAGCCAAGCACGAGCCAGCCCAGCCCCACAGCCGCTGCCCAAATCACGACCTAAGACGTCAACTGGCTGAACCCCTTCAATTCCAATAGGCAACTCCGTCTGGAAATCCGCATCCCCATGATGATGTCCACCAGAGTGCCCCCAGTTAACCTTCATACCTTCATCTGGCATGAGGACCCAGCTCTGAGGTTCCGGCCACCGCCAGGAAGTTGAAGTGGAGCAACAGCCCGGGTCCCCCCACCGAGGTGCGGCAGAGGTTCGTGGTCAGCGGCCACAACTCCCGGCCCAACTCGCTGGAGACCCGATACTTCGAGCGCGACCGGGCCGCCAGCGCGTGCTCCAGGCCGCAAAGGTTGGTCACCGGCCGCCTGCAAAAAACAAAAAAACACTCTTATTTCAGGCGGCCTTGCCTGAGAAAGCAGCAAAAAGACACACGTGCCAAGCAAAAGCCGCAAAAAACGCCATGACTCTAACCAAACTATCTGGGCTGGGCTGCCAGTGCAGCTCTACCAGGTAGGCCAGCAGCAGCAGCACCAGGCAGCACAGCAGCCCCAGCACAAGGTAGGCCACCCACAAGTACCGCGCCCGACATTTGCCGTCGGTGAGCTGAAACCAAGAAGCACACTCCGCGCAAGTGTCTGTGCCGTCGAGCTTTGGCCGGTAGCAACCTGAGTTTTGGCCGGGCATTAGGCAAGCCGAAAGTGTGCCAATATCTCCACCTGCCGTAAGGCAGCTTTAGATGTGGTTGTGTCGGTCTCTCGCTGAAAGTGCGCCAATCTCTCCACCGCAACTGGTTTGCGACGTATTTCCATTGACGGGCTGGGCATATGCGGGCTAGCATCGCACATAAGTGGCGGTCAATTCGACGGCTCTCTGAAAGTTTGAAGACTTGGCCGATGATAGTTCGTTGCTTTTATTGGACTTTTGTTGCACTCGGGTCAGGCCGTTGCCTCCCAAACAAGCGTGTGACACGGAGCTCCAACAACCATAGAAGCTCAAGAAACTTCAAGATGGGCTCCGGGGTGATCCGGTTGTTGGGGCTTGCAGTGAATTGCTGGCACGGGGAGAGACTGACACAAACGCATCTAAAGTTGCCCTGTTGCAGTCCCTAGCCCATCCACGAAACGCTGCTTGCAGGTGCTTCCGGACAAGACCCGGACGAGACCTGCCCAACATACGGGCGAGACCCAAGCCCTTGCAGGAAGCACCGGCAGGAAACCGTCTACTGCCCCCGCTCTATGAACAGACTGCACCCGCACTGCAAGTCCCACTGCAACATTGCATATGCCACACGCTTCCCCGCACATATTTTGCCAACGACGGGAGACGAGCTGTAACAGTAACGCATCCCACCAGCCATGCAAGCCGCGGATGCCGCGTGAACAGATACAGCGGGTGCGACTTCAACAACTGTGTGCACGAACTTCTCCAAACAGCACGCACCGGCCAATGCCATAAACCTTCGGAGATAAAGCAACTGAGGCCCCCGCCATCCACCAATGCGCCACGGCAGCTTCCCGTCACAATGTCTGCCACCGGGGCGTCTGGGTTGAAGACTCGGCACTGAGAGGAGGTTGCGCAGGTGGCAGTACACGGCAAACCCCGCTGGTCTAAGGCATGGTATGGGCAGCTCGGCGGGCACTGCGCATTCATGTCAAAGGACTCGTTCAGTACAAAGCTTTGACCACAGGGCAGGAAGGAGACAAGGTCGTTCTCGCCCCTCCGCAGCCTGTCCTGAACCAAGTGCCGGAACGCACAAGAAGACAACAACAACAACAACAACAACAACAACAACAACAACAACAACAACAACAACAACAACAACAACAACAACAACAACAACAACAAAACAACAACAACAACAACAACAACAACAACAACAACAACAACAACAACAACAACAACAACAACAACAACAACAACAACAACAACAACAACAACAACAACAACAACAACAACAACAACAACAACAACAACAACAACAACAACAACAACAACAACAACAACAACAACAACAACAACAACAACAACAACAACAACAACAACAACAACAACAACAACAACAACAACAACAACAACAACAACAACAACAACAACAACAACAACAACAACAACAACAACAACAACAACAACAACAACAACAACAACAACAACAACAACAACAACAACAACAACAACAACAACAACAACAACAACAACAACAACAACAACAACAACAACAACAACAACAACAACAACAACAACAACAACAACAACAACAACAACAACAACAACAACAACAACAACAACAACAACAACAACAACAACAACAACAACAACAACAACAACAACAACAACAACAACAACAACAACAACAACAACAACAACAACAACAACAACAACAACAACAACAACAACAACAACAACAACAACAACAACAACAACAACAACAACAACAACAACAACAACAACAACAACAACAACAACAACAACAACAACAACAACAACAACAACAACAACAACAACAACAACAACAACAACAACAACAACAACAACAACAACAACAACAACAACAACAACAACAACAACAACAACAACAACAACAACAACAACAACAACAACAACAACAACAACAACAACAACAACAACAACAACAACAACAACAACAACAACAACAACAACAACAACAACAACAACAACAACAACAACAACAACAACAACAACAACAACAACAACAACAAACAACAACAACAACAACAACAACAACAACAACAACAACAACAACAACAACAACAACAACAACAACAACAACAACAACAACAACAACAACAACAACAACAACAACAACAACAACAACAACAACAACAACAACAACAACAACAACAACAACAACAACAACAACAACAACAACAACAACAACAACAACAACAACAACAACAACAACAACAACAACACACACAACACACAACAACCACAACAACAACAACAAACAACACCACAAACAACAACAACAACAACAACAACAACAACAACAACAACAACAACAACAACAACAACAACAACAACAACAACAACAACAACAACAACAACAACAACAACTCGGTCGGTTCCTCTGGATGAGGTTTGCCTTCCTGGATCGCCCGGCTCAAGTTCATGACTGCCACCTTAGGCAAGGCACCGGAGTCATTTTCAGCGCCGAGGCACCCGACTGGCCTGCATCAGCACCTGGCCTTAGCCGCATCTGAGTCTTTGCAAATTGCACCTCCCAGCTTAGGGAAGTCACCAGCATTCGGCGATCTGCATAGGGCAGCTTCACTGCAACCATGCAAAACCTCGGATCCCGGCAGCAGCGGCAAACAGCTTGCAGCTTGCAACTGCCAAGGAGCAAGGGCCGAACAGGTGGCCAAACGCGCAAAGGAAGGCATCGCTCTGCCCAAGACCTTGTCCAAGCACTTTGACTGCATGGCAGCTGGTCATTTCTGACCTTGCCATTTCTTTCCCCCTTCCCCACCCCCATCATGTCCAATCCGGAGACATGGTTGTTTCACCCTGAAGCTTGCATGCACTCACGGCACGGGGGTTGGCAATTCAGAATTGCTTTTTTTGACTTCCCCGCCATTCCCCGCCTCATGCTTTCATGGTAGGATGTGGGACGTAAGGCTGCCTTGAGCCCTAGAAGGTCACACCGACGCCGGGAGTTGTAGACGCGCGCTTGCAACCCCCTGCCAGCTCGTGTGACCTCCCAAGCGCAGGAAAATGGAAACGCAGGCGGAGGTCTGGTCACTTCTTTTGTCATGGTTGGTCAGCGTCCGGCTTCAGTAGGTGATCGTAGTCCTTGGCGCAAGCTGTGACAAGCCACAGTCGTTGCAGTGCGTTTGGCTTGCAATCATGAGTTGAGCCGGGGGTCGATCCACACCTTGGATGAAAACGTGATCCATGCATCCACGGGCCCCATGATGGGTGGAGGGGAGGTCTGCTAGGCTTGGGACATCCCTCTTGATGAGCGTGAGGATGATGCACCGCTTGCCATGTTCCCAATCCACTACCCACCCAGACTCATCTGCCTCAAGCTGAAGCCATTCAGACTGAGCGACTGAGTGACTGAGTGATGGAGCCTTGATTTCCTTCCAGAGCGGTCCCTCCAACAATGGCTTCTGATTCTTGAGGCCGACGAACAGGCGGGTGGGCCTGAACAGCGGCTGTCAGTGACGAAATGCGCCGCAGCACCCAGCTCTCTAATTGGAACCCTGCCTTATCTCTACCACAACCTCTGTGACAGGGACATTCTCTGGGATGGGCACGTACACCTTGCTCATTGACTCGCCCCCAAACCCTAAGATATTCCCTCCCACATAAAACCATGGTGGGCCGCGCTCCTTTGCCAAAGGCCCTGTATCATTCGTTTGGGCCTGTAAATCACAGGTTTCTTTGAATCAGCCACGTGGCTGTCATCTCTTCTTCGCTTTCGTCTCCAGGGCCGCCTTGCCACCACCACGTGTCCGGCCCGCTGCTCCTCGCGAGGAGCATGAACCAAAGCGCTAAGCACTGCGCACTCTGGCATGCTTTATTGGTTATTGACAAGTGCAAAACAAGAACCTCCTCTGCACGCACTGTGACTGTAACTCACAATGCTCAACACCCCGCCAGGAGAGTGCCATTTGATGCTGGGCTGAAGCCAGCACCTTTGGAACATTGCTTTGACTCGGGCAGCTCTCATCTGTGGCTTTGGAATGCCTTGGAGTGGGGGAGTGACAACTGCCTTTTCACCAGGTCCTGGCAAAGGCGCAGGTCAGCCGCCTGTCGCAAGACGTGACTCCGCGCGCCCCGGAATGCCCTGGCCCCGGCAGCCTGCTCCTTGAGGCTTGGCAGAAGGCCTGCGCTCTGAGATGAGTTCGTTAAACTTCCAACTCGCTCTCTGACTTCTCTGACCTCGCCGAGGGCGCCGAGGGCGCAAAGCGCAATGCACCCGAGAAGTCCTGAGAGCATGCGTTAAAGAATACGGCTGCACCCTTGCGCGTATCTCGATGCTGGTGAAGCACGGCATCGCTGTCTGAAGCGCATGTTGCAGCCATGCGCCCCAGTTGCCAGGTGGTTGACATGAAATGAGCGTGGTCCGAAATGGGTCAGGGCAGGTGCTCCAAAGGCGAGTAAGACTTTCTTGTTGTTCCCCGGAATTGTTTCGGTGCTGTTCGGTCAGGTATGGCATGCTGGCACGGCCAAATGGGGCGAGAACTGTGTACCGCTAAAGTGGTGAAGCTGAGCACAAAATTCAGGGGAGCCGGTATGAAACTACACTTGCTGGGCGACGTGTCTTCTGCCAACATCTGCATGCAATGCACGACGCACAACAAGCAAACAAACAAGAGCCGGGAGTTCTTTACAACGCATGCACGTGCCACTCCTTGGCAAATGATAGTATCCTGGCCTGTCTGTTGTGGATCGCGGTGGCAACTTGCATCGCCCCGCTTGCATAACGCGTTGAATCGGATGCCTGGAAGGGCCAAGTAGCTCAAGGCATGTGGTCCAGACATGTGACTCAGAACTGAGCACTGGGCAACGGGCTCTTGCACGGCGTGCTGGCTTGGCGGTCTGGTTCTGCAGACATGTCGTCTGGGAGGCTGCGTGATGAGCACCCTCTAGGCACGTCACCAATTTACAGCCAGGACGTTCAGGTGGCAGGTAGTGGCAGGCAAAGGCAGTGGCCTTCCCGCATTCCCTCATGCCGCCCTAACCCCAACGGTCTCGTTCAGCTCGCTGGCAGGCAGAGATGGCAGCCTCAGCAGGTCCAACCGACATGGGAGAATCCAAGCTACGGTGGATTTGCGGACAAGGAGCTCCAAAGCACATATCATCAACTTGCCTTAGCAGGTGGCACAGCCCTTCAACTTGGCCAAGAACAAGCCAGCCAACAAAACATGCAACTCACAGCAACGTGCACAAATACAATCCACAACGAACACAATTTCGCAACACATGCCCAAAGCCTGCCCCAAAGATACCCCACAAGACATCTTCCAAGGCATGCCCAAAAGACCAGTGCTGACAAACCTCAACCGAATAGACGCCGCCAACCCCCTGAAACACAAATCTTGATGGCACGACGACAACCATTTGCAGGTCATAGCAACCACACTTTCTGAGCCTTCCTTGACAACACTTGCAAACGCTCGCGGACACACTGACACACCTGGCGAACGGGAACCAAAAACACAAACAAGCCACTGCAAGCAAGCTGCAGCTGCGCTGATTCCAGGCCCTGAGCCAATATGCAGATTTGCAAGTCTTCGCCCAACCCTTCACACCTGCTGCCAGGTGGCTGCCAAGATGAGGACAGGCAGTTCCCACTTGCCTGCTTTCTCTGCAGCGCTGATTGCCCCGCTGTAACCTGAACCAGTAGTGGGCGTTCGGAATTACAATGACTTGACCCGGCCTCAAACAAGGAAGCTGACGCAAAAAAAATGTGAATTACACAAACTTCATACTGAGGTGGCAGCTCAAGACATCAGTCTGCAGTGACTGGCTGCGTAGGCTTTGAACGTTCCAGAATGCGTGCGGCCACTTGCCCGCACTTTCCTCAGCTGATCGGCCCGCGCCTTCCCAGCTAGCTGCTAGATGCTGCTAGCCTGTTCCACAATCAATGACCAAAGCGGGTCTAACGACGTGAAATCATCAGTTTCTTAGATGCACATGTGCTTACGACTGTATGGGCAATGTTGTGCCTATCCATTTTCACGCACCTGCCCATCTATCTGATGTGCGTATAAGGTCAGACCCGCAAACTGGAGTGAAGTAGACGAGCGAAACAGGCCTATCCTGCTTTCGGCAAACTCGAGCAGTTTGTGCCCATACATGTGACGGTTGACTACTACCTACCAATTGTTACTACGCAAATGTAATGCAACGGGAACAACTCTCAGTGTTTGCAGTGTGTCATTCATGCGCAAGACGATCAGTGAACTATGTGAAACAACAAATCTACATGTTGCTCGCTTCAAATGACATTCATGGAACAATTCACCTTGAGACAACCAAAGCAAATATACAAAGCATGGCAGCCTCTGCGAACACATGTTCAGCTCCAAACTAACACTTGATGTTTGTTTCTCTCAATTTTGCCTGGCCAGTCAGACCTAACCAGGCAAAAAAAGCTTCCTGACAAAGCAACGCGGGCTTGCTAAGGTCAACCTTGGAACCAAGGAGGCCGTCCAACGTGCGCGCGTCTTCGCCTTTTTTGTGTGGGTGGCTCCTGTGCCAAGCCTCGCAGGCACTGGTCACCGCGTTGCAGAACACGAGGTTGGCCACCAACGCGCCTAAACTCTTCAGCACGCCCAGCGCGCACTTCCAGCGCCCAGCCTGACAGTGATAGATCTCAAGGCCCGTCTTTGGCTTGGACCCTGTTTGAGTGTGGCACAATTGTGGCACATAGATGTTGCCATGTCAGGCTGCTCCCTCGGAATATTATGTTCTGTGATCTCAAGGGAAAGTGGATTTCGGCCCTCCAGGGCTGCACGTTTGTTCCTATGGGCCGCACTGCTTAGACATCAAATGACATCAACCAAGGCAATTTCAGAGGCCCCCTCCGGACCCGCAACTAGGATCAAGCCCAAGTCACCTTCTCGCAGGCGCTCACAGCAGCGGAGAATCCCACGATATCAGCCTGCACCTGCCGCCAGCAAAATCCAACAGAAGCAGCCTTGAGCGTTCAGCGTTGAGTCTAGGGCATTTTCACCCGGCCAAGCAAATGGCAAACAAAGGAAGGAGACTCCCTTCAAATTGGCACCGGGATGTCCTAAAGTCTGGCAAACGGAGCTGAGAATTTCTGATCTGAAGCACTGGCTGCCTCTGCTCGCGGAAGGGCCGTCAGACTAGCCAGTGCCTGATCCCAAAAGCCGCGCCTCAGGACAAGCGCAGGGCCCTTTCCCCTGTTCTTTTTTTGCGGAAGCGGCTCCGTGGAAAGGCATTGTTGGGAATTGGTGGTTGATTTTCCGGAACCTGACTGGTTGGACTATTGGATCCAAGACTAAGTTGTCACCTGTACACTTCGGATTGGCGCGCTAACCAAGCATCACCCCGCATATGCTGCCATACTGTCACCAGCTACTGCGTTGCTCAACATATGCTGCGCTCACATCTGCAGGCATCATTGTTTAAAGCTTTTGGGCGTCCAATGTTTACAGCTGTGCAAACTCGGCGTGAGAAGCTATCGAACTCAAGAACTGGCGACACGGCCAAGGAACTCCTCACAGGCGCTGATCGCAGCATTGCAGGACACGGTGCTCGGCGTAGTCAGCATCGCTAGGCGCAGCAAGGCCAGAGACCACTGCCCGCCTTTCCCACAGGCGCTGAGAACAGAGTTCTGGCCTAAGGCAGAACAAGAATGCAAACGATGGCGCAATGCTCCCGAAGTCTCTTAATCACTCTTAAAAGCAGCAGTCAAGAATGATACACCAAGGCATTTGCAGCAATGGCTCTGATCAGGCTCGGCTGTAAGCCGCGGGAGCAAAGGGAGGCAACCATGTGACAAACTGCTGCCCAGGTGAATGTGTCACTGATGGCCGAGTTGTAGCTCACGACGTCTGCCACAAAGGAGCGCTGGTATAAGAGGCACAGAGCTGTGGCCCACTGGTTGCTCCTCTGGCAGGAAGCGATGGCGCCGTTGCGCATGAACTGGTTCTCAATGCCCGCCAGCAACGCCCGCACCCATGCCCCGGACACTGCCAGGGTGCGGGCGGCGGCACCGGCGCACTGAGCGTCAAGCTGCCGCGCACTCAGGGCCTTCAGCCCGCTGCGCCAGGAGCGGAAGCTCATGGCCACCAGCGTGGCACCAGAGATCTGCAGCCCTGCGTGGCCGATGGCATCGCGCAGCGCCACCTGCCGTGCCCAACTGCTGCACGCGATGCACGAGTTGTAGGTCACGGTGCTGGGGACCGCCGCTGCTCGGCGCATCTCGCCCACAAGGCCGGTGGCTAGCTTCCAACAAACTGCCTGGGCCAAGGCAGCTCGACCCTCGACTCTTCTCTGAAAAGAAATGGGTGTGGCGTTTGTTGACAGTCTGACAGTACCGCTTTTGGTTGGTGTTGAAAGGGGAACCAAAGGGAAACCAAGTATTTCTGTGTTCCGTTCAGCGGAATTTGAAAGACCCGCCTTTTGACAGGCCGCTGCGCAAGCATTGTACGTGATGGTGTCTGGCTGGATGCTCGCACTTGAGGCCATCAGCAATTCGAGCGCCCTCCTCCACTCCATAGCGTTTGCGCATGAACTTACGGCCGAATTCCAGGAAATCAGGTTCGGCCTTGTTCTGTGCATCTCGCTCAGCAAGGCCAAAGCCCTTGTCCACAAAGCTGCCTCAAGCACCACAACATGTGTTTCAAAGACGCCAAATAAGAGACAATCACCCTACTGGGTTTGGATGAAGTCCTGCCCAAAAGCTGCATACATGTACAGCTTTGGGGCCTCGGTCTGCTCACACGGGTGAGACTAGCTTTGCTGGGGTCGTACGTGACAGTTCAGGTAGTGAGTTTACAACCGAGAGCTGAGTCTCCCCCTGAGTGATGCACCCCGCCTTGCCGCACGCACTGATGGCAGTACTGTAGGTCACCACGTTCGGCGCGATTGTCCTGGCTGGCATGTCCGCGAGGATATCCAGCACAGCTCGCCACTGGGAGGCGCTCTCGCAGGCTTTGATTGCGGCGCTGCAACTGACAACGTCGGATTGAACATGGCGACTGCCCATAAGAGCCAGAGTGGTCAGTGCTTGCTGCCACATTGCCAGCCTCATGCATATGCTGATGGCGGTGTTGAAGGTGATCTGATCAGTTTGAGTGTGGCCAAGCAGGCTGAGTGCGAGTTGCCATGCCCCACACTTCTCCAACTCTGTCATGGCAACGCTGACATGGATGCTCTGGAGGCGCTTGCCCAGCGCGCCGAGCACTTGAAGGATGCGTTGCCAGTCCTTGCGTCTTCCCAGGTTGCGGATCTGCAAGAGGAGCCCGGCGGTCTCGGCGTCCCAGGCCATCAGTTTCTCCAGCTACTTGCTCCTGCGCTCGTGCAGGAATTGGCCCACCTATGGGAAGCGATCGGGGACAAAACGGAACAGGGAACAAAAACTCCAAGCTTCCGCCAACGAGACTCAAGCACCTTCTCAACTTTCGGGTCGTCTTCCAAGATGTGCGCATGGCCCCATCCTGCCGTCCCGGGCGGTACCTGAGGTAATCCCAGTGCACCGCGTGGGCAATCCATACCCCCATTAGTCCGTGCAAAGATCTGGATTTGAGCCAGCAGCAGTGCATGACATCTAGGTTCATGCTCGCTATCATGAGTGAAGTGAGTGGCAAGTGAGTGATGGGTAGCATGGCCGATCGCATTTTCTGCCCCTGTCCATCTGCCTCACCTTGGCTCGCATCTTAAAATCCTCGGCCAACTCTTCGATGGAGTAGCGCAGGCGCAACTTCAGCCGCAGCTTGGCGATGAGAATGTCCTGATCCTTGGGATCCTTGATGGCCACGACCCCGCCGGCCACAGGATTCCGAGTGTCTTGGGTCCCGTACTGCAGCAGGCCAGACATGGGCAGCTGGCCCCGGCCGAGAATGCGCTGCCCTTCACTGCCTGGCAGTGACCCGTGCACCTCGACGCGCAACATGCCCTCCGCCAGCTGCTCCAAGATGTCATCGTTGACGTTGAAGGGTCCAAAGGTAACCAAAGAGTCGTAGATAGGTTGAAGCCCTGAAGCAACTGCCGAGAAGCCCATGTCGAACCCCACGAATTCAATGCAAACCAATGTGCGCAACTCCTCTGGCAGGGGTGCGATTTGCGGAGCACCGGGTGCAGGTGGCACAGATGGCGCCGGTGGCACAGGTGGCACCGGTGCGGGGGGTGCGGGTGGACTGGGTGCGCCGGGCGCGCTGCCGGTCGGCGGCTCCGGCGGCGCACTCGGTGGCTCCCCGCGGTTCAAATCCTCATGCAGACGCTGAGCAGCTGAAAGGTCCACCTCGCCCACCCCGATGAACACATCCAAGGCATTTGCGCAATCCTCCAGGTCGGAAACATCCGAAAATCCCGCCAGGCTCATGACGTCATCCTGGCCCAGAGTGCCATCGAAGCCAGCGATGCGGCGCTGCAGGTCTTGGATGGACTGCAGATGCGCCGCTGCGATCCTCGCCCACTTCTCCCGATCCTTCAAGAAGCTCTGGGCCTCATAGACGATCGTTTTATTTTCTAGCCGGACATTGCAGCACTGCAGTTGGCTAGCCCGGAACGTGACATGCCAAGAGCAATCTTTGATCCCCTTATGATTTGGCTTGAGACTTGGCGCAAGGCGTAAAGACGTAAAGCAGAAACGAGCTGGAGATGGCCGAAGCCGCGTTTTCGGAACCCACGGAAGGCGCCTTGTCGCGCGCCTCCTGGAGGTCCCTGGCCTGCCACAGCTTGAAGTTCTTGGAGGCCTCCGTCTCCCTCTGCAGCTCGCTGCGCAGAACCTGCCGGGGAACGCGAGGAATCCAAGGAATCCGAGTCACTTTTGCTCAGCTTCCCTCAAACTGGTGGTTTGGTGGTTTGGCGGTTTGGCGGTTTGGTGGTTTGGTGAGCCCATTTACCCTCTACAAAGGCCGGGGTGCAAATCTCCAAAGCACCAATCCAAACCACCAACTACGGGCTACCTGATTTACAACACTACCAAACAATACCCAAACCCAAATATACAGCAACATGCACACGAAAGCAAATTCACTGGACAAACAAAGGCTGCAATGTGAACCGTACCCCTTCTGAGCAGCATCCCGCTCGTCACAATGAAGCGGAAGCCCCAAAACAATGTTGAACCCATCCATGTTCTGGCCTGAATCCTTCAACATCTGCAATAACTGTTCTGCAATATTCTGTTTCAAGAGGACCCCTTGACACATTCTCACCATAGTTCACGTTTCTCGTTCATGTCTAGGACACAAACGCCACCCTTTCGCTTGGTTGAACTTATGTGTACTTGTGTTCTTCTTATGTTCCACCCCCTGATTTCTTGGGGTCCATTTCCTCCATTTTCTTCATTTCCCCTAATTTTTCACTCATCTCCTGGATCTGTCGCGCCAGCTCGTCCCTCTCCGCGCCCAGCCGCTCCAACACGCGGCCCATGGCGTCTCCGCTGCTCAGGTCGTCCCCGCTGGGCACAGCACCCGCGGAGCCGCCGCCCGGCACCGCCACCCGCGCGAAGGCCGGGAACTGATCCGCGGCCACGTGGCTCAGCGCCACTTCCAAGGCCTCCTGCGAGTGGAGGACCGGCCGCCCCAAAACCGCTCAAATCAGCTCAAACTAGAATTCTCCACACTCCAAGATAGATTGCCTATGGCCATCTAGACATGGAGGCCAAACATATATTTCGGCCGTTGCGAGAGATTCTAGACGTGGTCTTTCTCCTGGTTCTCCGGGGGCAGGCGCTCCCGCATGAGCCGCATCTCCCGGTCCACCTTCTGCATCTCCGACTGCTGGGCCTCGATCTCAATCTGCAGCTGCTCGTTCCTGACCGTCGCTTCTTCGAAGTGTCTGATGCTGGAGGGTGCGGTGAGACTTTTTAAAGATTCTTCATGGATTTGTCGTCTGCGTGTGCTTTTTTGTTCCTCTCCCGGGAGGCAAATGTATCAGGATGTGAATTGTGTTCAGGCTTCTGTTTCTTTTCTCTGGGGAAGGGGGGTGCTACCCGGATCGAGGGGTACTTCGTTCCCGAGCTCTGGGGGACCAATTCCATCAACCCTCTTCGAAAGCTGTAACGGGCCTTTCCAACAACTTACAGGTGCTAAGCACGGAATGACCCACCTAGGGATTCCCTTAAAGACAAACATAGGGGACTGTTTATGGGGGCCATTCCCTCATTCCTTGCTGGCTCTCAACAAACCTCACCCAGCGCTTGAAAAGCCAAGGCTCCGTTGCTTCAAGTCCAGGCACCGGCTCTGCAGCCGCTGCTTCTCCTGGACCTTCACCAATCTCGCCTGTCGTTCAACATGCGTTGCTTTTTTTTTTGTCGTCTCTCCCCCAACCCCCCCCAAAAAAAGTGGCTTACCTTTGGCTTGCTTGCCATCCAAAACGGGCTTTGCCCCAACTCGACCAATGGTCCATGGAAAACCACTAGACCAGGAGTATTGGACTTTGAGGGCCATGGAGGAAGAATGCGGGAAGCATTCGGCAAATGGCCCCGCCCGGGAAAATTGGACCAATGGTCCGGGGAGCCTCGTTTGTGAGGCGACCCCCAGGCCCCTCCCATTTGATCGAACGGTGGCAAAGGCGTGGCCCATCCTTTGAGCTCAAGGTTGTCCGATTTGCCAACTCTAAATTGACAACCCACTTGCAGCTCTTCACCCTCATTTCGTTGGCGCCCCAACACTCATTGACGCTTGGTCCAAGCAAAATCGCACAAAAAAAACGCAGGAAGCCAGCAAAACTCCGCCCTTCATTGGCCGCGGGCGAAAAAAGGCATCCGCAGCGCGCCTGCTGGGCGTTCAAGTGCTCGTCCACCTGCCCCTGGTGCTCTGCCACCCGCAACCTCACCTGCTCCTCCAGCGCTGCAATCCTGCCAATGCGACTTGCGCAGAACCGCGGCAAGGAAGTCCCTGTTGTCTTGGCCGCTTCGGCCCCGACAAATCTACAATTCTTGCGCTTCTGAGTAAGGTGAGCAACAATGAGGCACCGGCGAAAGGACGCACAAACTGCCAAAGAGCTTCAAAGCCAACCTTTGTGACAACCATAAGCGCTTGGCCGGAATGGTTGCTCGTGGATGCTAATTACTGGCCAAGAAAGCCACGCACTGCGGAATGACTGCGTAGCATCGGTGTGCAACAACAGCGCAAGGCCACGTTCCCATGCAAGTCTTCATTAATACAGCGCTCACTTAGCCCAATCCAGGAATCGGCATCACCTGCACCCAAGGCCCACTGTCGAATCCTGCCTCATGTTGGCCTCGCGCCGATCATCCACCTGCAGGCTTTTTCGAGGGACCCCTATGTAGGGGGGAGGGGGGACCCCCACATATACATTTAAGCTGCGACCACAATCCTACCGCACCCCCCCCCCAATATACATAAAAATCCGCTTTTGCTGGGTTTTGCCCCAAACATCAGCAAGAGACCAAAGCCAAGCAGGCCCATGGCAGACCCTGAAAAACTCCAGCTGCGCAAAAGAAACGGCGCCCACACACAACAAGCAAATTAGGAGCCCTCCTGAAAGACGCCCCACTTCACGCAAGTGATCAGCCCGACAAGTAGGCCCTGAAAGAAACAAGCTTCGCAAAAAAACGGGGGCCACACACAAAAAGAAAAATTACAAGCCCTACCAAAGCAGCAGGCCGACCCAGCCGGCCACGCTAGGGCCTGAAAAAAACACAGCTAGCGCAACAAAACGGCAGCCACACACAACAAGCAAATTAGACACCCTACGCAAAAATCATTAAGAAAGCAGCAGCCCGACCAAGCAGACTAGTAAACGGCCAAATATAACCGCGCAAAAAAAATAAACAATCAAGAAACAATCAAGTGGGTTAGTGAAAAGCCCGAAACAAAAAACAAACTGCAAAAACACAAAGCGCAGCGAAACACAACAAACAAATTAGAGGCTCTACTTGCCAACAAACAGTTGACAAAAAAAACAGCTGCCCGAACAAGCAGACCAGTGACAGGACCTGAAAACAAGCCGCGCACAAAAAATCCAGAAGCCCCACCCACTTGACGAAGAGCAGCAGCCCCGACCAAGCAAACAACTAGCAGGCCCTGAAAAACAACTTCGCAAAAAAGGCAGCCACACACAACAAGCAAATTGGAAGCCCTACTAAAAGCATCACATTTCACGAAAAGCATCAGCCCGGGCCAGTGACAGGCCCCAAACAAAAGCTAGCTGCAAAAACACGGCGGCAGCTACAAAGCAAATTAGAACCATTGAAGGGGCGACCGCCGAGGGGGTCATGGCCCGACCGGCGACGGGGTCGGGGCCCGACCGGCGACGCGGTCGGGGCCCGACCGCCGGCGGGGTCGGGGCCCGACCGCCGACGGAGTTGGGGCCCGACCACAGGCCCTGAACAACATCAATCTGCACAAAAGAAAGGCAGCCACACACAAGCGAATTAGAAGCTCTACCTTGACGAAAAGCAGCAGCCCGACCAAGCAGCCCAGTGACAGCCCTGTAAAAAATCAAGCCGCGCAAAAAAGGGCGGCAGCCACACAACAAACCAGAAGCCCGGCGAAGACATCCCACTTGCAAAAAAACAAGAGACCAGAAGAGCACGGGAGCAGGAGACTAAGGAACATGATTGAAACGTGTCTTGTTTTTTGATGGCCAGTGACAGGCCCTGACAAAAATCCAGCTACGCAAAAAAAAGGGCGGCAACCCCACACAAAAAACTAATTAGAAGCTCTGCTAAAAACTCCCACTTCACGAGAATCATCAGCCAGACAAGTAGGCCAGTGCCAGGCCCTGAAAACAATCCAGCTGCCAAAAATAAACGGTGAACAAATTCAAAACAGTCGCTCTACCTGAAAAAATAAGCTCAGGTGACATCCCCAACAGCATGCGGTGCTCTTTTTAGTGCGCGCACCACCCCGCACCCCTCACAAAACCTCGTGGAACCCTGACGGAACGTCATTGGACCTCACCTCAGGGCCGTCCGGGACCACCCCGGAGCCTATCTGGGCTGAGACCCCAAAGCTTTCAGCTGTTGGAGAAAAAACCAACTTCACGAAAATCATCAGCCCAACAAGTAGGCCAGTGACAGGCCCTGACAAATATCCAGCTGGACAAAGAAAGGCGGTAACACAGACAACATGCAAATTAGAAGTGCTACTCAAAACATCCTGCTTCAGGAAAAGGTCGGCTGGCGGGGTCGGGGCCCGACTGCTGGCGGGGTCGGGGCCCGACTGTTGGCGGGGTCGGGGCCCGACTGCTGGCAGGGTCGGGGCGCGACAGCACGCACAGTTTCCTTTGCGACCGGGCGCTGAAATGTAAACCTACACAGGTGGCTACAAAGGACTACTTGTCGGGCTGATGATTTTCGTGAAGTTGGTTTTTATGTAAAGATTCTATTTTGTTCGCCGTGCATTTTGTGCAGCTGGATTTTTTCAAGGCCTGGCACTGGCTACTGGTCTGGCTGATGATTCTCGTGAAGTGGGCTTTTTCAACTAGGGCTTCTAATTTGGTTGTTGTGTGTGGGTGCCAATTTGTTGTACAGTTTTTCCTGGGCCTGTCACTGGCGTGCTTGGTCGGGCTGCATTTTTTGTGATTTGGGCGTTCTGCAATAGAGTTTCTAATTTGTGTTTTGTCAGTGGCTGCCTTTTTTTCGCGGCTAAAGCCATTGTTGCGTCAGGGGTCACTTGTTCTTACGCCCGGCGGGCTTAAGAACAAGTAGGCACTTTAGCGAACAAGTGACCAGGTCGCTTGTTCCGGTTGGCCCCCACTTGTTCTTATGCCCGCCGGGCGTAAGAACAAGTGACCCCTGAAAACGCTTGGGGCTGGGAACTAGCCAAGGCATTCCAGGACTCGTGGGAGCGGCGCAGTGGCAGCATCTGATACCTACACCAAGCAGCGTATTTGCTCTGTCGAATTACTTGATTCGTCGCACGGATGCCCGTCATTTCGATCTACAGACGGCATCACTGGCCTCGCCAGCTTCACCAGCAATGACGCCTAGCTGATTCTCGCTCTGACGAATTAGCTAATTCGTCGCACGGACACCTGTCGCCGTGTCGCCTTCATCTTCGGAGTGCGTCACCGGCATCGCCAGCATTACCAGCAATGACGTCTAGCTGATTTTCGCTCTGACGAATTAGCAAATTCGTCGCACGGACACCCGTCGCCTCGATCTACGGAGTGCATCACCGGCATCGCCAGCATCACCAGCATTACCAGCAATAAAGTCTAGCTGAGACGCTGACATTCGCTCTGGCGAAGTAAAGCTAATTCGCATTACCAGCAATGAAGTC
This sequence comes from Effrenium voratum, assembly GCA_963377175.1. NCBI lineage: Eukaryota > Dinophyceae > Suessiales > Symbiodiniaceae > Effrenium > Effrenium voratum. The sequence goes on from CAUJNA010003810.1 coordinate 91,556, forward strand.
TAGCTGATTTTCGCTCTGACGAATTAAATTAGCAAATTCGTCGCACGGACACCCGTCGCCTTGATCTACGGAGTGCATCACCGGCATCGCCAGCATCACCAGCATGAAGTCTAGATGATATTCGCTCTGTCGAATTAGCTAATTCGCATTACCAGCAATGAAGTCTAGCTGATTTTCGCTCTGACGAATTAGCAAATTTGTCGCGCGGACTCGATCCACACACTGGCATCAACAGCCTCGCGAATCCCTGGAGCACAATGAGTGCATACGCTAAGGCGCGCTGCTTGCTATCTGTTTGCTCTGCTCAAAATATTTAGAGGCACCCCTGCCCCGGTTCGATGTTCTCACACCTCTGTGATCCCGACTTCTCACACCTCTGTGATCCGGACAGCAACGAATCCGACACTCGTCGCCCTTCCATTTCAGCTAGTTCCTCGCGATGCCGGCGGCCTTCTTTGCAACGAATGTACCTAAATCGCAGCTCGGCCCCGCTTGCAATGATGTGGGAAACGCTGGGGCTGCTCAATCAGCTAGCTCTCTCCCACACAGGCTTTCTCGTCAGCACTCCCCTGCTGGAATTTTCGAAAGCCTGCGGCTATCGGTCTGACGTAGTGGATAGCAACGCATTGCTCCGATTGCTCTGGGTAAACCAGCTTGTTTGCTAGGATTTTGCATGCTTAGTGAGGGCTCCATGTATCTCAGAACCGACGATCGCCACGGGGTGGTGTGGATCGACTTGAACCTTGGCCGGAGCAGGAAGTGATCGCAGGGGCCCAGCTGAGTTCTGTTGCGCCTCGCTTACGGCGCAAAGCTCGTGCCCTTCAGCATGGCGCTGCGACGATGCGCTTGCTTGAGCTAGGAAACTAAACACCACTACTCTTTCGAACGAATGCTTCCTAGGGCTCATATCCGGCAGTGCGTTGCTTCAGCGTCACTTGAAAGCAGTGAAAACACGTACTTTGTCTTCAGGGCGGCCCTACTCAAAGCAAAATGCAGCAAGCCCTATACGAGCGGCGGTCGTAAACCACTTAGCAAGTAGATAGGGTCCGCATCTGTACAGCTGACTTCTTGGCACTTACTTCTCAAAGAAGAGACCGAGGTGAGCGACACGATGCCCCAGAAGACGGTGGCGTCAGCAAGACTGACAAGCTTCCAAACAAGGCGCGCAGTGCTTCCCCCGAAGCAATCCCAGTGTTGACTTCGAAGCGAGCTGGAAGTTTGACCCTCATCACACTTTCAAATCTTGGGCCCTCTCGGAGGCGCGTGCTTTTACACGTGTGCGATGCAGGAGCTAGAGCTGTTGAACGCCGGTGGGGGGGGGCCTAATTGGAGAGACAATTGTAGTGGGTGTTGAAGTAGGCCAGGGCCAGCCACTTGAAGCAACCTTGACAAAGTTGGCGGATATGTCCCTGAGCTTTGTCCACGTGGTCCGCGCAAAAATCAGCCTGTTGAGCAGCAGAAGAGTCTCACAATCAAGGAATCGGACACCATCGCCTCCATCAGGCCCTGGCAGCACAAGATGGAGCTTGCTCAGCTACATGCCGTACTACATGCCCACTTCAACACTCCGTACGAGTTCTAGGACATGTTTTTGGCAAAGCCCGTTCTCGGGCTGCTGCCGGAATGCGTGATGCGGATTGCTGGCACATGGGCCTCTAGAATCGCGCAACACCTAATTTGAAAGCATTCCAACACTGAGCCGCAAACTCGCGGACCTTTCCAGGTCCATTTGCAACCATTTGCTTCTGTCTACCTACAATTGCGCCTACCTTCCAAAAGGCTGTGACTGTATATTGCTTTCTTAGGTTCTCAGCCTTGGCAAAGCGCTTAAGACTCTTGGGGCGGCAAACGTGGAAAATGTATTAAATACATTCCCCCCCCCCCCACTGGGGCATACATTATGAAAGGGGTCCCCCGCTTTTTGTGGTGAGGCTTGGTCGTCGCCGATGAATGCCCCCATCGTAAATGGAGGAGAGAATCACATTGACATGGGTGGCCTTTTCAGCAAACCAAATTGAAGATGCAACAGGCCCTTCCTCATGCCCTTTCGTTTGAAGGATGGGATCAACCTAACCAGCGGCAACTTTTGGCATGGAGCCAAATCAAGACTCGCTTCACCAAATAGACCCGTACCGATTCCATTCTTCCCACAACCCCTTGAGCCCACCAAACGCACCCAACAGCCACACCAAACCAAACTTCCTCTTTAGGAATGCCCCACGAAAAAGGCGCATTCACCACTTACAAGGCAGGGTCCAAACACTTTAATCCCCACGTTTCGCTCCCCAAACCACAGCCGGGCAGGAGGTTCCTGGAAACCGCCAAATTTGGCCAAAACTGCTTCCACGTCGTGTCCATCGCCTTGGAGAGGAAGGCGTTGGCCTCGAGGCGTTGCAGCTGGGTCTGCAGCTGCCGGCACCTCTCCTCCGCCCTCAGCACCTCCTCCCGGACCGCGCCGGAGCCGCTAAGGGCGGCCGCGCCGCTAGCGGCCAGGCGCTGGAGCTCGAGCTTCAGCTGCGCCCGCTGCGCCTCGTAGCCGTGGATCTGCTCCTGGCGAAATGATAAGGCTGTGGGTCCAAAATAGGTACCCAAAATGGCAGCCTGGAAAATGGAAACAAGGACTAAAAGCTATGGTCCCCTGGTGGTTTAATTTTGACCCATACCCATAAGACATGAAATTGACCCGAAGACATGAGGCAACACATTCATACGCCATTCTCGTTTTCGTGTTGGGACTTTCGGCCGTGCTCCCTTGCCAGCTAGGTGACCTGCCCATTTTGTCAACCTTGCAAATAAGACAAACCGAAACTCAGGGAGTGGAAAGCAGATTCACCAACTTGTTTAGCGTTTTGCGAAAGAATCTTTGAGGGGCCCCCAACACGTTTACAAGCGATAGAGGATTCAGTATGACCAGTCTGCAAAAAAGGCAGGCGAATCATGCCTGGACAGGATCAAAGATTGGACATGTTTCCGGAAAGCTGAAATCGAGGAGCCAAAGCGTGGGCCAATTGCAGTCTCCTTGGTCGCATTGCTCTGCTCCTGTTTCTCGTGCTCCTCACTGAGCTCTTGCTGCAGCTTGGCGATAAGAGCTTCTTTGGCCTGCTGCTGCTCGTCCCTCACCCTGTCCTCTACATCTGAGCGCCCGTGGGTCCTGGCAGCGGTGATCTCGTGGATCTTCTGCTGCAAAGCCTCGCCCTCCTGGAGCAGTGCCTTGAGCATCTCCTCCTGTGCCTCTGGCCGCACGGCCGACACCGCCCGCTGCAGCTTCGGGACATTTGGCGGCGCAGGCGCGGGCGCTGGCGCGGGCGCTGGTGCTGGCGGCACTGGGGGTGGAGGCATCATGGCTGCGGAAGAAAAGAACACGAGCCACGATAAGCCCATGACTGTGCCAAATGCGCCATGCCAAACCTTTGGAAACGTTCAATTCGCGGCCTTTTTGTCCGCAAGGTTCGGAATGCCCGCGCTCAAGGGGCACAGGCTTAGCTAAATACAAAGGATTGGGAATAATCCGGGGAGATGCTACTTGTTGGTGACGGCGCGCTTTGGCCGACATGAGGAACGTTATCTTCTCGCCTGCGAGCACATGTTTGGCCGAGCTTCGAGAAGAGTTAGTGGTGCAAGGTATTGCTCCCCGCAAGCCGTTAGTCATTAATTTACAGCGGCGTGAGTGGTCTCTTTGACGAAGCACCCACCCGAACAAAAACAACATAATTAACCTGCTTCCCCCAAAACGATCCTTCAACCATGCTGGCCCGTAACGCAAATGGGCCAAATAGCGTTGCATGAGGACAAACGTGGGGAACCCTCATGGAAGGCATGCGCAACTACTCTTTGGCCATTGTCACATGCTGCGGCCCCTGCCTTAGCAGGCAGTCCACTTTCGCCGACAACCGCTGGATCATGGATTGCAGCTGGGCCAAATCAAAGCTCCTCGCGAGTCCTTTGATTCGCATGGTGCCGGCCTCGAACTCTTCAAGTGAGATCTCACCATCCCCTAGCGAGAAGCACTGAGCTCTGAACCTACCTGGAACCTGAAACTTTTAACATGCGTTTGTTCAAAATATGGGAACCAAAAGAAGTGGTTTCCTTTATGTTCCCTTGGGACCAACGCACAAAAGGGAACCTCGACCTCAACAAAGACACACCCGCTCACCCACATCTCTCAAGCAGGCCTTGGTCCAGCATCTTGAACAATCCCCACAGGTCCGTGGTCTCGATATCAAGTTGGCTTAGCCAAACTTGGAGTTTCGGCGCTCTCAGAAGCCGCTTGAACTCGCGCACATCGATCTTGCCATCCCCAGAAGTATCCACCTGTCTGAACAAAGAGGTGACCTTCCTGTGGTACGACTCCTCCGCTTTGCGCTTCTCTCTGGCAATGAAGTCATCATCTGCTTGGGCCACCTCCGAGAAGAGCAGACGCGAAGAAACGAGTTTAAAGATGATTCAACACGATCCAAAGAGCCTTCATCGTGCTTTGGACGAACACGGCGTTCACTACCTCAATCGCATCCGCAAAGATGCGGCCGCGCGGGATGCGGCCAAGCATGCCAAGCTTCGTTTAAAACGGCGAACCCCACAAAACAGCGGTAGATGATGAAGACCAGGGAGTACCACTCGCTCACGTTGTCGATCAGAACTCTGCATGGAGGAGCCCAATTTGCAAAAAGGACCTGTCGGCGTTCGGTAGAAAGCAACAAATGCCTAACACTTCCAGAGCAGGCCTCTGCCAACATTGCTGTTTGAAGCATGCGCGGAAGGCACGCGCTTGCACGCCAAGTGTCTGCACAGCCCTTTTGGACAAGCCCGCCTCAAACATAGTCAGCAAGGTCTTTGTAAATGTCCCATAGTAGCGAAAAACTGCAAACCTTGCTTCAGTTGGCGCGGTCTCGTCCACCAGGTACTCGCTGACCTTGACTTCAATAAGGACCCCAGAACAGGGGCCGGCTTCACTGCGCGTAAGGCTGGGGCCATGTAGCTGATGCTCATCCCTGCGCTGATCTGAATGATCATGAGCAAAAACCTGCCAGGCATTCCATACAAACACAAGTAGTCAGCTCACATGAGCCAAGTTGCAATGACCAGAACAGGATTTTGACCTCAAGCTCTGCCCATGCTCTGGCCCAATTGAATTGCAGGGGATTGCAGCTATGGCACGCTGGCAGCGATGCATTTCCTCATGGGCTGTCCATTTGACTAGATGGTCCACTCTTCTTTAACTCAACTTGTGGTCCCTGCGTATAGGCCACTGGCGCTTCTCCCTCAGTTGCCTTTTTGACCTTTCCATGCGAGGCGCAGCAAGAGCTGCAGGGAATCCAGGACCTGGGACATCCGCACCACCCGAATGGCTCGAAGAAGCCTAAGCTCAGACCCCCCCCCACGTTCGGTCCCAAAGGCGCTCCGGCAAATGCTTCACAGGCTTTAGATAGATCGCTCTCAGAATCGGGCTTCAAAGACTCTTGAAATCTCTCCAAGCTGCTTTCCCAAACGCAGCATCCGCAGAAAGGTGGGGTTGATGGGCAAAGCAGCCGCAAAGATTTCTGCCCACGAGCTGCACACAACCAAAAAGTCGACCCAATTCAGAGCAAACTTGAAGAAGCGAAGTCCAAGGTAGTATTGCCGGATCAAGATTTCTATCCTCAAGTCACAGTGACTCGTTCCACTGGTGAAACTGCTTGGTGACACACGACCAACAGAATTGCAGAGAGGAGTCGAAAAGATAGTCGCGAAGCTTAAGTCTCCAACAAAGAAAGCCATGTCGGCATTTGGCCAGGCCTTGCATAGATTGAGTTCAAAAAACGTGCAAGCAAGTGCATTGTGCTTGCTCGAAGAAAATCGGACCAACTTACCTACAATAGAGATACCGTACCCATAAGCCAGCCATATTGCATGTTGCGAAATATGTTCATTCGGGGTAAGTTGGGCCTCAGAAGTGCAGTCTGAATCGACCAAGGACTCTTGGACACGCCGGCCTCCTCTGCTGCATAGTTGTAGTTGGCGTATCCGATATTATGTCCGATGGTCAAGCCAAGGTATTGCAGTTGCGCTGCCATGAGGCAAATGTTAATGAAGAGAAGCATGGCCACACACATTTCAAAGTGGCCTCGGAACATTGATCCGAGCAGGCACCTTGTCGGCTTGTTTGTCACACTCGTTCTGTTCACTTTGATTTGCCAAGTCTCTGCCAAGGAAAAAGGCGCGCAGCCAGTGCATGTCAGCTTCGCTGTCCTCACTGGGCTCTTCCGAATCCACCAGGTCCAGCGAAGAAAGGCCTTTGGAGATCGTCATCCGAGCCTCCTGGGCCTTTGGAAGCGCCTCAGTCGCTTTCAAAAGTCTGACTGAACGAACCGCGCGCCCGGATGCGCCCGAGCACCCTAAACACCGAAGGTGAAACCGCACCGAAGTCTTGGAGTTTCATGATGCGCCTCCACCGGTGGCAATGGCGGCGACAACCTGGGCTGCACATGCACATTGCCCTGGGTAAAGTCCTGAACCCGAAGCCATTGCTCTCAGACGGGTCACTGGGCTGGTGGAGGCAGGGGGGCCAGGCTTTTGTCCTCGTGCTGCATCTTCTCAATTTGCTCTCGAAGCTTCGCGACCTGCCAACTGCAATTCTATGTGCGTGCGGCATTCAGCGGTTGCATGCTGCTTTCCAGCTTGACATAGTGGACATGGTGCATGTCAGTTGCTGCCTCCTCGACATGAGCTGCCACAAGTTCGCTGAGTATGTCTTGGAAGCGAGGGGAAGGCCCAAAAGATTCGCCAGACCTAAGCTGCGGCAGGGCCCATGCGCTGGAAACCCGGCCTTTAAGCCACAGGGACCTCACTGACATGCAAAGGTGTTTACAGCCGCCCAAAAGAATAACAAAACAAAACAAAAAAAGGCCGCCTGCGCAAGCCGAGCCGCATGGTCAGGCTTGGGTGAACAAAATGGCTCTGCGCGAATGGCGCGCAGACCCTGTGATACAGTCCTTTTGGCCCCCTTGAGCCAAAAGCTGAAGCGCAATCTTCCAAACCCGACACACCCCAACACCCAATTCGCAAAGAGTGGCAATCTGCCCCCAAATGCACGCACTTTTCGACTGCTGAGTTGCACCTTCGCACACTGACCATTGCCGGTGAAGGAATCTCTGCCTCAGATGCGAAAAGCTGGTCTATCTGGTCTTCAGCGCCCAGGCTTCTAGTTGGTCCCAATGCCTGCCAAGAGGCAACTCCTCTCCAGCCTTAGGCGTTTCAGCTTTACCCAACTCTCACGAAGTCCCAACTCGTGCTGAACAAGCAACACCTACCCAGGGCGTTGATCTGCGCTCCTCATCCTCTCGTTGTGCATCTACATGCCGCAGGGACACGCGCTCTGGCTCTGGTGGCTCGACCCTCAGTGGCTGTGTGTAGCAGCTCGCGCTTCGTGGCCCGGGCACGGAATCTGACGCCGCAGTGCCCGCAGGGGCAGCGGCAGCGGCTGCAGCGGCTGCAGCGGGGGCAGCGGGGGCAGCGGGGCTCGGAGCCGACTTCTCAGCCGGCAAGCTGCTGTGGATTCTCTCCAGCTCCGTCCGCAGGGCGCGGGAGAAGGCGACGTGGCGAGCTTTGCCGCTCTGGGCCGCAATGTCCTGCCACTCCGCAGCATCAACGGCTCCCCGCTCAGGCGCCGATCCACTGGCGGCCAGACCTTCCACGACTTGCTTGCAAATCGCCGCAATCTCAGAAGGCAAGTATTGCAAGGTGTCGCTATAAGCGACGATGGCTTGCTCCAGCGCAAGGCTGTCCTGCAAGACATCACATCAGATTTGGTCGGTATCTCTCGACCCTCTCCTTCAAAAGGTGCTCCAGCTCTTCACGATTTATGGCACCAGAGAGCAAGGGCGCTCGCTGCAGGAGCAGGAACTCGGCTACCTTGCTGATGTTCAAGCTGCGGAGCGTGTCGACGTCGTCTACCAGCTTCCCATCAAAAAGCAGGACCTGGTTCGCGACTGGCGTGCCTGAGCTCAATTTGGCCACTCGCAAACCTCTCAGTTGGAGAAACCCGGGAAGACCTTCGAACATCTAAGCTTCAAGGCTCCCCGCTTGCTTGCTTGTGTGCTTTCCACCAAGAACCCCACGCACCCATCCACTCCCATTTCATCCATCCAACCAGCCGCCACAGCGAAACAGACCAGCCACGGGCCCCAATAGCCTGAGAAAGTCCACACACACAAATGACGGCACAAAGAATACATGCAAATAGTCCATTTGGTGTTTGTTTTGAGGGTTCCAGCTTCTGTGTTGGGGAAACGAACAAGGAGCATCATATCCCCACGCCCATTTCGCTTCTTTGCTTCCTTTGCCTTCCATGCCGGCGATCTGGGTCTTCATCTGAAGCATGGGCTTCTCCGGGTTGACCATGAGCTGAGCCACCGTCTCCCCAGAGGGCAGAAGCACGTGGACTGCCACAGGCTCCATTCCAAAGCGGAACAGGAAGTCTGCAGTCTCGTCTTGGCAAAAGAAAGCTTTGAACATGATGGGTGCACAAACACTTATATAGTTTGCACATACGTATGTGCTTACTTGCATGCGGAACAAAACAAGTTGCTACTGCTGCTTTCATATACATGTAATTCAAGTATAATAAGCTGATATAGATAAAGATATGCATGCAGGTACGCATAGCTTTTCATAAACGCACGCAGATACACAGTTTTTCAGCTGGGTGCGCGGGTTAACGCGCAACGAATGCAGAATACTGCCCAGCATGCTGGGAAGTGCTGAAGCCAGAAGCGGCAAGTCAGCCCCATAGAGCCTTTCGCAAGCAAATCAGCGCGGAACTCAGATGCTGAGATTCCATGTGGGTTTGTCTCCAGCTGTACACCAACATAACAGGGTTCCCGTTTGGTTTGCCACCAACCAACCAGGGAAAAACACAGCACCGGTGTCCATCAGAAGTTCGCAGCGCAGCCTTTGACTGGAGGTTCTTTGGGCCAGGCCGCGTCAGGCCGGTTTCTCATTAACAAGCGGCCTGCACGTGGCAGGTGCGCCCTGGCCAAGCGCCAGTTGCATCGCTCACCGGATGCCAGTCACCCGAACCTCAGTTCAAAGAACTGTTCTAGCGACAGGTCACGTCTAGTCTGCATAGGATGGGCATACGACGGGAGGAGAACGCGCCAGTATCCACTCTGCACATTCAACTGGAGCAAAGAAGTCACCACCATGCTGCTTCCCTTGTGCAGCAATTCACCGGGGCGTTTAGCGTCTGAACCCACAGTCAGGCTGGCACTAGCCCGCAGCAGTGTGCCACAATTCAGATGCAAGCTCAGCGCTCATTTGATTCAGCCAAGCAGCCTGCGCATTGCTCAAGGCGAGAGCCTTCGCGACTTTCTGCTCGGCAAGTTGGCCAAACTTGGCCTGTTCCAAAACCGGCCACGTCTCAGGTCGCATTTAGCCACTACAATCAGCTTCCTTGCCTTGTCGTCGATGGCAGATGACCTGCCAAGGTAAACAGGGCACCTCTTCCTTATGACCAACACATGTCTCGCCGGCGCCTCAGACCTGACACCTTCAGCTTCACGGGCACCATCTTCTCCTTCTCCTGCGTGACTTTGTCCTCAAGCCATCTTGGCTAGTGTCTGCGAATGCCACTGAGCCTCCACTCTGGTCCGTCCTGCTCCCTACGCACTGCTTCTTCAAGGCCCTTCTTGCGCGCAGCCTCCAAACTTGCAGGCAACCGAAAGGACACACCCGCCGGGCATCCGACACACGAATTCCCCCTGACTGTCTTTTCTGCTTTTGTGTGTGCGGCCTCTCGGACTGCCTCGCGCTTGTGAGCTTCCTCTGCCTTCTTCGTGGCCTCCTCTGCCGCGCGGTCCGCCTGAGGGCCACGTGCAGTTGTCCTGCAAAATGCGGCTGTGACAAGCAACCAAGTAATTGAGAAATTAAGCAGTTTACTAGGCTAGGCACGGCAATTTCCGCATACGCGGCTTGAGCGGTCTTGCGATACTTGGATGCCTGCCAGTGTTGCACGCAGTCAGCTCTCTTGGGGAGCAGGTTTTTGCATCTGCCTCCTTGCGCAACGCATCTTCAATGCGCTCCGCCAGGTCCTGATCACCAGGGCAATCCCGTCTCCGGGTGACACCGATCACTCCAACCGACCAACTGCTTGCATCTTGACCGCTTTCATGCTTTCTTTCAAACCTGTTGGGTAGGGCTCAAGGGCTCAGGGCTCATACCTCTGAGCCGCTGACATTTAGTTCTAAACCCTCTTGGTATCAAATTCGCAACCACTTGTTAAGACATTATGCTACTCTACGTGTACATGCACACCATCCACCCACATATGTCAATTAAGAAGACCTGTGGCTCTCCTTGGATTGCCGCTGCGTCTGCATTCCCTTGAGGCCCACCGCGCTGATCTGCTCTGACCAGCGGGTCAGAAAGTCCACTGCCAAGTCCTTGCCAAAGGGGAACCACCCGACAGGGAAAGCATAGGGACGCCCTGGAACACACACGCAAACACAGAGAGAGAGAGAGAGACAGAGAGAGAGAGAGAGAGAGAGAGAGAGACACACACATACGCATAAATATTGTATATATATATATATATATGTGTGTGTGTAAATATGTCCGAGGCATATTTTGCAGCCATGGGCTAGAGGATCGACAAAGAGGCGCTGAAGCGCAACACACACCCCTCCTCTTCAGCAAGCTTGTCGAGCTTGGCCTCCAAACGACACCATGCTATTTCTGGCAAAACACGGCCATGGCGTTGCTCTCCAAAACGTGGGTGCGATGCCATGAGCCGGCATCGTTCTGAAACTATGACGCCTCTGCATCTCGGAGACGCTCGGCGACTGCATCTCGCACACCCTGCGCGGATTGCCATACTCAGTCTCACACTGGGAATCAGCTTTGCGCAAAGGAAGCAAAGGAATAGGAACCTGGGATCTTCCCCCAGATTCACTTTACAGGCCTTGGCAAGCTCTCGCTCGACCGTCAGGCCCGCAGCAACGCTCTCAGGCTGCGGTTCCAACCTATGCGAAAATCATCCCAGCAACCGCTGGCTCAGCTGGATCCCGGCCTCCTTTCGACTTTGCTGCGGCTGCTTTCGTCAGGCAGCATCCGTTCAGAAAGAAGCTTCATGCGGGCTTTGAACTTGCCGACACTGTCCACAGCTGCGGAGAACTGAGCTTTCCTTATGCGCACAATGCTGAATTGATAACGATTGTAGTATTAGCCAGGCAGCCAGAACCAAAAATCACACCCAAAACGCGCACCGCCCGAGACAAACCGGGTTTTACCTCGCCAAGCGTCAGCTTGGTCTCCCGCTCGCCTGCCATGGCTGCTGCGCCATCAATGGTTTTGCCGCTGGGGGCGAAGGATCTTGCTTCGATGAGCTCGCGAGAGCGGAAGAGCCAATCGCGGGCAGTGCCAATAGCAAAGGCACACATGTTTTCCTCAGCTGATTGTCGGGGTGACGTAGAAAACGGACATCTGAAAAACACTGCAGAATTCTGGCGGGGTTCATTTGGCGTCGGCCTGTCATTCATGCAAAGTTGGCTTTGGCATAGGGTTGTTCAAAAGCAGGGCAGGAGCAACCCAAAACTTGCATTGAGCTCACGCAGCCAGCTTGTAATCTCAGCCCAGGAAAGGACCAAGTACAAGAGAACCAGAGAACTGCGCTGGCACTGCCCAACTCCAGCCCAGTCTCCGACTTGGATGAAGCACCGCTCGCCCTGCGGATGAGCAACTGCTTGCCTCCAGCCACGCGGTTCACATCCTCCTGACAAAGAAGGTGACACAGGAAAGGACCGCAGAAGCGAGCGATGTTGCATCAACCGGGCAAGCCGTTGGATCTCTTTGGAGAAAACGAAGGACTTGGCTTAACCACCAAAATCATCTGCCACGGAGATCGGGCCCTCGATGTTTCCATCGGAAAATGGACAAGGCCAAACCTTCCAATGCTCAAAGGAAACTTCTGCGCTTGGCAACAGGCCTCAGTCCACCACAGCACCTTCAACGCTTCCTTCCGCATTGGCCTGAGCACTGAACACATGGGCCAAAGGCGGCCAGTGAAATCCACCTCAAGCGCTTCAAGCGTATGAGCTCATCCTTCAGCTTTCTCGTCTCGATGACCAACTGCTCGCCCATGAGCTTGCTTCGCAGCTTGTAACGCTCCTTTGCAAAGCGCTCCCTTTCGGCCAGGAGCGCCGCCTGGCACGAAGTCGCACTGCAACTGAAACAGTTGCTGCAAGAACGCCTGATGCTCTTTGTCTTTTTGGCGGAGTTCATCATCGGCTTTTTTCTTCATCTTCAATTCAGTCTCGAATGCTTCAGCTTTCAGGCGTCCCACTTGGTCCTGGCTTGCCGAAGTGAACAAACACCAATTCATGATCTGCCCGCGCAGATTGAGCCCCAGGCTTGAAACGCCGTGTCTGCTTCTCTCAGCTTCAACTCTTGCTGCTTCAATGCTCTTTCGGATTCAGCTTTCTGCCTGCGCACCCACCCAGCAAACCCCACACCAACACATGGCTGACCTACAGCCCCGACGTTGCACACAAAAAAAGTGGCTGCAATACCCACTGTCTGCATCCGAAAGTCTCCGCAAGCTCATCTTGTTCTTTGACAATGGCAGCCAAAGCCGCCCGCTCTTTCTCGTCCTGGGCAAGCTGAGACTTACTGCTGCACTTTAAAAGCGGAACGTGGCCAAAGTCGGCTTGGCAAGGCGCCATGCCCGCGTATATGTCGCCAAGGCCGTCTTCCAGCACTCCTGCCAAGAACACACCCCAACCGTGGGAGCTTGCATCGATTGTGGCAAAGAATTTGCACATCTATCTTCCATACTTTGGTTGGATTCACCCCGCGAAACGCGGCCCTGGTGCTTTCTTCAAACGCTCGAAGTTGCCGGTGATTCCCTCAAATGTGGCTATGCCAGTGACTCCTTCAGGTATCTCGAGCGACGGGGAGAAATCGGCGTCCAAAGCCTCCCGCACCAGGGGCAGATCTGGCAGATCTGGCAGGCCTGGCACTAAGCCCGGCTTCCAGGCGCACGCGCAGATCACAGGCCTTGGGGCTGTGGCCTCACAGACAAGGACAGCGGAAGGGCGTCGGCGGCAATGTCCACCGGCGTCTGTGTCTCCATCTCCGCCCGCGATTTAACCGGAAGTGGCCTCTCCTAGGGAGAAAGGGGAGGGAAAGATAGAGAAATCGATTTATGGGTCGGCTGAGAGGTCGGCTGAGGCACAGGCATCTTCGGACTCGGAGTCTGGCTGAGCCTTCTGCGCTTTGGGAGCTTCCTGCCACGCAGCCACCTGGCCGCTTAGCTGATTGTAAATCCCCAGCTCCTGCGAGACAGGAGGGCACAGCACAGGACAGGCATGCGCATGGAGGAACAGAGGCAGAACAACACATCAACAAAGCACGAGACCGAAGACATTGACCATACACAAACACGAGAGACTAGCAACACATCCATGACTAACAAAATGGTGTTGCATTGCCCTTGCCAAAGAAGGTTGGCCCTTAGTCTTGTAAACGTCCTTCCTTCATCTTAGCTGAGCCGGTTTTACCGCCAGGTGAGCTAGTGAGAGTTAAGGCTCCTACACGCACAAAGGGAACATGTGAAAGGTCACTTATGACTTATGATATGGGGTGAGGACGTGCAACGAGTCAGCCCGCCTCTGCATCTGTCGCGATGCCCGGCGTGACACCCGCAGGGCTTGGCCAAAGCTGGCGCCGAACCTCTCGAAGGGCTTTCACCTTAGGCAGCCGCTGGCAACACGCTCGCAAAATCGAGCAATTGTTAGGATCTCTAACTAAGTACAGAAACTAAAGAGTGATGGCACGCCATGGCCAAGCACTTTTAAAGGTGCCGGCCTGAACTTTCAGCATGGCGTCTCGAGCAAGGCGAACGCGATCCAGAGCGCTCTGCGCCTGCCACGAGCGACGGCGGCGAACTCTCCCAGTGGGAAAGCTATTGGGAACCACTGCGAAAGGCACATCATGAACGTCTCCGGAATGAGAATTTCATGAAGACATATAGCCTTCAGTTTTTCTCAGAGATTTGCAACAGCCTTGCCTTCTTTTCCCGAACCGCTGGCATTTCAGCACTTGCTAGCCGCACCGCTTCTGCCATTTGCCCGATGGCGTCCTGATCTGAACGCACTTCGATCAACTTGGCCCATGCCAAGACAAGTCTCCTCCAGGGCCTTCCATTTCTGCCGATGTACTTCCACCATCTTCCTGCCAGGTTGGCGCCAGGCTGTGAAATCTCTGATCCGGAGCAAGCCTGCGCTCGGCTGCTGGCCAAGAGAAGGACTCGCGCAAGCTGCCCTCGAACTCTTGGCACAGCGCTTCCCGCCCTTCTTGCTTCCAAAGGTCCAGGTAATCAAGCAGCTCCTGCCCATTTGTGTATCGAGTGAACTTGCGATGGGTGCCGGGCCTTGTCGGCGGCCGCCGCGGCCGCCTCTGTGTTGGGAGCAGGTGCGGAGGAAGGCAGCGATGGCGTAGCCCCTTGCGGTGTTTGCAACGCAGTCAGGGGGCTGCACTACAGGTTGGTCTGTCAAACAACTGGTCGTACAACATACTGTTGGCATTTGCAACAACGTGCAAAACCCAACCAAGAAAACCAAGTTTCCGGCCCGCCGCGCTTTGCATGCACACCACGGCTGCGCACGCGCACAGTCCACATGTTGTGTGGAGATGAACCCAGTGTTTGTAGGTTCTTGTTTGGTACCATCGCATCAGTAACACGCTACGTGCACCGCTGATAGCTGCTGGTGCAAGAAACCGACACCATATTGGCAAGCATTGGCTTCTATGGGCTTCATCAAATGTCTTTTGGCTTAATTCCTCCAGTATTGCCCTGGGCAAGCAAAGTGTGATCTCATGTGATCTCAGTGGCATTGCCTGCGTCAAGATCTGCTTCATCTACTTCCCGGGCTTGCTGAGCAGCGCGTTGCAGCAGCTTCTGCCGAGGACCTGACAGCTTCCTGGGCGATGGCAATTTAGGGTTAGAAATGTTCTAACAAAACGGTCCGGCATAGAGTACATGTTCACTAATGGCATAGCCAACGCTCTTGCCTGGAAATTGCCCAAGTGATGCTGCCGGGCAGCGTCCGCTCCAGTTCTTCAGCATCCGTGTGCCAAATATGTGCCACCGAGGGGAAATTTTGCCGAAACCCGGGAAAGGCCGCCGCCTGCGCCGGGCGCCGCTGGCGGAACAAAAGGGTGGCGTGGACAACATGGCCCCAGCCTCCTCCAGCCGAGGCAAAAACTTGTAAGGTTTTTGAACATCTCGCCCAGCCATGCGACCGGCGTCCGAGGAAACGATTTAACCGCACTGCCCCCAAGGAGCATGAGTTCGTCTTCTTGGAAAAACACGTTTGTGTTGGCTGACTGCATTGGAACCACTGGCTGGAAAGCTTGCTGGTGTTGCCTCCTTAGGCATAGAAACTAAAACAGAATTGGCGCTGCGAATTGCATAGCCGCAAGCATCCTGCCGCAAGTGAGCGCATAAGTCATTCAAATGGAGCTTCTAATGCTGGATGGCGAGGATGGCGAGGCAAAACGACGGGCCATTTGTTGGCAGAACAGTCTTGGCATACGAGGCCAACTGCTTGACTTTACAACTCGAAGGGCACGCAACATGTTCAACTGGAAACCATGCAACGCAGGCAACGACAAGAAAAAGACACGCGTGTGATGTTGAAACCGCAAACATGCATGTTTTTTGCACAACTCTTGTGGGGGCGGCCGGACAAACGGTCACCTTGTTTTGCCTCCTTTGCTGCTTTCAGAGAAGCCAACGCCTCATAGAACGCGAGAACGGTGGCAACACTTGTGGGGCTCGAGGGTGTTTTTGGGGAGAGGTTTTTTTGGGCTGAGCTCAGGCTATCCCAGCGTGCTTGCGCCTCAAAAAAACATGTTTTCCACACCATCACGGGTATCGTGTGTTACTCCTAAACACGGTTTCAACGCTGCGCGAAGATATCACAAACGTAAAAACTTCAAGTCGAGTTTAAGGGAACCACGCTCTCAACTTCCTTCGATGTTGCCACCTTGAAAGATTGCCTTGGTCTGCCACGCCAA
Organism: Effrenium voratum; assembly: GCA_963377175.1. Lineage (NCBI taxonomy): Eukaryota > Dinophyceae > Suessiales > Symbiodiniaceae > Effrenium > Effrenium voratum. The sequence goes on from CAUJNA010003810.1 coordinate 107,606, forward strand.
GTCGTTGCTGCTCAGTGTGTCTGATATTAATCTTGACCAAAGAAACACAGATTTACTATGGCTCCCAAGCATGGCGCCTTTTTTTTTCTTCGTGAGCGGCTACTTGAGCGTCTTCAATCTCCAACAAAGAGCCTAAGCCAACTTTCAATCCTTGCGGAGGCAAATAACTTAGGGCGTCGAACCAGATGCGAAACACTGGCCGGGGGTCCCGCAAGTAAGCCGTCACATTGCACCGAAAGGTAGTGCCCGTATATTGAAAACAACGGAGCCGTTTGGTGGGGAGCCTTTGCCACGCAACCACTATAGCCTTTTCGTGCTTCCGGCCAGCCGGCCACGGCCGGCCACCCGGCCAACTGGCCACGGCCACGGGCCACGTCCAGCCAGCCACAGCCACGGCCACGGCCAGCCGGCCACGGCCAGCCGGCCACGGCCATGGCCATGGCCACGGCCACGGTCCAGCCGGCCACCCAGCCACAGCGGCCACAGCCAGCCGGCCACAGCCACAGCCACGGCCAGGCCACGGCCACCTCCCCCGTTCCTTGGGATTCCACAGGTCTCACGGCAAATAGCGTTCCCTAGGAAAATTGTCAATGATGGCTATGCATTACACGTTACAAATGCTACCAACCAGAGCAAATTCAGACACAGAAACTCAAGAGCACCAAGTAACATAGTCAACTGAAGCCAAGTACTCAGTAACATAGTCAGGGATGACTGTTTATTCCAAGTTACAAGTGCTATTCACCATAGCAAATACATGTTTAAATCACCAGTGCTACCATAGTAAACAAAAGAGTGAATGTGTATGATGATAAGTTACAAGTGCTTTCAAGCATAGTAGTGATGGTAATAGCATTAGTTAATAGAGTTGCAAGTGCTATCAAACAAATAAATGCAATTACTAAAACAAAAAAATAGAAATATGTTGGCTTTCGGCTTGCTAACATTTTCCATGTCTCAGTGTTGGGATGTACGTGTGCGTCTGCGTGTATGTAACGTAATGTAGTGTAAGGCAATGTAATGTATGCAATGTATTTACTGTACGTATGTATGCTATGCTATGTTATGCTATGTTGTGCTATGTTGTGCTATGGTATGCTATGTAGGTTTATGCATGTATGTATTTATGTGTGCATATATAGCACGTATTGTAATGTGATCAAAAAAGTAACGTATGCATGTATGTATGTGTGTACTTATACTGTATTGTTTTGTATTGTATTTGCATATTGCTATGAAGGTATGTCCGTATGCATGCATGTATGTGGCGCACTGAAAGACATGTAGTGTGATGCAGTGTAGTGATATGTATGTATGTATGTACGTACGTGTGTATATGTGTGTAAGTTGTAACGTAGTGTGATGTGCTGTCATGCAATGTAATGCCACGCGATGCAATGTATGATTGTGATGTAATGTTTTTTTTTTTTTTTTTTTTTTTTTTTTTTATGTAATGAATGTAATGTAATGTATGTAATGTAATGTAATGTATGTTTGTATGTATTTATGTATGTGCGTAATGTATGTCTGTAATCACTTCCCCCTATTAAAAAAGGTCGCCCTAATAATAAAAAATTGTTTCGGAAGTCCCAAATCCGGGAATACTACTTTTAGAATAGCCAATACTAAACCAATTCTAGAAAGTAGATATTTTCCTGCCCGTACTCAAATCCAGCCCCATTAGGGGGACTGCGGGGGCACGTTTCCTTTAATTACTACGGCTGTGCCACAAAGTTGCGGGGACCACGGATTGCCTTGCGGATTAGGGGCCGATGCTAAGGGGAACTTGCGCCCGCGCCGAATCCGTGGCCGCTCGGACAAAAGGCAGACCAGTTGCGACGTCATCCAAAACTAGAGGGCACAACGCCGAGTGGCCCCAGGGGCCCATTGCAGCTCCCTTCCGGGCACGGCGCAGGTTAGCGAGGAGAGTGTGGGCGGAGACCGGGACCTTTGCTGAAACTCCTGAAGTGCAGGGCCAAGGGGCTCGTAAAAGCGGGGCGGGTCGCCTCGCGGGAACTCAGCAAAGGTCCCCTCCGACAAGCGCAGGCGACTGGCCGCTGAGAGCTCCCCGTGGCTGAGCCGAAGCGGGGGCTGCGAGGCCAACGTCCTCCTCGAGAAAAACCATGAAGAAGCGGGCCCACCGGCGGCGAAACGGGGCTGAGCGCAGGCGGGGCGACGGGCAGCGGCCCGGCCGGCAGTGCGGGCTCAGCGCCCCCCAAGCGCAACCGATCAGCCAACACAGACATGTCAAAGCCAAAGCGGCACGCTCGTCGAGGAAGACCTGTAGCAACGCCTCCTGTGCGGAGGCAGGGGACGTAGCAGTGGTGTCAGGCATCCTTCCAAAACCCATCGGGACGGCACAAGCGTGTGGGCTGGCAAGCCAACTGACGCAGCGCGTCGGCCATCCAAGGCAGCTCCGCCCTGTCGGGCACTTGGCCCTCTGCAAGGGGGGGCCGGGCGGCGGCCCAAGCGTGAGCACTATCAGACGATCAGCTTGGGGTATGTGCGTTTCTCGGCCCGGCGTGCAACGCGCAATGCTGCTCCGGCGGCTTGGCCATAGCGCCGCCGAGGACAGCGAACTGGCGGCCCGTTGGCTATGATTTCAATTCGCCGGTCATCGCTTGGAGCGGCGCCCAGATTCAAGTCCCGGACGGCGCGAAGTCTCTTGGATGGTGGGGGGTCACCTGACACCTGTGCATGTGGGACTCCCAAAATCGGCCACGACTCCTCCTGCAGAAGACGCATCCAATCGGCAGAGGAGGCCGACAGCACCGCTTCTCGTCTTATGCGGTTTTGGCTGTCGCTGCTCAAAAAGCTGGTGTCGCATGCGTGGTGACCAGTGCCTTGCCTCGCGGCACACTCGCGCAGGGCGTTCCAGCGGCGCGCCGCGCGCGCGCGCGCGGAGCACGCCTGCACGTGGGCAGGGTCACGCACGCTGCCACAGGAACAACGGGCAAGTACAAGAGGCAGTCGCACGCGGAGGCAGCGCACGGAAGTGCGATGGCTCAAGAGCTAGACACGGCAACGGCGCTTGCCTAAAGCCAGGGGCGTCCTCAGAGGCGCGGCAAAAGCGGCCACACGGGCGGCTCGAGCGCCAGACCCAGAAAATCCACTTGTCTAGCCGGGGTGACTCCTGAAACTCAGGGGAATTCACAGGGGAGCCTTGCTGGCGGCGTCCTCTCGGCAAGATGCTGGGCGGGAAGATGCGGGAAGGCGGCGGAACGGATGGCTCATCAGGAAGCGTAGCGGGAGTGATGGAGACTATGTCCGCGCCAAGTTGGGAGGGCCGCCGTCGCAGCGCGCGTGGGGGTGCACTGGGGGCCGCTGCCCGCTGGGATGGGCAGCGAGGAGGCCGGATCCAGGGTGTTTGCTGAGCGCCCAGGGTCGTTGTAATACCCCGCTGGTCAGCACACATGAGGCGGTCACTGTTGCTGCACCTCCCTTCCCAAGTCGGAAGTCACGCTGGGCCTCCAGCCATGCCCGGAGCAAAAATGTGGATGTTTGCCCTGCTTGCCCTGATCCCGTTTTGCCGGAGGAGACCGATTCAGCAACCGCGTGCCGCTGGCCAGTGTGCGGGCGCTCCTACCATGCCCTGTGCGTCGCCCGTTCCCGCGCCCATGTGCAGCGCACGCAGTCCTGAAACCTTCGTTGATTGGCACGCCCTGCGATCCCGTGCCTGTCCAGCCCAAGCCCTCTGCCAGCGTTGGTGCCGCGGCTAACGTTGCTGCTGCTCCTGCGGCCCCTGATCTTGGTGGTTTTGTCGCCCCTGTTGCACCCGTGGCCCCGGACTCCGGGGACCGGGCTGTGCCCGCGCCACTGCGTGCTGTAGGCCAGTCTCGCTGCCGGCTGGGTCGTGATGGCCCTTGAAGTGGGTGGGCGGTGGAGTGCCGAAGCCGTGGACTTTGTCCAGCAGCTTGCCCGGGCAAGGGCCCGTTCCGTCCTGGAGCGATTGCGCTGTGTGCCTGAGGCGACGCGCCGCTGCCGCATCCAGGGCCGATGCCGCTAGCTTGCTGGCTGCGCCTGTTCCGTCCACTGCCAACGTGGACAGCGCTCCGCCGTGCATCAGATACATTATTGAGGTGTACGTGGAGCTGCCGCCAGCTGCCAGCCGGCTCCGGTGAGACTGTGGGGGAGGAAGCTGGAGGGAGAGACGCGCGGCGGAAAAAGGTGTGTCATGTGCGTTTCTAAATCGTGAGTGCAACTGTAAGTGAGTACACGTGCAAGCAAGTGTACATGAGCGTAGGGACTGAGTGCGTGCAAACGCGCACGAAACCGTGTGGGCGCGCCTGGGCGCGTGAGTATGAATGAGTGGCGTGCATGTGAGTGCGAGCGCGTGAGTGCGCGCAGTGTGTGGGCGCTTGAGCGTGAGCGACTGAGTGCGCTAGTTTGTGAATGCGCGAACACGTGAGTGAATGAGTCAACGCCTCAGTGAGTGAGTGCAAGCGAGCAGGCACGCGCCGCTGCCTTTTCCGTCTCAACACCACTTTGCGCGCCCCCCTTCCCCAGTTGAAGACAACGCAAAATAAGCTGGGAGGAGCAAACAAATCCAAAGAAAAAAATAATAATAACAGCATCCGACCTTGCATGATAGCACGCAAAGGCGCTGCGGCCCCGGCCGCAACAGCTTGGGGAAAGCGGCCTTGTTGTGGCGAAAACGCCCACAGCACCATGCACGCCAAGTCCAAGCGGCGGCAGTCGTCACAAGCGGCCGTCGTTCACGAACCATTGCTGGTGGACGACCCTCCTATCCGCCGACATTGCTCGGCGTGTCGGATACTTACTAGAGGATAGAGGATAACCCCCCCCCGAACCCCCCCCCGCCCGACGTCTATTAAGTAGGTTTTTTTGGGGGGGGGGGGGGGGGGGGGGGGGGGGGGGGGGAGGGGGAAAAATACATAAAATGGCACTTCTAACATCAAACCCAAAAAATCAAACAGCATACAACAAAATCAGCAAAATTCACAGAAAACAAGATAAGAACCACCAAGCAACTCAAAAACCAGAACAACCCCCAACAAAATATTTAATCAAAGCATAAAACATTAAATAATTCAAACAAGCATACCAACAAAACAGCAAAAATAAAAACCATCAAAGAACACAAACTCAAACACACACATCAACAAAAACAAAGCAACATACCAACAAAAAATATCAGAAGAGTATCAAACAAAATAAAATACAAACAGCCAAAGCACGAAAAAATCAAAAGAGCATGCCAAGTTCAAACAACGCACTTTGAAAGAGACAAGCAAATCAAGAAAAAATAAAATATTTCAATCTTTACAAACCATAAGTACAGTATAATTATAACATATAAGATTTTACATGTTATTATTATAGTATGATTATAATTTCAGTACAGGATAATAATTTAATTGACAAATCTTTCTTCTTTCATACATCATTTTAAAAATAATATTAATATCTCTCAATGTATTTTGAATATTAAACTTTTTACTTTCAATAAATAATTTGATATTTTCTTTAACATCTTCTCCTTTATCTTGACTATAACACAACAACCATAATATATCATCCATCATTTCATATTTTTTCTTACTAATTTTAAGAAACTGTTTAACATAATCATAAGGTGGTATTTTATTTACAGTTAGAAATATTAAAATATCATCTTCTACATTTCTATGTCGAATTCTTTTTATTCCCAACAGACATCTGATTAATTCTTGATAATATCTCCAATTTCTTTTTACATAAATCTTCTTCATCCATTGAATAATTAATAATATTATTCACTATTTCATTAGGTAAATTTAATTTATACAATTCCATATTTTCTTTTTTGAAGTGACAACAATCATAGCATTTTTTATTGATATAATTATTGATTTTATCACCATTCATTTTCCTCTTATTATATTAAGGTTTTAAATCTTTAAGTATATTTTTCTAAAAAGTCACTTAAAGAAATAAACACATTAAATTTATATAGTATAGTATTATGAAACATGTTATAGATTATCTGTTGAATAATGATAAAGCGGAAATTCCAAAAAGAGGAAACAAGGAATTAAAATCAATAATTATAGATGGTAGAAAATTTAGATACAACAAAGAACAACCCATCTCAAATGTTTTGAACAAGAAATTAAAATCAGAAGCAAGAACTAATGAGTATAATAGTTATGCAACAAAAACATTGCGCTCAACATACCTAAAACAAAGAATGAAAAATGCAATGACAAAATATGCAATCAAAAATAAATTCCAAGTAACAGACCAACAATCAGCTTTCAAAAGTTATGCTAATTCTATAAAACTAGTAAATAAACATTTTCAAGGTGAAAAGGCACTATCAATGATACACCACCAAAAAGATAGACTTTTAACCTTTTTGAAAACTAATAGAGCTATGAAACTGAATATAAGGGCAGAAGGTTTATTTTATCATTATTATGATGATGATGGAGTAATAAAACATACAGAGATACTTTATAATTTACCTGCTACAAGGTCAAACATTTATAATGAAACCGATTTGGATGAAGCAATTGAAAAATCAATCAAAGAGATTTTATTGAACATAGAAAAGTTAGAAGGTTCAGCATCTAATTTAAAATTTATAAAGATATTATCAATAACAATCCATTATGACAAATATGACCCAACTAGGGCGGGTAGTTATATAGATTTACCAGAATGGATTAAACTAAAAAAGGCATGTATTAATATCAAAAACAAAGATAACAAATGTTTTAAATATAGTGTTCAAAGTGTAGTGTTTGATATAATTAATAAATCAAATTCCCAAGAAATGTTCCATTACAACAAATTAAACGACAATATCTTAAACTGGGAAGGTGTTAAATTTCCAACTGGCAATAAAGATATTGAAAGGTTTGAAGAAAATAATAGTAAGTTAGTTTCAATCAATGTTTATGAAATTGATGATACTTTGAATGAAAAGAAAATTATAATTGATTACAGAACTAAAACAAGAGATGCTAAACATCAAATAAACCTTTTGAAAATTGAAATCAATAATAATAATCATTATGTAGTTATTAAAAGTCTAAGTCGTCTAATGAACTGGCAAACAAACAAAAATGACCAACCAAAACATTATTGTCATTATTGTTCTCATGCTTTTACTAGAAAGGATTTATTAACAAAACATTATGAAACTGGTTGTATGGCAACACACGGACAACAGTTTAAATTACCAAAAGAAGGTAGTTATATTGAATTTGAAAAATACAATACAAAATTAAAATGTCCATTTGTTGTTTATGGAGATTTTGAGTGTATAACTGTAAATTCAAATAATGGCATCAAGGGCACGTATCAGGAACATAAACCATGCGGTTATATGTTGAATGTTGTAAATTCTATTGATAATACAAGTCAACCTTTTTTATACCGTGGAGAGGATTGTTTAGACCACTTTGTAAATAAATTAAGAGAAATTAAAAAAGATATTTTTGATAAAATGAATGTTAATAAACCAATGGATATTACAGATGAACAAGAAGCAGAATTTAGAAAAGCTACTGTATGTTCAATATGTAATAAGAATTTTAAACCAGAAGATACAAAAGTCAGAGACCACTGTCATTTTACGGTGAGTATAGAGGTTGTGCTCACGAAAAATGTAATTTGGATTATTCATTTAGATATTTCAAGATACCAGTATTTTTTCATAATTTAAAAAACTATGACTCTCACTTAATAATAGGCAAAGCAAATGAAATAAATAAGGAATTGAACGAAAATAAGAGAATAGATGTAATAGCACAAAATAGCGAAAAGTTTATTACATTTTCATTTGGTTCATTACAGTTTAAAGATAGCATGGCTTTTCTCTCAGCATCTTTGGATAAATTAGTTAAGTTAAATAAATATGACATAGTAGGTAAAGATGAACATGATAAACCTATATATAAAAAGCGGAATGACTGGAAGGATAATTTCCGATTTTCATCAGCAAATCCATATATTAGAAATAAAACCGATTTAGACTTATTAACTGAAAAAGGAGTTTATCCTTACGACTACATGAATTCATTTGATAAATTCAATGAATCGCAATTACCAAGTATAGAAGACTTTTACAGTAAATTATATGAAGAAGGTATAACAGATACACAACACACAAGGGCAAAAGTAATATGGGATAATTTCAATATCAAAAACCTAGGTGAATACCATGATTTATATTTGATGACAGATGTTTATTTGCTTAGTGATGTTTTTGAAAACTTTAGGGATATGTGTTTAAATTATTATGGTTTAGACCCTGCACATTACATAACATTACCTAATTATTCTTGGTCTGCCTTCTTATCTCTGACTGGTGTTAGACTTCAACAAATACATAATAAAGATATGTATGAAATGATTGAAAAAGGTCTTCGTGGCGGGATGACTCAATGTGCTCATAAAAAAGTAGAAGCAAATAATAAATACATGAATGAACAATATGACAAGTCAAAACCATCAAGTTATATAAGTTATTTAGATGCTAATAACTTGTATGGTCTGGCTATGAGTAAAAAACTACCGTTTGATAATTTCAATTGGTATTTTTCAAGGATGGATGAGAAGAAAGTATTAAGTTATAGCGATGATGATGACAAAGGCTATATTTTAGAAGTTGATTTAGAATATCCAAAAGAATTACATGATTTACATAGAGATTATCCATTAGCACCAGAAATTATGAGTGTTAGTGAGAATATGCTTTCACCAGTTCAAAAAGAAATACATAAAAAATATTATGGAAAAGATGCATCTGATGAAAAAACAAATAACTAATATTAAATGTTATGGATAAGAAAAAGTATGTATTACATATATCAGCATTGAAGTTTTATTTAGAGCATGGATTAAAACTAAAGAAAGTCCATAGGGTAATTAGTTTTAATCAAGCAGATTTCTTAAAACCATACATTGATTTCAACACCGAAAAACGAAAGAATGCTAAAACTGAATTTGAAAAAGATTTATTCAAACTATTAAATAACGCTGTATATGGAAAAACACTCGAAAACGTTCGTAATCACATTGACTTTGAATTAGTTAATACACCTGAACGCTTCCAGAAGCTAGTAAATAAGCCATCATACAAACACAGACACATTATAAACGAAAGTTTAGTAGGAGTAGAAAAAGAAAAGGCAACGGTAGAATTAGATAAACCTATTTATATGGGTCTATCAATTTTAGATTATTCTAAAATTCATATGTATTCTTTTTATTATGATGTATTAAAACCTAAATATAACGAAAAAATAAAATTAGCATATACTGACACTGATAGTTTTATTATCCATGTTGAAACTGATGATATTTACACAGATTTTAAGCATATAAAACAACATATGGATTTTTCAGATTATCCTAAAAATCATGAATGTTATAATGCTTCTAATAAAAAAGTTCTTGGCAAAATGAAGGATGAGTTATCAGGGAAAATAATGACACACTTCATAGGATTGAAACCTAAATCATATTGTTATAAAGTGTATGGAGAAGATGAAGAACATAAGAGGAGTAAAGGCATTGTTAAACATAAAGTGGCTAATGAATTAAATTATAATAAATACGAACAAACATTAAATGGTGATTTGAAGGATAAAGTTGAATTTAACACTATACGCTCAAAAAACCATCAAATATATAGCATTAATCAAGTTAAGTTTTCTTTGTCCAATTTTTGCAATAAAAGATATTTCTATAACGCTATTGAAAGTTTGCCGTATGGACATTATTTAATTAACCAATAAAATCTCGTGCCGATTATATTTTTTTACTTAATCCATCTAATTTATAATACTTATTGTTAAGTAAATCCTTACCAACAAGTATTACCTTGTATTTTCTCTCACTCCAGACACTTCGGCTCTCTTTACGACTGGTGTAGTTGCCTTTACCTTTGCTATAAACTTTAACAGAATCTCCCTCAGTCACATTTGGATACTTTCTATTATGCTTTTCTTTCAGTATTTGGTTTGCTCTAACATCTAAAACATTGTCTAAATCGTGTGCTTTGTTTGGTGTTGTTTGTGTGCTACTATGTATTTGACTACTATTATATTTCTTCAGTGATACTTTCATCATTTCAACCCATGACCCTTTATGATGACGAAGTCTATCACTAATCATTTTCTTAATTGTTCTAATCATTCTCTCCGCTTGTGATGCATGAGTTTTAGTAATAATTAATTCAATTCCTTCACCTTTCAAATAATTCTGTATCTTCTTACTATTTAATGCTCCTTCGTCATCACTATATATACTAAGTGGATAGCCTAGAACTTTAAAACATTCCAACATAGCATTGAAAAAAGTTTCAATATCATTAATTTCCATTGGAACTATATGACACTTTTTACTGAAAATATCGATACAAACAAAACCAAATTTAGGTTGATTTTTAACATCAACACCAACGTCATTTAACAAACTTGACATGACCATTAAATCAATTTGGAATTCATATTTTGGAAAAGGTGCCGTGTGTGAATTGTAGTTCTTATAATTTCTTGTTTGCTTGTTTGGTTGAGATTTCATCCATTTAGAAGCATAATCTAATGTAAAACCTGCTTCAACTTTATTCGCTTTTTCATATAAATCTCTAACAGAACCGAACCCCTCATCAACATTGTAGAACAACTTATGTAGAATTTCATCCTTATCTAATTTCCTACTCATTATAAATTACATGATATTATTTTTGAATAATATCAAACAATTTAAAAATTACATGATATTATTTTTTTAATAATATCATGCAATTATACTAAATGCTTTTGACATTTCTTAGACTTCCTATGTTTTGATAAATTTGATTTACAACTCAATTGACATCCGCAAATATCACAAATACATGTTTGTTTTGTCTTTTCTTTATAGTATGTTTTAAAATAGTTATCATCATTTGGTTTCCTATTGTAGTATCCGTTATCCTGTTTTCTCCATTCAGCATTTTTTGTCTTCGGTTCTTCTTCTGATGATATGTCGCTTGTTTCTGAACTAATAAATTCATCATTTCCTATACTGTTCCATAACATATCAAACATATCATTAGTCATTGTCATTTTCACGCCATTATCAACAAAATATGACGGCATTATATTTTATATATTAAAGGTGATTATTCTTTAAGTGATTTTTTATTATTTTCCTATAATTAGACTTTTATTTTATTATTATTATTATTATTATTTATTTGTATTATTATTATTATTTTTTATTATTATTTATTTATCATTATTATTATTATTATTTATTTATTCTTATCTTCATCATTTTATGTCTAAATCATTTTTGTTATTTCTTATATATTAATTCACGGTATAATGTTTGAATTGGTTTTATATCGTCCTTTTTGTTTTTGTTGTTTTTCCATTTATCAAACATATCTTTGTATTTACTAAATTGATTTTTTGTTATTTTCCCTTTGTTCAATCCTTCTTTGAATGCTTCGTCCAACAGTTGTATGTTCATTCTTGAGGGTGCTGTTTTGTCTTTTTGTATTGTCTTTTTTGGTTTGGTTATTTCAGGTGTCTTGTCGTCTTTATCTTTGTCAGGTTGCAATCCAGATGATGCACCTTGCGCTATTTCAGGAGTGTGCTGTATTGCTTTTAGCATCTTCTTTTTTTCTTCTTTGTTCGTTTTACTTTTTGCTTTTGGTCTCATCTCTTCTGGTGCGTCTCGTTCTTGTCGTTTTTGTGCGTCATCTCTGATGCTTTCTATCGCCATTGTCTCGCTTTCATCCATTGTTATTGCTTCCAATGGTGCCTTTGCTTTTGCTTTTGCTTTCGCTTCTGCTTTTTTCGTTTTTGATGGTTTAATTACTTTTGCTACTGCCTCTGGCGACTGGGAAGAACTTGAAGCAACTGTTGCGTTAAGATTTGCCATATCTTGAAATGCTTGTGTTCCTTGAAATATATTTGCTAAATCTTGACCTAAACTTTCATCAGTTTGTTTCATTCTTTGTAACCTTTGGTTCATATCATCAAAATGTTGTTTTCTAACGCTTTGAGAAATATAACTGATTTGTTGTTCGTGTTGTTCTTCTGCTTCGTCCATTGTAGCATCCAGCGCTTCTGTTGCTTCATCTCTTAAATCATCCATTTCATCGTCCTTCGCTATATCAAACTGTTCTGTTTGATTTTTCTCATCTAACATTTTTTGAAAGTGTTGTTGTCTCAAATCTACTGTATTATTATCATAAACTGTTCCTAATGGACTATCACGAAAATAATAAGCGTTTCTGTCTATTACATCTCTTATATTCTTATTTTTATATTCTTCCTTTGTAATTTCCTTTATCAGTTCATTATAAGACGGTCTTAATCTTAACTGTGATTTTAATGTTTTCATCTGCATATCATCTAATCTCATTGGTATATAAAATTAATTAGATTATAATTTATTAATCTAATTAATCTAATTAATTTAATCAAAATCAAAATCTTGTCTTAATTGATTGATTATTCCTTTCTTCTTCTTAATCATTTCTGAATAGGATTTACCAGTTTCACTTGATGGGTGATGTCTCAATTTTTCACTTTCCAACCTTTGGATTTCATTAAAATACGCCTGTGCTTCTTCTTGATATCTTCTTTTATTTTGAAATACAGCATAATCTTTTTTAGCGCTATGACGTTCTAATTGTTCTTGTAATTCTTTCAAATATGTGTAATTAGGTTGGTGTGCCTTGTTGTCTCCTTCATAATAGTAATGTTGAGTTGATTTATATTTATTCTTCTTTTTTGGTTTGTTTGTTTCAAAAACTGCTTTTCTATCAATAACATCACTGATATTCGGTTTGTCTTTATTTTGTGGTTCTGTTATTCTATTTACAACGTTGTCATAAATTTCTCTACGACGCATAAGCAATTGTTTTTTATCAATAATCATTATATAATAATAATTAGATTAAATAATTTTATTTGCTAAATTACTAATTTTCTGTTTATTTTTATTATCTCGTTCCATTTTAATATTATTGTAACGGTCTTTTGCAGTTTCAAACACTTTATTTGCTGTGCTTTCTATATGTTGTTTAACCTTTCTTCAACTCTTCTTTCTATTTCTTGTTCATCAACTTTTGGTAAATTATCCTTCACTCTATTACAGACATCATCTTTAAACTCTTCTGCTTGTTGTGGATGCATAATTTTTCTTCGAACAACTTTGTTAGGGTCTGGTTCTTTTTTAACTGGTATTCCATTACAGTTATGACGATATTTGAAAGTGTATTTTGTTAAATATTTTTTACATTTTGGACATTCCACTTTTTCAGTTGAGTATGTTTTAGATTTTAATTCTTGCTTTGGTTCGTGTTCTTCTTCTACTTTATTATTTTCTTCATTTATAATATTATTAGTTTCTACTTCTTTACTTTCTTCATTAATAATAGGTTCTTCTTTAATTTCTTCTATTTCCTTAGGTGCTTCATTATTTTCAATGCCTACATCTACTATTTCAATATTTTTAACCATATAATTAGTATATGATAAATATTTATATTACAATATTTTAATATAATTTGTATATAATAAATAATTATATTAAAATATCTATTATATGCTTTTCTAACCTTCAAAAAATGTTAAACTAAAACTACTTGTTGTTCCATTCATATTTAAAACTCTACCCGATGCATCAGTAAATCTAAAATGTAATCTTCTTAATGAACGCATACTAACATCATTAGCATCATTTAAAATTAGTTCATTATCATATATGAGGTTGCCGAATGATGTTAAAACTGGTACTTTCTTTATTATTGATGAAGTACCAAAACTACATAACTGGTTCCCATTAGAAAGTTCATTACAATGAATATAAATATTTTTAACAGGTAAAAATGATATAAATCCACTAACAAACGGGTCTGCTGTACTATTTACTTTTTCAGTAGTATTTCCTAAAATGTCATTAATACTATTAGGATAATCTCTATCATAATCAACACCAAAACTGTAATTTGTTTTTAATTCTTTATCTGTAAGGATTATAAAAAAATAAGAAATATAATTACAACTTATAGTTATATTATTTGTTTTTAATGAATAACTACAAGTAAAAAAATTACTGTTTCCATCAGTTCCATTAGTAGCAGTGTTCAATTTATTTTGTAATTCGGTTGCTAATTCACTACCTACATAACTACCTTTATCAGGTGCTACAATAAAATAATATACTGGTGCTCCTATTAATATCCCTCCTAATGTTAAATATAATCTGTTATTTAAATTATCTTCAATTGGATAAAATGAATTAGCGATAGATACTTCGTGACAAATCATTTTAGTATTTGGTCCGCATTCTTGTTGCTCTCTTAAATTAATAACAAAATCTGATGTAGATTGACTGTCATTTAAATCACGATAAGCACTGTTGATATATATTTTACGAAATCTCATTATATTAATTAATTAGATTCTTTTTTTATAATTTAATTATATATGAAGAATAAATACAGTTTTTATGATAATAAAAACGCTACGAAGTACAAATATTATTTAAAAGAAGGAAAATTAAAATCATACAATCCGCTTCATCAAGGATATAGCGAAATGTATAGAAAAATAATTAATGAAATTCAACAAGAAAAATCATTATGCAAACCTAAATATAATAATAATTTATCTGACACAGAAGGATTAAACAAAGCATATACAAATGGTAAAGGTTTCTTTGTTGATGGCAATAAACTATATGTAGCAGGCACATTTGGTAAATCCGATATTAAATCAAATATTAATGATATTTTAAGTGATATTACAATTCCTTTCGGTTTAAGTTCATACAGTGAAAGATACAGAGATATTAGTAATATTCTTGATGAAAACCATAATGTAACCGAAGTGATTAGTCATAGTCTTGGAGCGTCAGCATCATCAAAATATTTACAAAATAACCCTGATAGAAATATTCGTTTGACAACTTACGGCGCTCCTTTTGTTTCAATGTCATCTAAAAATGATGATAGTTATACTAATTTTAGAAGTGGTGGAGATGTGATTAGTATTTTAGACCAAGGTAGTATTCAAACACGAACCAATACTTATAACCCATTAACAAATCATCAATATTCAAATTTTCAAGACCAAGGAAAAGAACCAACTGTAGGTGAAGACCCGGTTAAACTTGTGATGTAATTATTTATATAAATTTCACTCATTTGTTTAATTGCTTTCAACTGTAATTTATCAATATTACTTAAATCTAATTGTTCTACATCAATATCATTAATTTTATCAATACTTGAAGTTTCAATACTACTGTTCGAATTACCCATTTATATATTATTATTTTAGATTATAATATAATAATAAATACTCACAGGAATTAAAATAGGCCATAATAATCCCCAAGCTACGAGGTCCAGTGCCTTGCTATACTTATCTACTCGTCTGTGGAATTTCTCTTCTTTCCTTTGTTTTTTTAATTCTTTAATATATTCATCAAATTTAGAATGACTAAAATTACATTCTTTATTATTACATTTATCTAATGTACATTCATCTTTATTTAACTTAGTAATTCTACAACCACAGTAACAAATTTTCTCTCTCATACTATCATTTTGAAATAATACTTGTATCTTAACTTTCCTGTCAATGTCCATATATCTATATGTAATAGTTATTTATTTAGTTATTTATTTATTTGTTTTATATATTTATATATTTATATTTAAGTATTTATTTAGATTTTTCTTTTTTCAATTCCTTAATTTCTTTTTCTAATTTTTCAACTTTATCTATTACTTCAAGTAATGCTTTATGTAAAATGACTGGAACTTTTGTATAATCAACTCCTAAATATTCACGACCTGTAGAAATTACATTACTTATATCTTTTGGTAAAGCCTTTTGCACTTCTTCGGCAATCCACCCTATATGAACTGCTCCGTTATCATTTCTATCATGTCTTTTAAATTTCTTAGGTTTAAACTTTTTAATAACATTAATGCAATTTGATTTTATTAAATCTATATCATACTTTAATAATGATGACGATGAATCAACAAACGTTCCATTTATGGTTACTGTTGATGCTGTTAAATCTATATTAGTTCCTGTTGATGGTTCAATTAAATTACACAACATTTTTTTCGTTCCTGCAACTGTTACATTTTCATTAAAAGTCGATGGAGCATTATTTGTAAAACTTCCAGTATTTACTGTCGTTCCAAATGTCTTATCAATAGATAATAAAACTGAAGGTGTACTTGAAGCATCTGAAACTCTAAACGCAGTGTTTGATGTTCTGAATATTACATCAATTGTAGATAAATTAGTACCATCATAATAAGTTGATATTTCCGATGTTCCCATTTTAATATCAGTTCCAGTAGTCATTGAAATATTATCTAAAAATGAAACCGTTGTTAAATCGAATGATTGAATGGTATTAGTTGCTAAATATGCATTTTGAACTGCTAAGTTAGTATCAACTGTCACTAATGTTCCACCATTAGGCGCTATATGATTGCTTCTTAATGCTCCATTGGTTTTAACATAAACATCATCAGCAAATAAATTACCCATAAAATCAGCAGTATTAAAAGTCCATCCGGTAGTAATATTAACTGCTCCAACTATGTTAGATTGAACAGCAGGGTCTCCACAAATGAACCTAATTGAAGAATTAGCGTCAGTATTCCTCATATCAAAAGATGAAAAAGAGCTAACATATCGATATAATTCACAATTTGTATCAATTGTTAATTTACCACCAGTAGCAATATTAACATTATCACAATTAACATCAGCATTCGTATAAATATTTCCTAACACATCTATAGGTTTACTAAAAATTGTTTTATTAACTAATCCATCACACATCATATATTGATTGCTGGCATTAGTAATATCGCCAACAGAAAGAGCAACAAAATTAGGATGATGCATATAAAAACCTTCTATTGCATCTGGTGTATATGTTTCTAAATATGGTTCTAATCCATTTATTGAAGTATTGATATTATCTATTTTTGTTTTAATATCTGTTGAAAAATCATTATTTGTAAATAAATTTCCTTTCATATAAACACCTCCTTCGAAATATGATGTTCCGTGTGCTTGAGCAAAATTATATGAAGTATGAACATTACCATTAATTGTAATTCTTGAAGCATTATTAGGTCTTCCAATAATAACATCTCCTGTATTCCATCCTAGCCATAATCGATAAGGCGTAGCACCTGTTAGTCCTTGATAAGAGTCTAACTGGCATCCTCGTTTAAACTCGAGTCTTTGGTTACTAACTGCGTCCTGGATTCTAAATATTGGATTAGTATTATCTGTTAAACTAAGTATTAATGGAGAGTTTACTGTTTGCGCAGTTGTATTAACTTTGTCTAATTTTTGACTTATTACTGTATCTTGTGCGCTATCATTTGTAATTATTGAATTAATTGTATTTGTATTTCCTGTTATTAATCCTGATAAATTATCTGACTGTAAAACATATCTACTATCAGAACCTGTTATATCTAAAATAGATGAACAAGAAAATAAACCTGATACTTGTAAATTAGATAATATTGTAGTATTATGATTTAATAATATTTTATCATTTTGAAAAATTGAAGAATTATTAATTTGAACGTTTCCAAAACCTCTTTGATTTAAAAACATAGTTGCTCCACTTAAATTTCCATAAACATAGCAATCAAAATAATTATTATACATTTCAAAGAAATTATTATAATTTCCAAATTCTGCTATTTTGAAAGTTGCAGTAGTTGTTATATTATGTATTAATGTATTATTTAATATTGATGTATTTAATTTATCTGATAATAAATTATTAGTTGTTATTTTATTGTAATATAAATTACTATCAAATGAACCTGTTTGTAATTGAGATATTAAATGAGAATTTGATGAAATATTATTAAAATTAGTTGATACAGTAGAATTCAAATTATTTATTAAATTTGTATTTGATGAAATATTATTAAAATTTGTATTAATTAAATTAGTATTTGAAGAAATATTATTAAAATTACTTGTCATAGTAGAATTTAAATTATTTATTAAATTTGTATTTAATGAAATATTATTAAAATTTGTATTAATTAAATTAGTATTTGAAGAAATATTATTAAAATTAGTTGTCATAGTAGAATTTAAATTATTTATTAAACTTGTATTTAATGAAATATTATTAAAATTTGTATTTGAAGTTATTGTCAGATTACCTATTAAAAATGAATTTGAACTAATATTATTTGATAATACATTAATTTCTGTTTTGTCATATGTTTCAGTTATATCATAAAAATTAGCGTTTATCTGTTCCTTTGTGTAAGTATCTGCTTGGTCTGCTTTACTATCTAATACTGTTTGAATGTCAGATTTACTCGCGTAAAGGTCTTCTATATCATTGACTGCCCCATCTTTTACTTGCCTAATTCTATTTGCTGTAATATCAAAGATATTCATTAAGTTTTTGCTCATAATATTATATTATTAATTAGAAAATTCATAATATCATATTTTTTATTTAATCATAAAATGTTACAGAATTTGAACGGATTTCAAGAATACACTCGTGCTGAAGTAGCAGGTAAAGGGTTTTCGGCATTACTGAAGTTGTATATAAAGTAGTCCCATCAAGTGGTTTCACACGCAGAACCATATTAGAATTATTTTTTAAATTCATTCCGGTATAGGAACTATTTTCAAATTTCATTAAATTAAAACCAAACATAAACTTTTGTGTTTGGTAATCTTCTGCACGAATTAAAAAGAGTTTTTCAGAGCAATGCATAAGATGTAAATACGCTTCTTTAACACCTTGCACTTCTTGTGTGGGGATTACTTGATTACCAATTACAAGAGAAGCTGACAAATCATAATTACTATCATAACCGCCATACAATACAGAAGTACTTTGAGCCAGTGGATGATACATAGCATTCCACCATTTATAAATTTCTCCAAAAGAACCAACATAACCATCATAACCAGCTGGGGCAACTTCCCTACCAAATGAAATAAATATCTTATTAAGTTTAGAAACATTCCTGACAATTGTTGTGAAAATTTCAGAATTTTCAGATACTGTCTGTTCTTGTATTGTTTCAGTTTCAAAAGTAATTGGAAGAGAACCAGTTTCTAAAATTTTACTGTATTCGGCATATAAAGAATGGTCGAGGGTGTAAACATTTCCTTTGAAAAGCGGTTTTGTAATAGACCATAACTTACTTGTATTAGCATCAGTAAAAGAACTGGAAGCACCACCAACAACGATAGGGTCTGCCGCATTATTACATAAATACATCTCCACGGTAATAGGACAATACGAAATTGGAATGAAATTATCTACAGTTTTAAAACATTTTAAATCGGGGTCATAAAATACATTAACAAAAGATTTAGGATTAATACCTAACATATTGCCCGTGCTTACAGACCTCTTAACTCTATCTTCAACAACTCCTGCATCTGTGGTTGTAACACTCAAAAATCTATGGTCGTTATTCATAAACGAATTACCAAACCCTAAGTTTTCGTCAATTCTTTTTTGGTCTGATGACTTCAAAACATCGTGCATCTTCTCAACACGTGGAAGCGATGTAAGGTCGCAAACTACAACATCACCCATCAATACACGAATACGACTAAAAAGGCGTTTGCCTCAATGGGTCTTAATATATGCCCTGCTGTTTCATCAGTGTTATTCAATGTAAAGCCCATTACAAGACTTTTACAATCCAACCACTGGTTCGGTGGTCCTGTAATATTCCATCTTATTAATGATGAACCACCTGATGTATATGTTGAAACAGATGAAGGATAAAAGTTTTTACTTTCTTTCATTCTAATATAAGAAGCACCATCCTTCAAGCGAAACCTTAATTTACCTTCGTGTAATCGGTCTTCAATATCTAATGTTTCCATCTTTATATATTTAATAATAGAAAATATTATATTATTCTATTATTAAATTAATTTATTTTAAAGTGTGAATAATCTATAACTTCTTTTTTAGAATTTTTATTTAATAGTTTTTTAGATTTATTTTTAATATTATTGTTTTCAACCTTATAATTAGGTTCGTCTTCTACAATCTTTTTAATGTCATCATAACTGACTTTCTTTTTAGGATTTATAGTATTTTTTATATCATTATTAGGCATTCTTATATAATAAAAGATTAGAAAAACTGGAGAAAGTAAAATGTGACAAATTAATATATAAATTACCAGTTCAAATTTGTAGTTATAGTTTGTTCTGAATTAATAATATTAAACGTTATTAACATTATTAATTAAACAAATATGAATAAAATTTACTAATAAAACTTTGTCTTTCATAATTGATGACTTTAATAGTTATTTTCTTAACTTGTGATGAAATAAAATTAACCATATTACGGCTATACATTAAATTAGTTTCATAAAGGTCTTCATTAAGAAAATAATAAATATCAAATAAATTATTTGATGTTAAAGTACGATTACGAACATGATTCAGACAAGTAAATGAGGTAGATGTAGCTAATATATCATATTCAATTAATAATTTTACTGGTTTATGTTTTTGATGTAATTTATCTAACTCACTTAAGTTAAAAATATATGATATTCCATTATTAATATTAATATTATCAATTTCAAAATATTGTGTATTCTTTAATTTGTAAGACTTATACACTGGTTTAAATTTATTAATATAATTTTTAATAATATTATTATTTTTTATTTTTAATAATCTAACATCACCTAAATTATAAGATAATACAAGGTTTTTAATGTCTAATGGTAAATCATAAAATATCATATAATATTAATATATTTATTTTTTTAATTAGTAATTTTCAAATAATGTGAAAAGTTTTTCATAAAGATACGGTTAGGGTCTTTTTGGAGAAGGTTAATATATAAAAAGCTATGCGGTTCATCAGTTGCAGTCTCATATATTTTATAAATTAGTTTCTTGCTTTCTAGTAAATTATCACTTCTAACAATTGCTGATAATTCATCTTGTAATATTTCTATCTCTTTGAAGTTTCTAACTTTATAATAAAACAAATGACTTATATTTACCCTAATAATTGGTGGTACTGTTGATGATTTTTGAAGACTTACAAGTGTTGATATTCCACTATGACGTCCCCTACAGAATAAAGAATTTAACAATTTGTTATTTCTTGTTATTGCTGGATTATCAGATACATCATCCAAAATTATCAAAATATTAAATAACTTCTTCATTCCTTGTTTTTTCTGGTATTCAATTATTTTATTTTGAGTTTCTATAACTCTTTCTAAATCTTCAACATTGAACTCATCCCACCAACAAGGTTCTTTATCATTATCTACTTTCAAACCTTCCTTAATGTATTTTTTGACAGGCAACCAAATACTATCTAAATTTACAGATGGAGACCAGATAAAAATTCTTTCAAATGCTCCTCTATAAATATCAAGTATCATTGATACAAGTAAAGTTGATTTTCCACTTCCAGATGGGCCGACAATCATAGCTCTCATCGGCAATTTAGGGACGACCTCATGCTTACTTTGCTTAAAGTCATATTTGATTTCATCAATTGGTTTTACATCAGGCATAATAAAATAATATTAAAGATATTTAGAAAATAAAAAAATATAATATAATTATATCACAATGGCAATAGAATCTATTAATTTAAGTGAAGTGGCTAGTATTCGGAGGATATATAAATTTGGTGATATCTTAGTGCCCGACACTGAGCAAATATATTATGATACAATGTTATACTTTTTATCGATGATTAAAAAACAAAATATCGTAGTATCCAAGTCCGCAATTGAAAATGACAATAACCTAGATTTTAATTTTAGAAAGTTAGTAAATTTTATGAAAGATTATCCCGATATGTATACAAATGAAATGATAAATAGTGTACAAGAAGTTATTGATAATAATATTCTAGATGTTAGTATACCAACTGCAGTAAAACTTACTAAAGAAAATAGTTTAAATAAATATTCTATTTAATATTAATGGAACATCTTTTTTATGATATGCTGACAGTGAATATCATAAAAATGGAACAGGCTTTCCATTGTTTTCAATCAATAAGCATTGAAGCTAATTAGTTTGATGCATTGTAAAGAAAACCCCAGTGCTGAGCCCCACCAATATTCTATTATGCATGAAAATAATAAGATTAAATAACTATTTTATCTTATTATTTAATATGATGGAGAATATAGAACAAGTACTAATAACTGATAATAGATTTAAGAAAGTATGCTATTTTATTTTAGAATTAATTAAGTTTTTGATACAATATATCAAAAATAAAAATGTGAATATTAATATAAATGCCTCCAAAGAAGAAGCAAGAGAAACAAAAAGAGATTGAATGTGTCAAATGCGATAAATGCGGTCAAGCAATTAAACCACTAAATGAATTAGAGTTAGATAAAGAACATGTCAAAGTTAAATGTTGGCCGTGTTCATGTGGTCGAAACATGCATACAGTACATACAGTAAAAAAGAAAGATGCTGACGGTAGCACAGTTGAAGAAAGTTGGGTAGAAAACTTCAAAAGTGGATTTGGTAGGTTATTTACACCTGAGAAAGAATGATGAAAAAATAATAGTTAAAATTATTTCTATTATTATTTATAATGCAAGATGTTATAAATAATATTATTAAATTCATTGATGTAAAAGAATTGAAATTAAATAATTTTATTGAAGAATATAACGAACATGATATATTATTTAATTTTGTTAATGACTTTAGAAATAGCAAAATTGATTTTAACATGTTTTATAATTCTATTAATTATGCTGATTTATTTGAACAATCAGATTTAAAATTCTATTGTAAAAGAATATATTCATATACTTTAAGATTTATTGCTAATTATGATAATAAAAATGCTATTCAGTTTTATGAAATTACATTGAGAAAAATGAATAATATTTACAAGAATAGTAACATTAATGTTGTTAATGTGTTTGAATGTATTAAATGTTTAATAATTTATATTACAGATAATATTGAAAAGTTTCATAAATATTCAAAATTTAGAAAAACTATTATTTGTAATTTAATTGGTAAATTGAATAATAAGTTAACGAGTTACACAATAACTAATTTTGAACTGACTTATAATGATATATGATTTTGTAAAATAAAAGTTTAGTTTTAAAAGTTTTATTTATAATATAATATATATATTTACATGGATGAAGGATTAGAAAAGATTGTTAAAAAACTGAACAAGGTTTTAGAACAGAATAAGAATATTTTAGAAATCTTGCAAGAAATGGAAAAGAAGAAACCATTAGCAAACAGTTATCAAAGTAAAGAAGTAGATAGAACCAGTGCTGAATATAAAAATAAAAGAAATATTTATTTAAACAAACTTAATAACAAAGAAATTAAAGAACCGAAGGCTTCAACTATGACATTTTATCAAATCGACTATGATGAGGAAACTCAACTTTATTCATAAAGTTGCATTTACTCATAGATAATATTATCTAAATATCTTTAATAATGAACTTATTAGAGATGTTTAGCGGAACAGGCAGTGTTGGACTTGTTGCAAAGTCGCTCGGTTTCAATGTTATTTCATTGGATTTGAAAAATGCTGATATAAATACTGATATTTTGAAATGGGATTATAAACAATTTGATAGGGACCATTTTGATTTTATTTGGAGTAGTCCCCCATGCACTGAATATAGTGTTGCAAAAACTAGGGGAATTAGGAATATCGAATATGCAAATAGTATTGTCTCAAAAACTATTGAAATTATCAAATATTTCAATCCTAAGTATTTTGTAATCGAAAATCCTCAAACTGGATTATTAAAAAATCAGGAGTTTATGGATGAGTTTGATTTTAAAGATGTAGATTATTGTAAATATGGATTTAATTACAGAAAACGCACTAGGCTATGGAATAACATTACAACTTGGAAACCTAAAGATTTATGTAAAAAGGATTGTGGCAACATCAGGAATAATAAACATATTGAAACAGCACAACGGCTACCATCGGGCACTAAGGAAAAATGGGGAGACAATCCAAGAATACATAAGCAGGAAGACTTATACAGAATACCCCAAAACCTCATTAGTGATATTTTAGTGTCTCTCTTTTGAAATGTCAAAGCAAGGTGCAGATTTGAAGCATTACCGCTCTACCACTTCCTCAAACTGGATTGAATTGTAAAGTGGATGGGTTTTAACCCCAAAGTGGATGGATTTGAACCCCAAAGTGTATGGATTTGAACCCCAAAGTGTATGGATTTGAACCCCAAAGTGGTTGGAGTTGAACCCCAAAGTGGATGGATTTGAACCCCAAAGTGTATGGAGTTGAACCCCAAAGTGTATGGATTTGAACCCCAAAGTGTATGGAGTTGAACCCCAAAGTGGATGGATTTGAACCCCAAAGCGATATATTTCATATCCAAAGTGGATATATTTCATATCCAAAGTGGATATATGTCATATCCAAAGTGGATATATTTCATATCCAAAGTGGATATATATTGAATACACAAAGTAGATATACATATATATGTGTAATATATATATTGAATATCCAAAGTGGAAATATATCGAATATCCAAAGTGGATATATTGAATATCCAGAAGTGGATATGTTTAATACCCAAAGTGGATATGTTTAATATCCAAAGTGGATATATTTAGAATGTCTATACCATTTGAAATTAAAGCAACCTCTGGTTTGGAGTTCATACTATAATAATAACATGTAAAATCTTATATGTTATAATTATACTGTACTTATGGTTTGTAAAGATTGAAATATTTTATTTTTTCTTGATTTGCTTGTCTCTTTCAAAGTGCGTTGTTTGAACTTGGCATGCTCTTTTGATTTTTTCGTGCTTTGGCTGTTTGTATTTTATTTTGTTTGATACTCTTCTGATATTTTTTGATGGTATGTTGCTTTGTTTTTGATTTTGTGTGTTTTTGAGTTTGTGTTCTTTGATGGTTTTTATTTTTGCTGTTTTGTTGGTATGCTTGTTTGAATTATTTAATGTTTTATGCTTTGATTAAATATTTTGTTGGGGGTTGTTCTGGTTTTTGAGTTGCTTAGTGGTTCTTATCTTGTTTTCTGTGAATTTTGCTGATTTTGTTGTATGCTGTTTGATTTTTTGGGTTTGATGTTAGAAGTGCCATTTTATGTATTTTTAGGGGGGGGGGGGGTCCCCCACGTACCGCGCGGCAATTTGATGACGTTCCACTAAACGTAGTCTTCGGGGAGCCGGTGTCGCAAAACAGGGGTCCCAGGCTCGATTCCCCCTGCCGGCTTTTTTGCTGGCTTGGGCTTCCTGCATCCTTTTGCCGAAAATCTGGAAAAACTCAATGTTTTTGGACGTCCTCTTTGCGAAAACGCTAGAAAAACCGTGTTTTTTTTGCGGGAAATACATACATACATGCATGAATGCATGCATGCATACATTACATGCATGCATACACATACATACATACATGCATACATGCATTACATACCTACCTACCTACCTACCTACATACATACATACATACATACATTACATACATACATACATACATACATACATACATACATACATACATACATACATACATACATACATACATACATACATACATACATACATACATACATACATACATACATACATACATACATACATACATACATACATACATACATACATACATACATACATACATACATTACATACATACATACATACATACATACATACATACATACATTACATACATACATACATACATACATACATACATACATACATACATACATACATACATACATACATACATACATACATACATACATACATACATACATACATACATACATACATACATACATACATACATACATACATACATACATACATACATACATTACATACATACATACATACATACATACATACATACATACATACATACATACATACATACATACATACATACATACATACATACATACATACATACATACATACATACATACATACATACATACATACATACATACATACATACATACATACATACATACATACATACATACATACATACATACATACATACATACATTACATACATACATACATACATACATACATACATACATACATACATACATACATACATACATACATACATACATACATACATACATTACATACATACATTACATACATACATTACATACATACATACATACATTACATTACATTACATTACATTACATTACATTACATTACATTACATTACATACATACATACATTACATACATACATACATACATACATACATACATACATACATACATACATACATACATACATACATACATACATACATACATACATACATACATACATACATACATACATACATACATACATACATACATACATACATACATACATACATACATACATACATACATACATACATACATACATACATACATACATACATACATACATTACATACATACATACATACATACATACATACATACATACATACATACATACATACATACATACATACATACATACATACATACATTACATACATACATACATACATACATACATACATACATACATACATACATACATACATACATACATACATACATACATACATACATACATACATACATACATACATACATACATACATACATACATACATACATACATACATACATACATACATTACATACATACATACATACATACATACATACATACATACATACATACATACATACATACATACATACATACATACATACATACATACATACATACATACATACATACATACCTACATACATACATACATACATACATACATACATACATACATACATACATACATACATACATACATACATACATACATACATACATACATACATACATACATACATACATACATACATACATACATACATACATACATACATACATACATACATACATACATACATTACATTCATACATACATTACATACATACATACATACATACATACATACATACATACATACATACATACATACATACATACATACATACATACATACATACATACATTACATACATACATACATACATACATACATACATACATACATACATACATACATACATACATACATACATACATACATACATTACATACATACATACATACATACATACATACATACATACATACATACATACATACATACATACATACATACATACATACATACATACATACATACATACATACATACATACATACATACATACATTACATACACACATACATACATACGTACATACATACATACATACATACATACATACATACATACATACATACATACATACATACATACATACATACATACATACATACATACATACATACATTACATACATACATACATACATACATTACATTACACATACATACATACATACATACATACATACATACATACATACATACATACATACATACATACATACATACATACATACATACATACATACATACATACATACATACATACATACATACATACATACATACATACATACATACATACATATACATACATACATACATACATACATACATACATACATACATACATACATACATACATACATACATACATACATACATACATACATACATACATACATACATACATACATACATACATACATACATACATACATACATACATACATACATACATACATACATACATACATACATACATACATACATACATACATACATACATACATACATACATACATACATACATACATACATACATACATACATACATACATACATACATACATACATACATACATACATACATACATACATACATACATACATACATACATACATACATACATACATACATACATACATACATACATACATTACATACATACATACATACATACATACATACATACATACATACATACATACATACATACATACATACATACATACATACATACATACATACATACATACATACATACATACATACATACATACATACATACATACATTCATACATACATACATACATACATACATACATACATACATACATACATACATACATACATACATACATACATACATTACATACATACATACATACATACATACATACATACATACATTACATACATTACATTACATTACATTACATTACATTACATTACATTACATTACATTACATACATACATACTTACTTACGTACTTACTTACTTACTTGCTTACATTACATACATACATACATACATACATACATACATACATACATACATACATGCATACATACATACTTATGTACATGCATGCATACATACGAGAGAGGGAGATTGGGGAGAGAGAGGCTTGGGGGGATGGGGAGGATGGGAGCAGAGGGAGGGAGAGAGGACGACAGAACACACAAGGGAGACAAGGAAGAGAGGAAGAAGGAGAAAAGGGAGAGGACAATGTCGGCGGACTGAGCCGGAGGCTCTAAAGTTTTTTGTTTGAGCCCGCTCTTGGCCGCCAATGCCGCGGCACACAAGGGTGGCCCCAACATGAGCACAGCCGCCACCCGAAAGTGAGGGTCTGGGAGCTTTGCAGGCTTGCGGCACTGGGCCAGCCGACAAGCTGACGTTGTCGTCGAAGACGCTTGCGCGGGCGGTGTCCGCAGGCAAGGCAGAGTTTTCAAGGACGCGCGAGGCCTCCAAAACCTGCAGGGGCAAAAAAAAACAGAAATGCAACTCCTCAAGCTCAAACATGCGGGCACTCGATATTTTATAAGCTTTCCGGTACATGGCGCTGCTTGATTGGGGAGCATGCGAGGCAACTTTGCGGTGCTCATGGACGGGGAGATCCGGCATGCTTGGCCACGGAGCCTCAGCTCATGCACTGGCATGTGAGGGACGTTGGAGGAACCTGTTTGCCAAGCTCCCGGTGTTCATGGACTGTGTGTGCAGTACATGGCTTTGTCTTGTGCCCAGGACGAGCCACAGTTAAGGCAAGAAGCTGTTCAGGCGTTGTGGAAGGGCTCAGCTTCAAGCACAACTTCTTCTTGGTTCGGGCCGCGGGCTTGGCCGGTACTAGATAAAGAGCTGACTGAGCATTTGTCTTCGATGCGGGAAATCATGGCGAAGCGAAAGCAGCAAAGTTGCCGTTCTGCGAGGATCAAGCGAGTCTGAGTTGCAGCAAACTTTACATCGCCTTCCATACCTCTTTCGCTTTCACTGCGTGACAGCTTGCGTGTGTTTCTTGTCAAGCCCAACTGCCGCAGAAGGACTCTGAGGAGACAAGCAGAGCCTCAAGCGGCGGGAAGACCAGCGACGGAAGGTAGGATGAAGGAAGAAACAGCCTGCTCTTGGGATTACACCGCCAGGCGAAAATACCATAGGAAAGCCCTCTCCCCTCGCTCGTCATCTCTTTGCTCGTCATCTCTTTCCTCGCATCTCTTCGCTCGCTTTCCTACTCACAGCCTGACCACACCTTCCCCAACCCGCTCGCTTCTATCACTTCCCATCCACTCCCTTTCACCGGTAGGAGTAATTAGCTGAGAATAAAGGGAGGTGGATGCACAAGGGAAGGAAGAGACAGGAAATAGATTGTTTTTGGCAGGCGGTCAATCCTCAGGCTTCCCCATTGATAGCTCAGACCAGCAAGTTCTGGAATCAGGGGTCGTGCAAACTGCAAACGTTTAGTGGTCGCGATTAGATGCCGCGAGCCGCAGCCGCATGTCCATGGATTCCAAGGCATGGGCCTGGGACTGGGCTACCTTACCTCAGAAACACCGCAACCAGCTGAAGCAACCAGCTGAAGCTGGGTGTTGGTTGACTTTATCCCGTGGGTATGGCCATCACACCTCGACAATCGGAAACGCAAACGAAAGCAACCTGCCCTTGGAAGCGACTAATCGGAATGATTGGGCGTGTGAAAAATGCAATGCATTTCCGAGTCAGGACCTCAACGCACGACAGCTGGCGCATGCCCAGTCCCTAGAGGACTGTCTCTGACGAAGGCTGGTCTGGCGATAGGCCCTCGGGTGATAGCGAAGGCCGGCAAGCGACCAGCGACTGCGGGAGGATTCAAGAACGGCACATGCGCACGCGCAAGCCGCAGAAAGGATTGACCGAATACAAGTTGAGATCGGAAGCAACCATGACGTTCGCGGCGGCGTTGCGGATGTGTCTTGCTTGTGCTATCACGACCCGCTCAAAACATTTCCCCAGGAGGTCATGCTGGAGGGTGAGAGCAAACGCTAGAACCTCGCTTGCTTGTTGGACATGTGCAATGTCCGTAGTGTTAGGATCCCTGGCTTTGGTCGTTGGTGAGAATGTTGATGGCTCATGGTTCATTCCCTTGTTGTGTTAGTCGCCGTCGGAATCTTTTCACCTATAAGTCTCACACGGTTTGGAAAGAAACATCCTCTAAACCCTTGCCTTCTGCTTGTGTTCCTGCAGTCGGTCCGGAGACATGAGCATCAAAGGCATTGTGCTGTTTGTGGCCGTGCGTGTCTTTCTGCTTCCGATTCGCGGACGTGCGTTTTCCTTTGAAGGAATCCGGCGGAGCGAGCTCGAGCGCACGTCGACGTCTTCGGTCCTCACCCGCCGCGGGATGCAGACCAAATTGCTTGCAGCATATCGATTGAATGCCTGTTCCACATGTCCTATCGGTGTCGTCGCTACCTGCGCACACCTTTTTTCTGTCTCGAAGAATGGATCGGCACGCCGAGCCAACGTCTCACTCAGACACCCTTTTGCAGGGCGAGTTCCTGAGGCTCACACTTTGGCAAGTGGAGCCTTACGAAGCGCCGGCCTTCTCCATCTGCTTCAGCAAGGTTTCCACATGGCAGATCTCCTGACAGAACTTCTGCTCTGACTCGCTTCGAAAATGCAAACTGATCCAAAAGCAAAGTGTGTACCCCTGACTCAAACGGGTCACAACAGTCCTGCTGCGCACTAGCTGGCGGGGCCTGCTCAGTGAGGGACTGGTTTGGCATTGTCCACACCCCATTTTCCAGCATGCCTCCTCACCCAACTTCTGCTGCAAGTCAGCGATCAGCTCGAAGAAGGACGCTTCTTTCTCTTGCAAATCCAGGCGCATGTCCTGCGGGTCTCGAGTCATGGAGCGATAACCAGCTTATCAAGATGGGCAGTCCTGCAAGCGCGTCCTCTCTTGGTCACTGCAGTCCTTGAACTCCAAACGTGCCTTGATCTGCCTCCCAGGCGATGTCAGACTCATGACCCATGGCTTGGCAAACCAGAAGCGCAACATGTGTCAATTCGGGTGCGTCCCGCCTCAGACTTTTCTGGACAGCATTCTTGAGGCCTTGTACAGTTGCCAGAGCCCGCTCAAGCTGCAGCTGGTTCATATCCGCGATTTCCTGGCAGTCTAGCCCATCAGCCTATCGATTTCCGAGCTGAGAAGCACATCGGGGTCCTTCTTGACCGCATCCATCACCTCAACGTGACAGTCTCCCCTCATTTCAGCCAGCTCAGCTGGCGGCCTCTGCGACGTTGAAGCGGGCCTCCGGCAGTGGCCTTGGTTCCACATGATCCTCTGTGGAAACACCAAGCACAAGCTCGCATCGAGGTTCTCAAATCCGCCCAACCGTCTTTTTCTTTTGCAAGCAGGAAGAATCACGCGCGCCAGCAAAAAAAAAACAACTAACTCTCGGGGGCTCTCTCTCGACGCCCAAGGGGCTGCAGGGAGGGCGCGGTCCAATCCATGAGACACTCCACCGCCTTCACGTCCTTCTCGTCGCAGGCCGCCATGTAGTGCACCGTCTGCGTGGACATGGCCTCGCGCCCAAACGCCCGGCCACCGCAAGGTGCCGCCCAAAGGTGCCGCGGCTGCGGATCAAAAAAACATGCGGCGAGAGGTTCCGTCAAAGGAACTCCGCGAAGGCCACCGTTGAAACTGGACTTGAATCATTGAAGGCAGTTTGCCAGAAGCCGCATGCAAGCGGGCCCTGGCCTGAGCAAAGGCAGAGGCCGGGCCCGGTGCGCCGGGCCTGCCCCGCTTGGAGATGGTGGTCACTGCGCAGGTCCTGGCGAAAGCCGCACGGACCCAATCCCAAAACCTGCCGTGGAACGTGGCCATGAAACCCCTTAGGAACCTTTGCACTGTTTAAACACCCCTCTTCAGCAGAACCTTTTAATCAAAATAGTGTCTTTGGACCATAAATAATATGTAATTTGGATAGCTCCAAAGCCTTTGGGCAAATCCGGTGCCCCACTGTGCTGTCCTGTCGCTGGAGGCGATCTCCGTAGCCATGACCATTCCCTGAAGTCGAGTCGGAATGGACTCAGTCGACTCCTCAAATCTCCGTCCTTGCCGCTGTGCCCGCCGAATATGTACACGTGAGGCTTGGTGGAGGTCGGCATTTGGCCTCAAGCACGCAGCTTGAGTTCACGCTCCCGAAAACTCAATTGGCCATGGGTCAAAATCCCGTACCCCCAGTGAACATCCCAATCCCCACTAAAATAGACTAAAATGGGTGGTGCACCTACCCCAAAATGGTACCATTGATTTTGACCCACAGCCAAAGCTTCATCCCCATTGGCCAGGTGGGCCCGGCCTGTGAGCCCGCATTGGTTCGTCTCTGTGGAGATCATGCCTCAATCGCAACGCTTTGCTTTCGCAAGTTGAGACCCGGGATATGCCGGGATTGCTCAATTGCTCGGGCCTGCTGAATGGCCAAGGCCAGCCGTGGCGGTGCCCACGTTCCGAGACTTGGATGGGAATTCTGCAATTCGTCTGAGTTGTCTCTATTCAAAGTTTCTGAGTTCTGACTCATGCCGCCTGAGCCAAAACAGCCGCAGTGACACAGCCGGTCCAAATCCGAGAGGGAAAACTTTCACCCCGCCCGCCGGTGTCACCGATGCCTCTTTTCGCCGCGCGTTGCTCAAGCTGATCAATCTGAAACTTTCAGAGTTCCATGCGGCGCTCCCGAGCCAAGCACTCGAAAAGGCCAAGGAAACTGGGGGGAGCGCCCCTCCCTTGGATTTTCCTCTGGTTCAACCCCAACCGGCCCAACCGGGCAGCATGCTTGAGCATGTGATCCCTCGAGGCCGATGGAACCCAACTCGCCGAAGCGCACGTCAGCCTGAAACAGTCCCAGTCAAGCCGTCAAGCCGTCAAGCCGCCAACAGTCCCTTTTCTCAACCTTGGAAGTACAGCCATGTCATCGAGCAATCAACACCGCCCAAAGCAAGCCCTGGTCATGGCGACATCCTACCTCCAATGACAAGTCCGTCTTGACTTTGACTTACTTTGACTCAAAACCAGCGCCTGCAGCTGGTGCGTTTAGCGTAAAGCTACCATGGCGACGCTGCCAGGTTCGGTAGTGCCTCAAAAGAGCTCTGCGGTTCGGCACACCAAAGAGCCGACATGTTTCGTTTTGGCTGCGCGCAAAGTTGCTGCATGCACAGCTGCCAGTTGACCTTGAGGCTCAGAAAGATCAGCAGCAGCAGCCACGAAAATGAGCTGCCTGGATCCCAGTTCTCCAAATTTTGAGTCCCACATGGCTGTGGCTCAAAGTGGAAACATGGACCAAAAATGACCAAAACCCGTGTAACCCCTCCTGTCTAATTTTGAGTCACCCCCACATGCCTGTAACGATGATCACCGACTGCTGCTGGTTGCCAACGCCTGGCCATGTCGCACAACTGCGCCGACTTCACAGGACAAGACACCATCTTTGCGGCTATTGAACTCAATCTAGATGTACAACCAAAACATAGGGGTGTGAATGTTCTCAGGCACCCTGGGTGGACGTCACTTACGGGATTTTCATGTCACCAGCCCTGAGCTCATGATTTGCCAAGGGCACTGCTCGCTAGTCTCACGTGATTCGTATCGCTTAGCTTGCCTGCCGGAAAGACGCACAAGTTGGCGGTGTAGCCTTAGAAAGCCGAAACCATCAGCAGCACCAAAAGAAACTTGCTCCAAACAACTGCTCGAAATATATGTTGCCATATTCAAAACCTGGAACGCTTGTAATATACCTCATTTGCTTTTAGTCCGGGGGCTTGATATCCTACAAGACATTGTCAGTATTTGTAGGAGAAGCCTGTAGCCAAGCAACACGCCATCACCGCCACCTCGGCACTTTGGATCAATCCCACTCCGTTTCCCCGGGGTTTGTCAACAGCTGGTTTCATGTCATGAGGTTTAAGCCTTTAGGCTTCCCTTGCAAACATCCCCAGTCGGAGTGTTCCTCTGAGGCATGGCCCTGCCCTCAGAAGGTGAGGAAACAAAGCCTTGTTCAACGACGCTAGCGTATCCCACTGACCACCTCGCGAGCAACTCCTGCGGTTGTCGGCGAGGGGAATTTGCTGTAAGCACCGCTGCGTGTTGTTTTGCTGCGCTGGCACCACGCAGGGCAAACGGTCAGCCGAGGGTCAAGCAACTGCGTCTCTTGAGAAAGTGACATCCGAATGGGCACCATTACGGGGAAAAGCAGATGAAAGCTCTCGTTGCCCGTATGAGTATGGACCGCTTCTCTGAACGGAGCGAAACCGATGTCGATTCAAACGGGTACTGAGCCTGGGAGCGCACGCACCTGACTCGAGCTTTGAGTTGGCTCTAGGTGTGCCTTGATTTGTATGGGGCGTGTCTCCAAAGGTAAGGAGCGCTCAGATGGCTAGGGCTGTTTGCCCTAGGTCGAGAGCGCGATGCTGACAAGCCCACCCACCAAACATGAGCCTCCCACCTGCACCAGGAGCAGCCAAAAGAAGCCCTTCTTCCAGCGGAACTTCTGGATGCAGAAGAGCTCCACGAGGCTTGCTACTGCGAAGAGTGCGTGGGTCCTGCCAGCAAATGGATTTCGGCATCCAACGGGATTCCGGATAGGATGATTTGTCAAGGGTCTTGATTCATATCGACACGGGAACATCGACATGTACATTTCAACTCCGATGGCCAAGTGCTCATTCCCAACCAGATCGGTCCCCCACAAGATCAGCAGCGCCAGGTTGGATTGCAGAGCAAAGGCCATTGGAATCACCTCCAACTCCGTCTCTCATGAGTGGCTCGTCTTAGGGGCATCCCCCAAATGCCCTTTCAAGGCCACGAAGAGGGTACCCCAAAAAAACCAGGCACTCCCACATTGAGCGGAGGCGCAGCGATGGCTGCGCAAATGTGAAGGCCCGGCCCAAGTGGATGAAGCACCAAGTGGCGATACTTCCTGACGAAAGGTCAACCCGCGAGAAGCCGGATCAGCTCAACACTCAAAGCTCCACTCCTGCACAGGACGAAAATCCCCCAGATCAGTATCAGCGGAAGCCTCGGAGTCCAGGCGAAAGCGGCTGGCCACGCAAACCTGTACAGCCCGAGACTAAGAAAATCACAGTTATACCCTACCCTACCCGTCAGAAAACGTTCCTAGAACCTTCTGAGAAAAAGTTCTATTCAGGGCTCTGAGAGCTTTTGCTGGGTGGTAGAAGGAGGCTTGTGGCTCGTGAAAGCCAGTTCTCCGCCAAGGGGCATGAGAATGAACAGAAAGCCGTGCCCACAGCGACGACAGCACTCCGCCGAGGGCCGCCTCTGCGGCTGTGAAGCGAGAGGCATCAGAAGAGTCAATAAGAAAGCACTGAATGACGCTGCTACAGTTTCCCCTCTATCAAACGCTGTCCATCTTGCGACCGCAAGCCAGCATCGCCTGTAGAAGAGCTTCGCAGCAAGGAAGGCTCCAGTCACGCCGAATGGCAGGTAAAAGCGCCAGTCCAAGAAGCCCGAGGCAGCCCACGTGGTCATGACCTCAACTTTCCAACTTTCCAACTTTCCAACTCCCAGGTCGGCCAAAAGGAGAAAAAAAACAGCAAGAACCAATGGCTCGCTCTGGGCCCAGAGCCAGCAGCGTGGTGAAGGCCTCCGCAATGTGCAGCGCCAGCTGGGTGGGCTCTGAAACGAAGAAGCGCACCAGCGGCTGGGCGGGCGGCAGCCGGTGCGCCGGCAGGGAGACCAGCAGAACTAGGACCTGAGGCCAAGAGCCCAGCCTAAGCGTTGACATGGGCACCCGCTTTGGGAACCCTGTGTAAGCCCTTTGTAAGGAATCCGAGTGGATTCTGCAAATTCCCATAAGACGTGATTGTGGATTCCAAAGCACCCTGTTTGTGCTGATAGGAAACTCTTTCCAAAACAGGGGGAAAGGGTGGAGTCCACGCCGGGGCACTCTGTACACGAACAGCAGCCCGAAGAAGGTGAAGAAGCCCACACGAAGTGGCAGCATCAGATTGTCGTCCATTGCGCACACCTGCGGAACCACTAACAGTGTTTCTCGCAATGGGAAACACAAAACACAAGCGCTTTTCGTTGGTGAAGGGCGCTTGCACTTAAGACGATGAGGCGATCGAGAACCCATGTGCAATCCGGGCCTGGTACGCAAGCAGCATAAAGACCAAGAGCACCGTTCTGAGACACCTGCTGCCCATGTCTTGACAGGTGTGCGCTAGGAAGTCCCTTACGCCCGGCATCCGTTCAGAGCCGTGGTAGGGCTCGTGACACACCGAGCACTGCGGAGGGGCATCGGTGTTCGCTGTCCGCCGGTGGATTCGGATCCACTCCTCCACGCAGCTCGCATGCACACCGCTCATGGAGCCTCGACATCTGCACGGCTGAATCAAGGGCTCCGCGGTGACGTCGCGGCAGATCCAGCACTCCATGGGCTCTTCCGCAGCCTCCAGGTCCGACTCCGGGGCAACCTGAGCGCCCTGGGGGCGCTCAGGCTCGGCCTCCGCGACCGGCGCGACCTGCGCGACCTGCGGAACCTGCGAGCCCTGCGGGATCTGTTCGACTGCTTCTCTTTCAGCCGAAGCCGCAGAGTCCGCGGCAACCGGGGACTCGGTTGATTCCACTGCGGACTGAAATGAGGATTGCATTGGGGACTCCTGGGCTGGCTCCGGCTCAGCCGGTGCCGGCTCAGACGGTGCCGGCTCAGCCGGTGCCGGCTCAGCCGGTGCCGGCACTTCGGGACTCACAAAGTCCGGGAAGAGGCTTCTGAAGAGCTCAGAGGCGGCGTTCACCTCCCAACTCTGCTCAGCCAGCGCCTGCCGCTGCTGGGGAGATGCTTGAACCGAGCCATAGCCCCCCTCTTCCGACATGAAGAAGGATAACAAGCCCACCAGGATGGTCTCCAGGGACCAGGCCGGATTCCAGCTCTCCGGGTGAAAGTCGGTCATGCTAAGGCACAGCTTCTTCCCGATATCAAGCCGCCCACTAGGCGTCATCATCACAATCGCCGGAGGGGCATGGGGATACTGCGCAGGGAAGATGATCTTGCCATGATAGCACCCCTTGCTGTAGGGGCTGTCATGCGGAAAGGAATGGAGCAGGAAATGCCACTCAAGCAGGTTGTCCTGCAGCGTCCAATTTGGAGCTTTCTGCAACGTCTCAACGGGCTTCTCATGTTCAAGCTGTGACAAGCCGAGTCCTCTGCAGGTCGGACCAAGATCTGCGAGTTGTTTGACCTTTTCAGTGCCTCAAGTTCGCGACGCAGCCGCCTCAGCGAAAGGCCCCCGGTGTGCCCCGCCCGCACACTCGCTGTGACAACTGTGGCCCCGGCCGGACTGCAGTACTGGAGGCCGCCCCCTCGCTCATGTGCGCTTGGAATGGCTGGATATTCAGCTAGAATGTCTGAGCTTGATCTGCTTCGCTTGTCAGGCTCATGCTCGCTTGGCCGGTGAAGATCAAAAGTCTTTTGAGCGAGCTGCAGAGCAAAGGTGGCGGAAATGGCAGAAACACCCTGCATGAGATTGAAAGGCCTCTGCGCGCAACTGATTGCAAGTTGCGGCAAGCCGCCCTTTTTGCTCTAGAGAAAACGTCTCAGATCCTCAGGCGACGTTTTCTGAGGGCCCACTCCTTCACTCCTTCCCAACGAAACTTTGGGGCCGCCGCGGCCTTGCGCCGCCGTGCCTTGTGGGCTGGAAGCGCAAGTCCGGCCAAGGAGGCCGGAGCAACTTCCTCGGGGAACATCGGAACTCCGTTCAGTAGTGGTGATCTGCTGGCTTGACATTGAACAATTAGCCCACCCACTGACCCACCAAGGAAAGTGGAAAGGCTCTATGCGTATGTCTGTGTTAGGGCGAGAACTCAGGAATCTTGCAACCTTCCACAATGCTCAAATGAAGGTGCTTCCCTCTGGTTGTGGGATGACACGCTAGACCTCACCATTTGGAGGCTTTGGAACCCCCTCATGTTTGGACTTCCGAGTTGGGATGCAGCAACTTTGGGGGCCCTTGAAGCCACAGTTGTCTTTGGGCTTCCCTTCAACACCAGAGGGTGCATTTACCCCGATTTCAGCCCCCAAAAAAAAGCTGGCAGGAAAGGACTCGATACCGTATCAGGCCTTTCAACAAGGTGCAGCAACTGGAGACATATGTGTCAAAACCTCGGAGAACGACTTAAAGCTACGGAGTATGTTGAAACCCTGGCTGAAGCCAAAACGTATCCAGTGAACTCAGCCACTCAGCCACGACATCTTCTCTGGGCTTCGGGCCGGCAAGGGCGGGGGTGTGCCCCAGGGCCCAGGGCCCGCTCCCGACACCGGCACTGGCGGCAGAGCTCCCATGCCCAGACCTGAAGGCAGGGCCTTTGCGGCCAAAGGCCCGCATCGTGTGGGCGTCACATGGTGTCACTTCATCTTTCCAAGAAAAAACATGGGTGTCACATGGCGTCGCATGGCGTCACATGGTGTCATCTTTCCACAAACATGGACCTTTTTATACCTTGCGAGCTTTGCGGAGGTCAGTTCTCTGCTTTCGATCAATCCAAACAGCAGCAAGTTTGGCCCCGATTCGCCAATTTTCAGGCCTGGTCCGACTGGAGGTAGCGCGCTGGTACTCGTGAAAGGGGGAGCCTCAAACTCGCCGATTGAGGGTGTAGGCTGGAAGCCAGGGAATCCACTCGATTCACTGTGGGTTCGTCAGTCAAGCACCTTGCCATCCAAGTCTGAGAGGCAGACTGGGGTCTCTGGTGGACCCTGGCAAAGGCCAAGGGCCCGAGCCACACCGCACAAGATAACGCAAAAGCCGACCGGTCCGCAAGAAAACATGTCGAAAGCAGGTACGCGCCTGGGACAGTCGATCTGCTGCAAGTCGCAGCCTGTGCGAAGCATCATGGCATCCTACAAATCTGAGCTCCAACTTGTACGTCATCTGGGTTGCTTTTGCTGACATTGAGGATCTCTGCCTGTTGGTTTCCCTTCAATTTCACAAGGATCCCCAACGTTGAGACCCCCATACCGCGCTTTGCGAGCAGGCCTCGTCGTCACCACATCTCCAAGCGCCTAGAGGCATCTCGCGCAACGAGCGCTAAATTACTTTGGATATATCCTCCCACCAACTAACATGGATGTGCAAAAACGCCCTTTTCAAGAGGAAAGTAGTCTTTCTACATACAGGGGTCTGTGCACTTTCATGTTAGCTGGTGGGAGGGTACTTCCTTTGGCTTTTTGGGGAGACCGCCGCCTTCCACATGGCGGCTTCGGCTTCCGGCCCAGCGCCGCCGACTTCCGTGGCGGGGTCCAGTGGCGCATCGTGCGCATCGAGCGCGTCGCCGGCGCCTCAAACGGAAGCCAACAACGAGAAAGCCACGCGAAAGCGAAAAACTCAGAAACGTCACTGAGCCCAAGACGTCCCACTGGGATGACAACCGGAAATGCCGGGCCCACATCTCCTGTGAGACTTGAAGGCTCACCCATGGCTGCCTGTGCACGACTTGTTCAACAGCCTGTTGTTCAGCATTGTGGGTGTGAGATTGGCTGAAACATGATTTGTGTCTCTGCTGCGAGAGCTCGCACATAAGCGGAAGGCGCAA
>CAUJNA010003810.1:157500-177500 GCA_963377175.1 Effrenium voratum
AATACGCTGGACACTCCGACCTGTTCCACACCGCTTTGGCAAACTGCCTGAACATGTGCATCCATCATTGAAAGCAATCAAGTAAACATGCAGGTGAGCAATCAAGCATTGATTCACGACTGCGGAAAATGAAGCAACACGCGTGCAGCACCACGTTTGTGATACACAACCGGCCACTTGAAGTCTGCAAGTGATGTGCACGAGCCTAGGGCGGCTCGGGCTGCAGCGAATGTGCTGCTCACAAACGTACCGTCATGGCCTTTGCTATTTGCCTCTTCCATGAAAGGTCTCTGGCAAAGGCGGCTGAATGAATTCCACCTGTGCCGCCCACGCTCGCATAGTATTCCCCGCCCTGGGACTGCAACACCGAATCCGAAAGCAACGCGTTGATAGCCAGCATGGGCTGGGCAGGGGCACAACTGAAGGTTACTTGATCACTGCTATTGTGCTGTCATGCTGCTAAGGATTGGCCTGCAGTACTAGTTTCCTCTCATTCATTGGTTCAGGCACAATCCATTGAGTTCAGGGCCTCAAAATACGATGCAATGTTCTAGCCATCTCCCCATTCTTTCCAGGGAGTGTTTTTGCAAAATCCAAGCAAGCATGGCTGCAGGGTGCAAAATGGTTTAAGACGATGGGGAATCAACTCTTACGTGGTGTACAAGTGCAGGTGGATCTGTGCTGCCACGCCCCTTGTGAACAAGATTGCTTCTGCCTGCTCAATCTCAAACAAATGACACCGGCTGCTCACCTCACGGTGCTTTCTTCCTTCGCCAATGGTTTCCCTCAGCTTCCAAAGTGCGGCCGTGCTCATAGACTTGCATCAAGTTGGCCAAATTTGGATGCTGGGTCGTGCACAGGACGGCTCTCTCTTGGAGAGGCGGTCGCTAAAAAGGATTCTCCGGCCGCTGAGCGGTCCGGCGGGAAGCGATCTCCGGGCGTCACCAATGAATTCCGATCAGACACATCCACATCCAGTGCCACGCAAAGCCTTGGCCTCAGGTCTATGGACCCCTGGTCGTTCCCTGCATGATTTGTAAAACCAGAAACAAACTCTCCCTCTCTTTCTTGTATTCATATATATATATATATATGGGTTTGCATTTTTTACGGCAGCCGGGCAGGAAGGTTTGAGTACGGGGTATGATTCGCAGGTATGATTCGCGGGTATGATTCGGCGTACGATTCGGGGGTATGATTCGCGGAAGCAGCAGCCGCAGCAGTAGTCAGTCGTAGTAGCAGTAGTCGTCGAAGTAGTAGTACTAGTAGTAGTAGTACTAGTAGTAGTAGTAGTAGTAGTAGTAGTAGTAGTAGTAGTAGTAATAGTAGTAGTAGTACTAGTAGCAGTAGTAGTAGTTGTCGTAGTAGTAGTAGTAGCAGTAGAAGCAGCGGCTGTAGTGGCGCGGAAGCTTTGAAAACACTTGGCGCTAGCCTTGGCAAGGGAAGCTCATTGTGCGGGTATGATTCGGGTATGATTCGTGGGTATGAACTCAGAATGATGGATGGTAGTGAGTAGTAGCAGTAGTAGTAGTTGTAGTAGTAGTAGTAGTAGTAACGGTAGTAGTCGTAGTAGTAGTAGTAGTAGTAGTCGTAGTAGTAGTACTACTACTAGTTAGTAGTAGTAAAGGTAGCAGAAGCAGAAGTAGAAGCAGTAGAGTAGTGGTAGCAGCGGTAGTAGCGGCGGTAGTGGTAGTGGTAGTATCGTAGTCGCGGTAGAAGCAGTACTAGCCGTGGTAGTAGTAGTAGTAGTAGTAGTAGTAGTAGTAAAGGTAGTAGTCGTAGTAGTAGTAGTAGTAGTAGTAGTGGTAGTAGTAGTAGTAGTAGCACAAGTAGTAGTAGCACAAGTAGTAGTAGCACAAGTAGTAGTAGCACAAGTAGTAGTAGCACAAGTAGTAGTAGCACAAGTAGTAGCAGTATTAGTAGTAGGTAGCGCTGGTGGTGGTGGTTGTGGAGGCAATAAACAACACAAACGGTAGAAGAAAAGTAGCATCTTGCAGCATACATTTCAAGGGGTATGATTCGGGGCATGATTCGGGGATAGGATCGGGGGTATGATAAGGGGTATGATTCGGGGCATGATTCGGGGATAGGATCGGGGGTATGATTCGGGGAGGTCCCACCTTCTGCCTTTTGAAGCAACTCAACACAACAAAAAGACAAACCCATATATATATATATATATATTTATATCTATATAATGTATACATTTACGTTGTCCGCTTGTCCACAAACACATGCGGAACATGAGCCAGGTTGGGGAGACGAAGCGGTGCAGGCGAGGTACAAGACGCAGTAATGGGCCTCAAGGTGGTTGGCGCTTGGGTCTCAGTCAGATCCGAGTAGGATATGCTTGTCCCGATCGGAAGCTCGCCGAAGCTGGTGTTGATCGCGATGATCATTTGCACTGCATTTGGCGGGATTTCGGCCTCCACTCTCAAGGAGTAGGCGGTTGGGGCGCAGCATGCATAGAGCATGTCACTCCTTGGGACATAGCCCAATGTAGGGCCCAGCTGTAGGCCACACTCATCTGCGAAGAACAGCCGATAGGCATGCACTCCGTCCACTGGCATGAGACCACTGGAGTGCGCCTCCCCAAACTGAAGTGTGCCAGTCAGAAAGCCCGGCCGAGGGTCGGTGTCGATCAGCGCAGACGACCTGCAGATCTCGCACTTGACTTTGCAAGCCCCGGACTCCCAAGTCGCGGGTCGGCTCGCGTCGGTGTTGCCACTTGGGCCTTAGGGTATCAGATTTGGCTGTGGGTCAAAAATGGGTACCCTAAAACCCTGGTAAATGGAACCCATGACTAAAACAGGCCTTTTCCTGGTGGTTTGATTTTGACCCACACCCATGTGTTCTCAAAAGCCACATGCAAATTCACGGCAAATGGGGAGGTAGCTCTGAAGTACCTGGCCAATGCATCCGGGGCACAGCTGAAGAGCAGAGGGCCGCCGGAAATACATTGGGATGGGGCGCACTGTGCCTCGCAGGTCTCTCCTGCTGGGATGTTCTGGCAATCTGCTGGATCGCTAAGGTAGGCAGCGTCCGGGGCGGCGCAGCTGTACACCGGCACGCATCCGGCGAGCGTCACGTCCATCCTGCAGGCTTCATCGATGGCACAGCTGGCTTTGGCGTCGCCTGTCCAGTCTGCTGCGCATTGCCAGCGCCCACCATCCACATTCCTACCGAGGGCAGAGTAGGTTCGCACCAGTTCCCCCCTTTGGATTGCAAAATTCAGTCCGCTATTTTAAGCCATCCTGCCAAATGAGTTGATGTTGAAAAAATGCTTAAGCCAAGAAAAGCAAGCCAGCATAGACCCCCAGAATATCAAAAGCCACCCCACTCCCAGTGCAACACCTGCAATCACCCTGCACCAGCTTTGTTGCACCTGGGAATCCCATGCCTTTCTGGAGAAACCCTTGTGATGGCTTTTTCGTGGCACCTGCCGACGAGCTCATACCCAGACTGCGGTGGACCCGGGGTGCAGTGGCAGGCCAACTCTTCGTCCAGCTGCACGCGGAAGGAAGCGTTGCTGTTGTCCATGGGGCATCTGCCAATCGCCTCCCCACCGTCAAAGCCGTCCCTGCAAGGCTCGGCACGACAAAAGAAACGGGTTGAACACGCGCAAGCAGCATTGTAACGATGCAAACAAATTTGAAAGCCGGCCGGCCGTGGTCGCCTTGTGCTTCACTCTTAAACCGGACGGTGGTTTGTTCTGCCGATAAGCACGATGGTTCCATGGGTATTTGATTTGTTTGTTTATTGACTCCGGACCTACCATCCCCCACGCTTTTCAAGACAAATGTGACTGTGACTTGCTATCTTTCCCAGTGCATCACCCATCAAAAACCTTGGGGCTGCGAGGCCAGTCAAGAAGGGCACAGGATGGAGCCGCAACCCGTAAACCCCACCCTAGCTCTGGCTTCGACCAAAGTTCGAAAAAAATCTCAAAGTCCCCGGTTTCACGCAACCTCCTTCTCCCCCACTGGACTCCAGAATCCCAAGCCAAAGCTCCGCTCAAACCCCCTCCTCCACCCTCAAACCCCAAGGCCATCGCCTGCAGCCCATGATGCAAAACTCCCCCGGGCCCAGGTCCGAGCAGTTCCCCAGGTCCACTCGGCACAAATCCACCAGAGGAGTCGCACAGGGCACCAGCATGGCGCAGCCCTCGAAGTGCCAATAGGCCTCTCCCCACGCGGCATCCGAGCGTCCGGACAACACAAAAAAAAAACTCCGTCTCCCCCGGGAAAAAAAGGAGAAAGAATAATGTTGATGGAAACGTCCGTGGGTATTTAGTTTGTGGGTGGTTGGTAGTGCTAGTGGGTAGATGGCACAGCTGTCTTTTCCTGCTTGTTGTTTTGGCGGGGTTGTATCACTGGTTCCAAGTCACACAACCTTCAACTTTGAAGTTGTAGTAGTTCGGCTCGTGATGCACAAAATGTTAGGCACATGGCATCCTTGGGGTAAGGGAGGATCGATACAGCCGGGTTCTGCCTTTGGGCTCAAAGTCGATGTGTTGTCTTCCCCGAAAGTCGTGAGACATTGCTTTGCCGGCAATGGGCCAAGGATGTGAGAGCACCTTGTGAAAGAACCAAAAAAAGCAAAAACGCTTGAGGATGCTGAAAAGAACATTTCAACATGGGCAACATGAGAGATCCCAA
Source organism: Effrenium voratum (assembly GCA_963377175.1). Classification (NCBI taxonomy): domain Eukaryota; class Dinophyceae; order Suessiales; family Symbiodiniaceae; genus Effrenium; species Effrenium voratum. Next base: position 162,159 of record CAUJNA010003810.1, read on the forward strand.
GCAATTGGCTTTACCAAGCAGCCAACCAACCAAAAAACGACCAACCGACCGACCGGCCAACCAAGCGACCAAGCGACCGACCGACCGACCGACCGACCGACCAAGCAAGCAAGCAGGAAAAAACAACAGACCTCAACAAAAGTCAGCCTGGTCATGTGAAATCATCACCTCAACACGAGTATCTCGGGTAGCACCCAAAAAGCACTGCTCTTGTCGCCTGGCACTCTGCAGTGATGCGGCACTCCACCGAGGCCGCGCCCACAGCTCCCTCTGCGCAAATGATGCCACCCTCAGCACGTCGGTCGAAGCAACCCCCAAAACGAAGCAACGCGTCCCGTCAAATCGTGGCTTGCAGTTGGGTTCCCATACACCAGGAGGGCCTCACAGCCCCAATCCATGTCCGCATCTGCAGGGTCTAAGGATTGGGTTCAATGCAGACTGTTAGGGTTTAGGATTTTAGGAAAAATGCCAACCAAGCTTGCAAGGGGGATGAGGGACCCTGAGCTCTCGATAGCCCCAAAGTACACATGAATTCGCCACACTTCCCTGCAGATCTTCCTTACTCCAAGAGCAAAAGGAGATGCTTTGGCGAAAAAACGCAAACACGAGGCTGGCAGCTGGCAAAACCGAAGGCTTCGATGGCGCCTCGGTCATCGTGTAGTTAGCAGGGACTACCAGCGGTGGGCACACCAGGGAGCACTCCGGCACCTGCAACGGAACTCCAGGATCCCTGTTGGCAAAACTACAAAAGAGGACCCCTTGCGGAACCCAAGGATTAGAAACTACCTTTGAATAGCCCAGTTTTCTGTTGCTTCCGTACTTCTCCCGTTTCGCTTTGTGGGATGCGTGTTGTTGCCAATTGGATGGAGGGATTTAGGTCCTTGCTATCTAAGCGCTTCTTGTGTGCCAAGACTGGGCCGGTTTGTGAGATGGTCAGCTCATGTCAGCGCCGTTCAAAACACAACCCCTGGAAGAGCCCTGAAGTAGTTTAACGCCAAAGGTTCTAAGTAGTAGTGATAGTACTGAAGAAGGACATAATTTAATCTGAATGTTTTTATTGACTAATATGATCGTGATAAAGTTAATTGCAAAGGAATTTGGCTTTGAATGTCTAGTTCGATTCGGAATTTAAGTAGGAATCTCTTTCCAAGTATGTTTTTGCGCAAGGTGAACTGCGGTTTGAATGGAATATGTTTATCTTTTTGGCTGAAAAACAATACTACAAAGGTAGCTCGGGGGGGTGAGCATGTATAAATATGTATACATATAATTATTGGTATATGTATTGTGTCATAAATTCAAGTACATCAGGTCCCCGTCACAAACCCGTGCAGGAAGGCGAGAAAGGAAATCTCAGTGACCAGCACAAGCTGTGCATTGCCTGTCTGTTGAAGCTGCCAGTCAGCACTTTTCGGCGCTTGACATCCACGGCTGGGCAACAAAACTTGAGAAACAGTTGTCTGCCCTGAAACCCTCTTCTTCCTCCCCTTCCCCAACCCCCCAATCGTTTTCATCCCCAAGCCCTCAAATTCCCTCAAGCCTTGAGCCCCCCTAAGCCAGCCCGTGCCTCGAAGTCCGGGAAGCGGCTGGGGTCGATGTTGGGATCCGGGCAGCTGGCCACCGAGGAGTTGCCCTCGTAGGGCCACCGGCACCCGATCTCGCAGCGCGCCCCCGGCGCCAAAACGCCACAGTCGGAGAACTGGCACTGGTCCAAGCCTATCTGAAAGGCAGCAAAAATGGTGATGGACACATCTGAGATCATTCACCGGACACAAGAAATCCCTATGGGATAAAGCCTTTACACAAAATCCGAAAGGCAGCAAACAAATCTTTGCAGCGATTTTTTCAGCACTCGGTTCTTCTGGTGTTAAATGGACAAATCGGACAAAGGGTCATTCACTGGACACAAGAAATCCCGATGGGATACTCGTGAGCTCCTGTTTGCCGGTGAGCTCGTTACCGTTAAATAATACTGTTCAAAGCATCACCCCAACGTAAAGGATGTCATCAAACACACACACAGTCCAAAAAGCAGTCGTCCTTTTGATGTCCTTTCGGGTAAAGACATACCCCAAAAGCTGAGGGTTCAAATCCCCAAACCACCCATCCAAATCAACAATGTAAGGGCAATTAACCTGAAACCAGGCATCCCTCCAAACAACAAAACAAATAGGTGTGTCTTTGTTTGAGGCTACCCCTGTCTTGCGGTTTTAATGGGACACCAAAAAGATCGCCGCCCATATTTTGGGGGAGTCCCCCCCAAATGAAAATGAAACATCCAGATGCATCTGTCTCGCCAAGCTTCCGAGCGCCAGGCACGGCACATTCTCGTCGCAGCCGGTGAGCTGCAGCCGGGGGGGGCCGCAGTTGGGGCTCAGGGCGCAAGTGGCCACAGCGCGGCCCACGAAGTTCGGCGCACAGCTCCAGGAGCCTACAGAAACTATGAAGGGCTTTTTGTGTTGTTTTGTCTTGAAGCTATGGTGTTTGTTTCTTTGCTTGAAATAGAGGAAGAAAAGCGTGGGTTTAGGGATTGTTCCATGCGAAACAATCGCACTGGCATTCAAAACAAGCAGAATTGCGCCAATGAGATTGCCAGCAAATACAAAAGATACGCGAAGGGCAATGCTTGAAAGCTAGGCTTTGTCAAATGTGTGCCGTTGCTGTGATAGGAAGCTCTTGCCCCAAATAAAGAACTAGCCATCGGGCATGCTTTCCAGCGGAGGAAGTGGGGCTGGGCTGCCGAAGATACTTGCGTCTATGACATATGTGTGTGTGTGCGCACGTGTAGAGGCTGGTGCCCTCAGTCGAAAGGGACGATATCACGAGGGCATGGTTCAGGGAGCTCTTCAGTTTTCATTGCAAGGACACCAGCACATTCGATTAACATCTTGGAACACTGCAAACCAGTACAACTGTTTGCACAAAAAGAGACACATTGCTATTTGCGGCTTGCGGTGGCTTGAAGAACCAGTGTCGTTGCTGGTCCCTACGTACGTGTACCCAGGCGGAGGGTCCGGCATGGGGCACGTGAGGCTGCAGCGCTCGGCGTCAAAGGAAAGACCTTGGCCAGGAATCGTATTGCCTGCTGGGCAGACCGCCGGGAAGTCTGCGCCGTGATAAGGAGCCTTGCACCTCGCCTCGCAGCGCGTTCTAGGAAAAGAAGCAGCTGTTGCTGCTGTGTGCAACTGCTGCTGTTGTTCCTGTTGTTACTGTTGTTACTGTTGTTACTGTTGTTACTGTTGTTACTGTTGTTCATGCTGCTGTTGCTATTGTTGCTGTTGTTGCTGCTGTGGTTCTTGCTGTTGCTGTTGCTGTTGCGTTGCTGTTGTTGCTGCTGTGGCACCCACAAACGTTTGGAAAGCCCTCATGAGTGTTACATGAACCAAAACGTCCAAAAAGGTGTTCGGTACATGAACCAAAAAGGGTTTCGGTTTAAGCGTGTTTGTTTGGACAGATTCCCACCTGGCACGAGGCGCCAGGGGGCACCGGATCCGCGCACTGAGCAAAGTCGAAGCGGCAGGGGTCGAAGCTCGGCACCACGCAGTCCTCTTCCCGCGCGCAGCCCGTCAAAGTCAAGTGCGGATGACAGTCGTCGTCCACGTCGCAGAGGGCGCGCGCCTTCCCGTCGTAGCCCGGAGCACAGTGCCATCCACAGGAATCCTTGACGTAGCCCGGGGGAACGGGATCAGGAGCTGCGCACTGCGTGCTACACTCGGGCTCAACCCACTCCAACACCGTGCCCAAGTCCACATTGTCCGGCTTGCAGAATGCCTTGCCTGGCTCACCCACAAAGGGATGGACACAGTGAACATCACAGAACTGCCCAGATGGTGTCATCTCACAATCTGTAAAGTTGTACCTGCAGGTATCCCTTTTGCTGAGTCTAGGTACGGAACAGGGCTGCAAGGGGATACACCCTGACAACTCCAGCGTGCCACCACACTCATCAGACTGTACGCACTTGGTCGACGTTGATCCTCGGTAGCCGTCTGTACAGCGCCAGATACCGACATCATAGCCCTTGGGCAGGGGGTTCTCACTGGCCCACTCGTCCGCCGTCGCACAGGTGTACTCGCCGCAGTAGATGTCCAATGAAGGAGAGAAGTAGGGGACCGTGTTTGCGGGCGGGCATTGCGAGTCGGAGATGTTCTGATTGAAGCCCTCTCTGCAGGTGATGTTGCAGACCTCGCCGGGCTCCAAAGGTCCCTGGCAGTTCGTAAAGTCCAGCTTGCAGAGATCGTAGTCGTCCACCTGCGGCCGATCACAAGGAGCCAAGGGATAGCATCCCGTCAGCACCACCTGGTGAGTGCATGTGGTGGTGTCGATGTCGCATCTGTAGTTCGCAGTGCCCAAAAAACCTTCGGCGCACCGGTACTCATCTTTGCCCATATGCATATAGCCCTCAGGAACTGGGAGAGGTACAGGGCAGTAGCACACCGGTGCAGCCCAGTTGATGATTCTTGTTGGGTCGATGTTTGTGGCTGGACATCCGGCACCCAGTTTGTCGCCTATAAACGGCAGTGCGCAATAGACCGTGCAAACTTCTCCAGGCTGCACAGCCTCGCAGTTGCCGCTCGCGATATCCAGCATGCAACTTTGTATCGGCGTCAGGTCTGGCGGAGCGCAGGGGACGTACGGTGAGCAGCCGAAAAGTCGGGGAAAGGAGACACATGAGGCTGGGTCCACGACGCACTCTGACCAAATGGCGCCAGGTCCATTGAAGCCCTCAGCACATTGCCAGGCCCCAAGTACGTTGCGATATCCGTACTGCGATGAGGGCTCAGCACAGCCCAGGATGCACCTCGGAGGTGACCAAACGGCTGCCGTGGGATCAATGTTGCGATCCCTGCAGGCGATGGAGCCACCGGGCTCGCCCAACGGGGTCATGTAAGGGGGCTTGCACTGCACCTCGCAAGAGGTGCCGGCCGCTAAGGAGCTGGGGCATGCAGAAACGTCGTGCTGGCAGGCGTCGATCTCTGGGAGATTGCAGGGAGCCGTTGGAAAGCAGCCGGTGATGATCAGCTCAGGCTCGCAGGTGGAGGCATTGACGATGCACTCCGCCGAAGCCTCCCCACTGTAGCCCAGGCCGGAATCGCAAAGCCACACTCCCGTCAGCAAATAGCCCTCCGGGATGGGCTCGGGCAAGGCACACTCCACGTCGCAGTCGATGGCCCACTCTCCCAGCTCGGTGCCCCAAAGGGGCTGCTGGAACAGCCGCGTGGTGCTTCCGGGGCAATAAGCCCAGGTGGCATTCTCCCCTTGGCCCCCCGTGTATGGCTCGGCGCAGGTGATGTTGCAGCCTTGCCCCGGCTGGAGCGCCTGGCATTGCGAGACATTGGTTCGGCAGGTGTCGTTGACCATCAAGGGCGCGCACTGCACTGTTTGGGTGCACCCGCCGATCACCAGCTCAGACCTGCACTTCCCCGGCTCAGTGCCCATGGGGCTGCAGTACGCCTCCACTTCGCCGATGTAACCCTCGTCGCAGACCCAGCCGCAGGGCGTCTCCGTATACCCAGGGGGGGCTGCTACGCCGCAGGGCTTCAGCGCGCAAATCGGCTCCATGAAAATGAGGTTGCCCTGCGGATCCGTGTTGTCGGATGGACAGTAAGCCACAGTCGGCTTGCCCGAATAGTCCGAGCCGCAGCGGATCGTGCAATTGCCACCTGGCGCCACAGATTGGCAGTCGGAAAAATCGAACATGCAGAAGTCATCCGCGTCATCGCGAATTCGTTGGAGGGCGCCCGGGCCCATCCCAGGTTTGGGTGCCGCACAAGGCACCACCGCCTTGCACCCCGAGAAGGAATAGGTGGGATTGCAGCTGTCCGAGAAGTCCGCAGCGCAGCGCGTGTCCGGATTGCCCGTGTAGTTCTGCGCGCACATGAACCGGCTCTTGACGTAGCCCACCGGGTCCTCTGGGTCCTTGCCTCACAAGGGAAACCCTTTTGTAACTTTGGCCCTTTGCCGTAACAAGAATGGACCGCAACTCCGAAAAGGCCAAACACAAGGGGTCTAGTCAGTCAAAGGGATGATCAAGGTGAAACAAGGTCTCTGAAGTTCAGAGCCGAGATGCAAGTCAACGTGCAGCCCGGGAAGGTCCACTCCAAGGGCGTGGTGGGATCCACGTTGCCCTCAGGACAGGTGGCCTCTGTGACGTTGCCGGTGAAGCTGGGGCCGCACGCCAACTCGCAGCTGCTTCCGGCGAAAACGCTTTGGCAGGCGGACCAGTCCAAGGAGCAGGGGGTGTTTTCCGGCACTGCGCAGGTGGTTTGAGGAACGCAGCCCTGAAACTCGAAGGCCGCCTGGCATCCATCGCCGATCCGGCAGGTCACTGTTGGAAATCCTTCGAAGTACGGAGCACACGCCCACAGCTGCTTGCCTGAGGGCTCAGTTCCAGCTGTGACATAGCCAGTTGGTATTGGATCTGGCATTGGACACTCCAGGTTGCAGTCTGGCGCGGCCCAAATCAACTGCCTTCCCACCAGAGTGTTGTTTGGGGGGCACTCGGCATTTGCAACTCCGCCCACATACGGAGGTCTGCATGTGACCTCGCAGGAGTCTCCAGACCGTACAGAGATGCATGTATGCTGGAAAGCACACAGCTCTCCAGAGGACAGGACCGGCGCATCGCAGGGCACCAGGGCGTTGCAGCCGGAAAATTGGAGCTGTGGATTGCAATTGGCGTCGGTCCCGCAGGTCACCCTGGGAAAGCCCGCATATCCAAAAACGCATTGCCAGCCACCATAGACTCGCTCGTAGGGGTGGGACAGGTAGCCGACCGGGACGTCTGCTGCCCCGCAGTTGATGTCGCAATTGGGCCTTTCCCAGTCGAGCTGGCGGAGGGGGTCCGTGTTTCCGGCTGGGCAGCTGGCATTGGTGGAGTTGCCCCGGTAGGGGGACTTGCAGTGGACCTTGCAAAAGCTTCCAGGGGCCGCAGAGTCCCCGATGCACTCCGTGAAGTCGTAGACGCAGGGGTCCTCCACGGGCAGAATGCAGCGGGCCAGCAAGGAGCAGCCGGAGAGCACCTTCTTGGACGCGCACACGGAGTCGATGACACACTCCCACATCGCCTCACCCCCATAGCCCGGAGCGCAGGCCCAGCCGTTCCCAAAGGACACCTTGATGTAGCCATCCGGCTCGTTGGGGGGGTCCTCGCACGTCAAGGTGCACTGGGGCTCCACCACCAACAAGCCCACCTCCGGATTCACATTGTCCGGCCGGCACACGGCCACACTGGACCAGCCCGTGTAGGGGAACCGGCAGCTCACCTGTCAGCTGAATATCTGCAACTGATTGGGGGCAACGAAAATTGATGGAAACGCATTGGGAATTATTAAAAACTGTGAGACACACAGGGATGCCTGGCAAGAGCCGCCAGGCTCGATCTCTGCACATCGCGTGACGTCCAGCACACATCCAATCAGATTGATGGGCGGAGCACAGGCAGTTGTTCTCTCGCAGCCGAAGAACTGCAAGGTGCTTTGGCAGTTCTCATCTGGAACACATCTGGCAGTTGCTGTCCCGGCATAGCCCGGCGCACACTCCCAACCCGGTCCATCCAACAATCTCTGGTATGCCTCCGGTATCTCTCCCTCTGGACAGTCACTGGCAAACAAATCGCAATCCGGCGCCGTCAATTCCTGAGTCGGATGCGGTGCGATGCCGACAGTTACAACAATCAAGCCTATGCTCCTGCCAACACTTGACATCTGATCCACTCTCCATTGGTCCATCCGCTCGTTTCTCCCTCCCGGGGGCATCACCAACAAGAAGCTCTCCAAAACTCAAGAAAACCAAATCCAGGTGTGAACCAGCTTAAGTGAGTCCAGAAATCAACCTAAGGGAAAACCCGGTTTCAAAAGGTCCCATCCTCAGTGCAGTTGGCTCCCCTATGATTGTCACGCCTTCCCCGCCTTCCCCAGTCATCCGAGTCGCAGTTTTAAAAAAGAGGTCGGTGTTCCCCGGTGGACAGGTCGCCAACGCCGGGTCTCCCCGGAAGGGGCTGCGGCAAGCCACCGGGCAACTTGTGCCCGCAGGCACCGTCTCGCCACAAGCAGATGTGTCAAATCTGGCGGCATGAGAGCTGGCAATGTGACATTTTTGTTGAGGGCTGCTTTACCTAAAGGCAAGCCAAAATCGATGCCATCTTGGGGGCCGGATGCCTAGTTTAAGATACATTCCAAAGATGCACCTGCACTGGTCAGCATTGCTCAGCTCCATGAGTTGACATGGCACTCCGCATGTCATCGCAGGGCCTCGGCTCACATCTTCTTCATTTCCTTTCAATCTTCTGTTGGGAACCCGAGGTCCTTGCCAATGTCATCTTTCTCCACAACGCCCGGGCACGTTTGTGCCAAAGGCCTTGTTCAACGCGCCAACCCCAAACAAGACATCGCGAAACCGCGACATTGCCTCGCCAGCAACAGGCACAAGACCCTCCAAGCGACCATCCACGACCTAAGTTAAATCAACGTCAACTGTGCACACAAACCCGAAGCCAGCCGGGTCTCTGGCGTTCATCCAAAAGAACGACCTCAGGAGAAAGCATCGATGCTTGATGCACCTGGATATGATGGTGAAAGGTCGCTCTTGATCCGCTCGACAACTATGCAGCACGACTTAGGCACCTGTCCTCGCAAAGCCTGGTAGATTCACAAACTACGAACAAAGTTCATTCACAACTCTGGGATATGATTCTCTGAGGAATCCTAGTTACAAGTGTCAGAATTTCTTGCTGAACTGATTCCTTTCCCCAGTCCGTCTGCACGCGCGCCCAAAGTCCAAGGACGCTAGGCTTCAGAGGCCCAGGCTGAACACTCCCGAGGCGCTCGCTGCGTATCGGGATTTTCCGCTTAAGCTTCCGTTTCCGCTATCTCTCTTGGAACTCACAGGTTTGAAGGCAAAAGGACTTGACATCCTCAAAGGGGTCTGAAACGCATGCTTTGCTTCATGCTCAGTTCACACCCCCCTTGAGCTGCGAATTGTGCTGCACAAACTGTTCCACGAAAAAAAGCAAACCTCTTGCACATGCCAGCTCTGCTCGTACATTGCTCGAACATGGCTCGAGATCTCACAGTTCACTTTGTGGCCGTTTATGCCTGCAGTCACACCATTGGCATGGACTAGAATGGCCCGACTCTGCCCAACGCTGCATACTGTGATGTCTTGTGAAGGTCAGCTGTGCCGAAACGCTGAGCAAATTCTGGGGGAGTTCTGAAAGAGTTGCAGCCTTGTTGCAGGCTTTGAGCCACGCAGCAAAAAAAACACCTGGGAGTTAAAACTCCGCGCTTGATGCCATTCGCGCTGGCAAAGTTGAAGCCAGCCATGTTCTTCAACTACTCATGAATGGGATCAACCCCTTCCTGCCTTGCTCCAAGGCGTCCAACACCTGCGCCGCAGTCTGCTTGGCTCTGTTGCCACTTCGCCTTTTCGTCCCATGCGTTTACTTGCCAAATTGCCTTGCTCTTCAAACTCCAATTCGTGGAAGATGAACTTGAATCATCAAATTGCAGATGCCGGGATGCTGGGATCCAACTGCTCCTTTCCCACCAGATCTGACTCCCATCTCCATGCAGGGATGGTCATGGCAGTCACATCCAGTCTCAGCCCCGAGTCCCAATTGGACGATCTTGATGTGGATCAGCTGACGCAAGGGCCACACTGGATCAGATGAGTTCCCGGCTGCTCCAAGCTCTAATGAGACGAAACGAGGGCTTCGGCATGCCCAGTTCACCCACCCCGGCGGATTTCGCTACAGCTTCAGTGCAAAACGCTGGAAGACGTGCCAGGTCTGAGTTTACATTGCTCGAACATGGCTCGAAACCTGTCTGATCTCACAGTCCACCTTCGGACATTCACTTCATCAAAATGTTGATTGCGATTCTAGATATTCCGAAAGGGCATCGGCTCATCCTCCAAGAAGGCAAACGTGCCGTCGGCAACACACAACCTCCGCCCATGACAACAATTGCGAGAACCACATCGACGCCGACTCGGGGGGGGCCGCTCTGCAGGAGCCTAGTGTCAACCTCTTCGGACAGCATCCCGGCCGAAGTGCTCGTTGACTTCAACATGTGGTCCTTCTCATCTCAAGACACAAATAGTGGCCACTGGAGCAATGGGGCGCCTCATACATCACGACATCCCTGTACGATATATCCTGACATCACCAGAGAACCCAAAGGGGCGCAGGGGACGAGCCCTGCAGCCGGATCGCCTTTCAATAGGTCAAGTAATGTCATCCGGGAGGACTAGCAGCCGCATGCCTGCGTTCCACGTCTGGGCTGCCCTGGTGTTCGGCGCCAACATCTTTGCAAAGCATTCTCAGCACTGGTAACATGAACTCAGCTGCACCCCCGCCCACCTTAGGACCCTAAGCGGCGGATTGCATACAACCTAAACCAGATCAAAGACCTCTAGAGCCTTGCAGCAGGCTTTAGCAGGCTGACAAACACAAGGCATATCTGGCAACCTTGAAAGCCTTTTCTACTTCCATGTCGACATGGCTTCTCACGTGGCATCCGTGACGAACACATCTTCTCACGTCTGGCAAAGCAGAATGCTTGGCCGAGACGTGTCTGACGTGTCGCGTTCTCATACATCCCACCAGATCAGCCGTGTGCCTCACCTGTGTTCACCGTTGTGAGGCATGACAGTGAAACATGCAAAGGCTTGACTGCCGGGATCGCCAGGCTCAATTCCCAAATGCGCGGACCTATTGACAGAATGAAGCAACCTATTGGCAGGTCCCGCAGTCACTTCTTTGTGTGAAACTCCAGTCACCAGTCACTCCGCACAGCTTGATGACTTTCGCATTGGCAAAACTGAAGCCAGCAAGCATTCTGTTGCCCTCGCGAATTGATGAAGCTGGTCATGGGATATGCTTTTGCTGATGTGTCCAAAGTCGCAAGTGTCCCAAGACCCATGCCTCACTTGCACTCACGCCTGTACTTGTGAATGCGCTGCTGCATTTATCTCTGAGAAGCCTGCAATTGGTTAGATCCCCATGCTCGTGTTCTTTGAGGGGACCGTGTACAAGCATCTCGACGATGCGCTCTTTAACGCGTTGCACGGATGACTGTGGCGTTGGACACCTGCGCAGCAATCAATCAGCCCTGCGCTGAATCGCTGAACATGTTTTTGCGGCTCCCGGAGGCGCAGGGCTCGTTTCAACCATAGGCGTCCTTTTTGTGAAAATACATGGCCCTGGTAGTTGATTGAACCACCAGGTGAACCAGGAATCGCCCTCAAGTTTCCACCAAATCAATCAAAAAGGACACCTACGACTCGTTTCGACGCGCTTCGACGCGCTTCGACGCGTTTCAACTCGACACTTCGAGCCCGCTCCGCGCCTGGGCCGTTTCACACGGCCCTCCGCAGCTTGGAATGCGCCTCGCTGAGCAACTGCCGCGTGCGGCAGGCCGGCAGGTCCTCACTGCCCGCTGCTTTGGCGCCAATCTGCCCCCCCCCCCCAATCTTGCTAACATGTTGCCTTCCTGTTTTATTAAGAAAGCATAAACCCCCCATCCCTTACCGCCCCCCCCCCTTGAGACATGCTATAGCACTGCTATTGGAGTGTTATAACACTGTCAAAGTATTTGGCTCCCAAAGGGCTCCCCACTGACTGGCGGCACGACAAGCCCTGGAAAATGACACCCACCACTACGCTCATGCTCGTCCCCCTCGCACCCCTTCCTTCCCCGTCCCCTGCCCTTCCCGTCCGCTCCCCCGAAGCTTCAGAAGTCCGTAAGTCTTCCGCAAGGCTTCCGGAAGCTTCCAGAAGCTTCCGGAAGCTTCCGGAAGCCTTGCGGAAGCTTCCGGAAGCCTTGGGGAAGCTTCCGGAAGCTTCGGGAAAAGGGGGGGGAGGGGGGGACCACCCTTGTTTCAATCTCCCCCCCTTTTTCCCGAAGCTTCCCAAAGGCTTCCGGAAGCTTCCGCAAGGCTTCCGGAAGCTTCCCCAAGGCTTTCGGGAAGCTTCCCACCTATTTGGCCCAAAGCAGGGGGGGAGTAAAGGGGGGGGGGTTGTGGCTTCTTAATTGTACAGCTTTCCGAACTTGTATGAATTTGTGGAGTTCCATTTTGAGACACGAATCTTCAGATTCCAAAATGAGGCATCAATCATCGGCTTTCAAATTTAGCTTTTTTGCCCATGGCAGGGCAACTTCTTCTTTGTGAAGACCTGTGCATGAATGCTCCACTTAAAGACTTCCAGCTTGGGATCAGAATGGGGTCCCATTCATGGCAACAACAAGGACCGCTGTGAGCGCTGTCTTTGCATCTGCCAACTAGAACATGGATTGATATGCCCCGTGATCCGCCGCCCCCAACTCCCCAACTCCCCAACTCCAACCGGAGGGTGGGGCCGGCGATTACAATCAGCGATTTCAGAAATGGTCACAGTCAAAATGTGCCCAATGTACCCCGACTAGGCACTGATGTCTTCAGATGTCTTCAGCCTCGACATTCTAAACACCAAGATATGCCAAGATACAAAGAGGACATTCGAACACCCCGTGACTTCGACTTTTTGTCTACCTAGCCAAATCAAGTACGAACTCCCACAATGGCCAGGCTGTCATGGTCTGAAATCCCGCTGATAACATTCCTATCATGCTTTGACCACCGCACCAAAGCACTTGTCTCCTTCACCGCAAGTTGCAGCAGCCGTGAAACCTGGCCCAATTCAAATTCTTTGAAGACAAAAACAAGCAGCAGATCTGTCAAACGACGCGCACAACATACACTCCGCTTTTCATGCGTGCAACTGACTGCAACATGGATATCATTCTGCAGTCCTCTGTTAAAGAACATGGCAGGTTCCGAATGCAAGCGTATTTTGGTTGCGCACGACTTGTCATGCGATGTCATTCCAGGCATGCCTATCAACTGTTTCCCGTCTTGCAAATGCGGGGCACGTTGCTCTGTGAAAACATCAGGCAGCATAGCAGGGGGAGAACAGGGTGCCGTGATGCTTTTCAAGCTGATCAGGGCACGAGGACCCGGAGAGCCGGGCGAGTGTCGGTGCCGAGCTGGGCTTCTGGGCAGTTCGCTGGTTGGTTTTTGAAAGGTGCTGGAGGGGCAAGCTGTTGCCAATGAAGGGCCATGTTTGGCGATCCTTGGCCTTCAACGTGCGTGGGCGAGTGTCAGAGGGCAGCTTCGAATTCGACGGGGAGCCCGGCTCGGGGGTCGCTGAAGATCCTGGGCGCAAGCGTACCAAGCGTTGCACCTGGGCTCGGCGTTCTCAGCAAGAAAGAATCCGGACGCGTACATGAGGGTCGGCCGGTGATGCAAACTGGCCAAAGCGCCAGAAGCGGATCTCCAAACTCGACATGTGTGGCGGCATGGGGTGGCATGGACTTTGCAAGCTGGAAAATGCTTCTCACGAGTGGGCCGCCCAAAAGCTTGGGCAGTCACTGACTCCAAAGGATTGCAGGGGCCTCCGAGTTGGGAGGACGTTGCACTGCGACTCGATGCATTAATGAGACGGGCAGGGCCCAGGAGCTGAAAAAAGCAAGTAAAGGCTGAGTCGGCATCAGGTTTGAAGACAGCGAGCTACCAAATGCAGTGCCCGACACTGACAGGGTTTGAGCAGCCGCAAGCAGAATTGGCTGCAAGGGCTGCCTCGTTCGGCTGTCTCCAGCGACATGCGACATTGGCAGCTGCAGGTCGAAGAGTTGGCGGAGGATGAGGAACAAGGTGTTCACTCCAGTGGGAACTGTATACGAATCAACTGCTTGCAGCCAGCTTGCATCTTAGGCTTAGGGCTGCAAGACGCACGACAAGCGAAGCAGAAAACTGACATGCGTTTCGGCAGGTGAACATCACTTGGTCTCCACTGCCAAGAAGCGGTCCACCCTCAGACGATTTGTCGTCCACCCCCGCTTCCGTCACAACCCATGTCGCGCGGCTCAAGCCCATGGCTTAGCCCCTCTGAAGCCAGCCCCTAAGATGGTCAGACGGCCTCCACAGACAGCCAGGACCGTCCTCTGGATTCCAGTCCCTAGAACCGGTCAGACTCCTTCGCGGAACCGGTCAAAACCTGCCGTCATTCGCCCTAGACTTGGTGGCTCCAGCCTCAGCTTGGTAAGTCTCGCCCAAGCACCCCCGCCCAGCCCCTTGCCTCAGACTGCTCTCGTTCTAGCCCTGGAAGCCATGTGAAATCGCGCGAACATGCACACACCATATATCTTGGAAACCAGCTCACACAATTCAGCGCCGACTCACTCACTCAAACAAACACACACTTCAAGGCAAACCAAAACACAGTACCTCAAAGCCAACCAAAAGAATACTGGCCGAGGCGGGCAGCGGGAAGCCTTTACAATAAGTACCTTCATACACACAAGACATGTATACAGGAATAATCAGCAAAATGCAGATTTTGCTTTATGATCTGACGCTTCTCATTGTTTTGTTCATCTTTTTCTACAGGGGGTAGTTGATGTGATCTGGGAGTGGTGAGAAGGGGGTGTCCACTCAAAGAGGCCTTCAAGGACGAATCGGCCCAAATCTACCGCTTGCGCCAACCATTTTTGTGAGCCGCATGTGAAAGCCATTGAGCAGCTCCCACAACCCATTGACTTTGGATATAGGCCTTACTGTAGTCCCTGTCAAGACCAGATGGAACCTGCTTCTTCCATGGCCAATGTGTCAATGAGGGTTTTGGGCGCTGCTCAATTGTCAACTACCAGGTGACAACTTCAATTGGTCAATCATTAGCGAGCCGCAGGTAATTATCGGTGTTCCGGGAATTCAAGCCCCTGAGCGGGCTCAACGTCAACTAACAGACCAACAAATTAAATGAGTCCAGGCCAAGGCAACCAGGGCTAGAGGATGAGGTGGTCGATAAATGAAAAGACGGAAAGTGGTCATGGAGAATCTTCTCATACCTCGTGCTCGCTGTCACGTGGGAGCTAGATGGGCCGAGATTGCAACGGCACGTGGTCTGAAGCAGCATTCGCAACAGCATTCAACCCTGAAAATTGGAGAAGCGGACCTGGGGAAAGAACAGCAGCAGTGCAAGCTGATATCATGCTACCCGACGTTCGCATTGGGAGGGCGAGGAAGTGGCAGGTGGGAAGGCGAGAACACGGCCAGGACAGCTGCAAATAAGGCAAGACCAGAGTTGGACAATTCCAAATCTATACATCCAAAATTTCATCGTGTTCAGCTACAGGGGCAACCTGTGGATCGCACAGGCCCATGCGTGTTCCTCAAGCAGAGCGGGAGCTGGGAATCCAAACCGCACTCCAACGGGACAGTGCGCGCTGTGCACACAAGCTGCACCGCCATTGGAAACTGCATAGCAACGCCGGGTAAACACAAAGGTGGTACCTGCAAAGCACT
>CAUJNA010003810.1:182500-334158 GCA_963377175.1 Effrenium voratum
TCACAGGCATAGACACACTAACACGCAGGCACACAGACATGCAGACACGCAGACACGCAGAAACGCAGACGCACACACGCAAACACAGAGAAACACAGAGACAGACAGATGCACAGACACAAAGACACACTTGATATGAGACAGTCGCAAGACAAGGCAATGGGTCCAGAAACAAAAAGTCGACAGAAAGAGCTTCGTCAAGCTTGGCGCGCGATCTTTCCTTCATCTAAAATACTCCATCACGGAGGCTCCGCTTGGCACTGGCTGACTCCAAAAACGAAGCCAAAGATCCCTTGAAAACAGGGTTCACACACACACACCTGAAGGGGGAGAAAGACCGCCTCCATCAGTCTTCGCAATGGCTTTTTTGACACTCCTCAACGGTGATACCGGACCATGCCTACATGGACTCGCTGAAAAACGGGCCCTATGGGTTGGACCTTGCCTTAGTCACCACGATTGCGGCCATGCCGTGCGGTCCTCCGCAACATCGCAACATTGAAGGAGGCGCCGCCGGCGCCTCCTAAGGGCGAAGAGGGCCTTGATCGAACTCTTGGCCTGCTGGCACGGTCTCATTGGCAGACAGGAAAAAAGGCCGAAGCTGAAGGCGACGGTGGAGTTGGTGGCGCCACCCAGCGAAGTCGTCCGCGTCCACATGTCCGGGCGCATGGCCATGTCAGCTGCTTCGGGCTCAGGATGAACGCGCATAGTCGTCTGCCAGCCTTGAGACTGCCAGTCCGAACAGGACCAGCGCCGGACCTGTTGGCCTTCCAGCGCGATGTCCCACTCTGCCCGTTCGCGGTGTGCGCGCCATGGTGCCCAGTCTGAGTCACTCGGCTCGGCGAAAGTCCAATGCTTCTTGCGGAAGATCTTCACCCCCTCTCTGTTGCCGGCGGCCATAGCAATGAACAGTAAACGATCAAGCGGACGGACAAGCGGACAAGCAGGCAACAAGCAATACTGAAGCCTTGAAGCGTATAGCATAGGGACATGTGGAG
Source organism: Effrenium voratum (assembly GCA_963377175.1). Classification (NCBI taxonomy): domain Eukaryota; class Dinophyceae; order Suessiales; family Symbiodiniaceae; genus Effrenium; species Effrenium voratum. The sequence goes on from CAUJNA010003810.1 coordinate 183,499, forward strand.
TGCACAAGCTGCGCGAGGCTACGCAGAGAAAAAGAAAGAAAGGGAGACCCACAAACTGCTTCACGCAAAAGCCGGCTAAAACAGATCATACCGCAGCGTAAAGCAAAGGTGTTTTTTGTCCGAGCCAGAGAGGACTTTACACAATCACAGGCTCAATAGCACTGATCGTCACTGGCGCAGCCGAAGCATGCAGCGCGAAGGAAGGGCAGTTGTATCCAAGACTATGCTGGGCGCTTTGTTGGTCACTTCTGGTTCTTGCGGATCCGCTCGAGAGCTCGACAGTGCTGAGTAACATCTGCAACCAACCGATTGAGCTTCTTGGCGATGGATTTGTAGGAACTCTTGGCTTGTGACCTACGCTGTCAGCCTAACTAGCATTTCCTGAATTTTTAGTTTATGTTTTCATTACGATTTTTGTCGATTCGGATTTACAATTTCAGTACGACTCCTGTAACATTTATGTTTTTGTTACGATTTTTTACACATTGGACATGCAGGGGGTGCAAAAAGCCGTGCTAAAATCGCATTAGAAACCGTATTCAAATCGTATTGAAATCGTATTAAAATCGCAAAAAGACGGTTTTAATACAAATTTAATACGATTTCAACACAATTTTAATACGATTTCCATTAGCTTACTTTTTTGTTGAAACAAATTCCAATTTCCTGATCCCATATCGTAAAAATATCGTAAAACCGGCGTAACAAAACCATGCTTTCCAATCATATCAAAATCGTATCTAAATCGCACAAACAATACTTGGGCTTCCCGTGACTTAGCCTACACCGTGGGTCACAACTCTTGGCCTTCTGAACACTCTTCACGTTCATCGCTGTCCAGGGCTTCAACGCACGCCTCTTCCCTCCGCTCTGGTGTCCGAGTGTTGGTTGCAGGATGGATTGACACGTCAGAGCCGAAGGATCTGGTGGACGCCGCCGATACTCGATGCGTGACTCCAGAACAACATGGGCGGGGCTTTGTATAGGCTCGGCCAACCAGACCCGCAAGGTGGTGGGGGAGAACGAGCTCAGCGGGCGGGGAAGTACTGCGCGTCGTGCCGTGCCTTGCTGGTCTAGCCCAGGCTCAGCATCAGCTCATCTTGGGCTCCGGCGGTGACTACCTCCATGCTTCTTTACATGTACCACGACACGCATTTTCACTCGTACGGCGAAGGAGAAAAAACATGCAAAATCGTAGACGAGTCAACTGGCGTGGAAGAAGCATGTTGATTGTCTCTGAGGACGTGGGCCAAGCGCGCGTGCTGTGGGGGAATGTTGGTGGCGTTCAGGCAAGGTGTCCGAGGTGTAATTAATCTAATTGGGCGTTGTTGGTCGGAACGCCAGCCGTGACGTAGGGCTCGATGAGGTTGTTCAGCACTGCCTTGCAAGCAGCGAGGAGCTGGGCTGGTAAACCAACACTGACTTGGGGTATGAAGGTCGTCGGCTCGCACGCCGATCGCCTGCAGCCGGTGACTTGACGAAGTGGGTGCGGCGCTTGAAGACATAGGAGTCGGCATGCTGGCCTGCGGGTGTCCCAGATGTAGAGCAATCAGTCCGAGCTGGAAGCTGCGATGGAGGAGGCGGCGGAGGCATCTGACTGGATGTGGATGGAGCCGACCTCGAGGAGATAGGCGCAGGCAAGGTAGTGGGCAAAGGTGGGAAAGAAGATGCTGGTGGATATAGTTGCACGTGGGTCTCTCGCGGACGTAGACGATCGTGACAGCACCAAAGTCACCAAAGGCGCTGATGGCTTGGGTCTGAGCAGCGAGTTGGTCGGTGAGGATGCGCTCGTAGCTGGATCTTCGGCACTGGCTGCAAACATCCCAGGTGCCATCGAAAGCTGGCAAACAGGTGGTAGATGCAGACGCGGGCTGGTTGCTGATGCGTGTCCGTCAGGGCGAGTGTCCCGTGAAGATCTGGTGGGAGAAGTCGAAACTTTGGTGGAAGTGCCTCGACTTGTCATGGGTGCGGAGATCGGCCCGGCATTGGCACGTGGCATGTGCCACAATGATCACCTGGGCGCTGGTACCTGATAAGCCAAATTCCAGAGGTCGGATTCCAGGCCCCAGTCTGAAACTCGGTCAGGAGCCGGTCAAGATTTAGTGGTGTGACGGTCAGTGGTGCAAGTCAGCGGTGCAAGTCTGTATCGATACGAAGGCAGGTGCCCCGAAGGGTTCACAACACTGACCGTAGCTCGGAAGCAGCGCCGAAACACACTTGATATGAGACAGTCACATGAATCCAAAAACAAAAAGTCAACAAAAGGAGTATCGTCAAGCTCGGCATGTGACCTTTCCTTCATCTGGAGCTACTCGTCAGAGCCAGTGACTACTCCAGAATCGGTACTCCATCACGGAGGCTCCGCTTGGCACTGGCTGACTCCAAAAGCGGACACACAGACATGGACATAGACACACAGACACACAGCAAAACAGATACGCAGACGCATTCACTGGCACAAACACACAAACACGCAGACACGCAGACACGCAAGCACGCAAACAGCCAGGAAGACGCAACACACACACACACACACGCAGTGACACATGCTGTCGCAAGAGCACTTGAATGCTATGGACACCCAGTCATCAGCAGGTGGACCAGGGCTCCCCGCTTGTCTTGGCTGCTCCATCGTGTGCGACTTGCTTAATCCTGTTGCTCTAGCAAGTCCATCAACCACTTAATCAGCTCTTGCCCGTGCGACGATGTCATCCGTCATGTTCAGCATGCTTGACTGCATCGCTAGACCACGTCCATGCTAAGGACGCCTAGGCATCAACAGCGCGGCCAGGTCTTTCGTGTCAGGTCAGGTCTGTCTTGCCGTCTCCGCTCCATCACGTTCGTCAATCAAGTCCACCAATAGCTTCTTCAGGTGATGCTGGTGTGAGAACAAGAGAATCTTCGTGCTCTGTCCTGTTCAATATCCTTGACTGCGTCGCTAGACCATATGAATTCCCTTCAAGGTTGGCTCGGCTTGCCTTCACAAGTATGCTGTCCCCCCCACAAAGCTGACAAAAGGTGCCTTCTCAGCTTTGGGTCGATCCGAGTCGATCCGAGGCTTGGGCTGCATCATCACTCAGCAGCAAGCCGTGGAACTTCTGGCGCAGGTGTTCACGCTCCCAGGCAAACGGTGGAAGGCTGATCCTTGACGAACTCCGCGTCTTCGCTGCTCTGTTGCGTTCAACATGTCTGTTCTTGCTTCTTGGTCAAGTCCGCCAACAGCTTGGCCAGCTCTTGCTGGTGCGAGAACAGGAGAACTGCTGTGATCTGTCATGTCCAGCATCCTTGCTGGGGTCGCTAGACCATGTGAATTCCGACGGACACCCAGGTATCAACAGCTTGATCAGACTTCTCTGGAATGTCTGGCTGCTCCATCACGTTCGACACATTTGGCTGTGCTCCTCGATCAAGTCCACCAATTGCTTCTTCAGCGAAAGAAGAATCTTCGTGATCCCCCCTGTTCAACCTCTGCTTGACTGCTTTGCCAGAGCATGTGATTTTCACGTCTTCGTTGCTCCGTCACAATCAACAAGTTTCATCCCGCGGCTCAAGCAAGCCGTGGCGCGGATGGTCTCTTGCCAAAGTCGACGTGCTCGGCGTGTGTGATGTCTCTCCATGGACCTTGATGAGCTGCTCTTAGCCAACTATTCAGTCCGGCCGGATCCATTGCGCAGCCTGGGTCCATCCGAAAGCTCTTGCCGCATGCCCTCCAAGGTTGGCTCGGCTTGCCTTCACAAGTACGCTGTCCCCCCCACAAAGCTGACAAAAGGTGCCTTCTCAGCTTTGAGTCGATCCGAGTCGATCCGAGGCTTGGGCTGCATCATCACTCAGCAGCAAGCCGTGGAACTTCTGGAACAGGTGTTCATGCTCCAAGGCAAGCGGCATGTGAATTCCGCGTCTTCGCTGCTCTGTTGCGTTCAACTTGCTTCTCAATCAAGTCCACTAACAGCTTGACCAGCTCTTGCTGGTGCGAGAACAGGAGAACCTCTGTGATCTGTCATGTCCAGCATCCTTGTTGGGGTCGCTAGACCATGTGAATTCCGACGGACACCCAGGTATCAACAGCTTGATCAGACTTTTCGGGAATGTCTGGCTGCTCCATCATGTTCGACACATTTGGCTGTGCTCCTCGATCAAGTCCACCAATTGCTTCTTCAGCGAAAGAAGAATCTTCGTGATCCCCCCTGTTCAACCTCTCCTTGACTGCTTTGCTAGAGCATGTGATTTTCACGTCTTCGTTGCTCCGTCACAATCAACAAGTTTCATCCCGCGGCTCAAGCAAGCCGTGGCGCGGATGGTCTCTTGCCAAAGTCGACGTGCTCGGCGTGTGTGATGTCTCTCCATGGACCTTGATGAGCTGCTCTTGGCCAACTATTCAGTCCGGCCAGTTCCATTGCGCAGCCTGCGTCCATCCGAAAGCTCTTGCCGCATGCCCTTCAAGGTTGGCTCGGCTTGCCTTCACAAGTACGCCCCTGTCCCCCCCCCCCCCACAAAGCTGACAAAAGGTGCCTTCTCAGCTTTGAGTCGATCCGAGTCGATCCGAGGCTTGGGCTGCATCATCACTCAGCAGCAAGCCGTGGAACTTCTGGCACAGGTGTTCATGCTCCAAGGCAAGCGGCATGTGAATTCCGCGTCTTCGCTGCTCTGTTGCGTTCAACTCGCTTCTCAATCAAGTCCACTAACAGCTTGACCAGCTCTTGCTGGTGCGAGAACAGGAGAACCTCTGTGATCTGTCATGTCCAGCATCCTTGCTGGGGTCGCAAACCATGTGAATTCCGACGGACACCCAGGTATCAACAGCTTGATCAGACTTCTCTGGAATGTCTGGCTGCTCCATCACGTTCGACACATTTGGCTGTGCTCCTCGATCAAGTCCACCAATTGCTTCTTCAGCGAAAGAAGAATCTTCATGATCCCCCCTGTTCAACCTCTCCTTGACTGCTTTGCTAGAGCATGTGATTTTCACGTCTTCGTTGCTCCGTCACAATCAACAAGTTTCATCCCGCGGCTCAAGCAAGCCGTGGCGCGGATGGTCTCTTGCCAAAGTCGACGTGCTCGGCGTGTGTGATGTCTCTCCATGGACCTTGATGAGCTGCTCTTAGCCAACTATTCAGTCCGGCCGGTTCCATTGCGCAGCCTGGGTCCATCCGAAAGCTCTTGCCGCATGCCCTTCAAGGTTGGCTCGGCTTGCCTTCACAAGTACGCCCCTGTCCCCCCCCCCCCCCACAAAGCTGACAAAAGGTGCCTTCTCAGCTTTGAGTCGATCCGAGTCGATCCGAGGCTTGGGCTGCATCATCACTCAGCAGCAAGCCGTGGAACTTCTGGCACAGGTGTTCATGCTCCAAGGCAAGCGGCATAGCTTGACCAGCTCTTGCTGGTGCGAGAACAGGAGAACCTCTGTGATCTGTCATGTCCAGCTTGGTCGTGCCTTGAATGCGCCTGGACAGCAAAGCGTCTTGGCTGCTGGTCGGTCCTTGCAGCAAGCTGAAGTGTCTGCATCTGTTGCTTAGCATGGTGTTGGACAGAATTGAAGGAGAGCGGGCACCTCTACTACTGTGCAGCAGACTTAGAATTCTGAGAAACATGGTGCAAGGCAACAACTCAAGGCAGTAAAGCATTTGATCAACCAGGTTTGAGTTTGGACCGGAGAGACTGGCTCCGCCTTGGTTGGGGCGTTGGGGCCCCCAGCTTATCAGAATCGATGTACAGGCAAACCACGGGGGAACATTACCGAAAAGTGCCCTGGGACGCTGGGCATATCTACCTTTCTGTCCGCGGCAAAGGCTTGCTGGGCCTTCTAAACTTTCGAGCTTGATAAAGCATTGCGTCTGGAAAAAGACCAGGGAACGTGTCCATGTACCGGTGCCTCCGCCACTTGTGCGAGGGCAGCAGCCGACTCAGCCTGCGGCTGAAGCTGGCCGCAAAAGAAACCTTTGGGAACCCGCCTGCAATACGGGGAGGTCCATCATATCCAGCAAAGGCGAGAACATCTCTTTCACCTGGAAAAACTATCAGGGGTTAAGCGCTTTCGATTCCCTTGAACAACTTGTACGGAGAAAATGAAGAGACAAACTGCCAAAAGCAGGACCTTTCCAGCTAAAACGGGGGATTGCAGCTGCAAAGGTGGCATGCCAGCAGCTCCTGCCTGACCGTCAGCCTGCACAGGCTTGCCGCAACCAAAAGTACACATCAGGCTGTTTGCGGACCAAGGAAGCTGCCATTTTCTTACATTTAGAGCAATTCACAAGGCGGGGCTCACGTTCTGTAGTTCTCCCGGACACCTTGGGAGACTGGTGAGTTGCTACGGCGCAAGCACCCTCTGTCAGTTGGATTGGCGGCCGAGGGCTTAGCCATAGTGGGCTACTTATGGGATCCAGGCGTTCGACCCAAGGGAATGAAAGCAAGAGCTGAGCAAAGAAATTAAGAGGATTGCAGGCAAAAAGTGCGAGAGCAGAGGGAAAAAGAGAAAAAACAAAAAGAGAGAGAGAGAGAGGGAGAAGGGGAGAGGGATAAACATGAGGGAGAGGCAGGAAGGCAAATCAAAATAATGTGGAAGTGAAAAGTCACTAGATCTTGTTGTTGTCTGCACGCGAGCTTTCGAATGCCGGCCTGCAAGCGGGGCTTCACAAGCTTCACTAGCCCGATAAATCACATTCGTTCTTGGTGCGTGCTCTAGGGGTGCATGCAGAACATGCAGAATGGGATGCCGCATCAGACTACAGGTGGCCTGGCGCACATGTGACGGGGCAAACCAAAGCTGCCTCCTCTGGCACGTCCGAAAACGTACTCCAATCTGACCGGAGCGAACCAACCCCCAGCTGACACAACCCGCCCTGCTGCATCCTGGGCACCAATGTTAGGCAGTGAAGGCACAGGCGCATTCCACCAAAGAAACAGCAGGACTTAGAAAGGGCGGGGCCAATACAAAACATTTTGCCATTTCCCCAAGTCTCCACCATGTTGAAAAACGCGAGCGTAACCCTCATCTCCCAAAAGATTCAAATCGGAAACGAGTGAAGTTAACCTGACGAAAAGGCAGGGCTCTGCCCAATGCCGATCCGAAGATCACCCACACCTCATCCGAGGAAGTTGGGCTTTGGCAGGGTGGAGGGCCAGGAAGATCCTCGAAAAACTTTGAAGATTCGTGCCGTGTCTCGACGTTGTTTTTCGTTGGCGACTCGCACGTTTGCACAGGTTGCCACAAATTTCTGCCTGGGTGATATGGCTTGCTGCCAACCATACCAAATCCTAAGCCTTGAATGGAAAGACTTCAAATCGAAACCAGTTTCGCTTGAACCTGAGAGAGAACGCTACACGTGGGCGCTCATGTCCCTAGCCTCGACGTGGGACTCGTCGTGTAGAAGGCGCCACGCCTGTGGTTCACAAATCCCAAGCGCGCGCGGCCCGTACGGGGCCCTCCTGCTGGTACACGTGGTTGAAGGCCAGGCAATCACCCTGGCGCCTCTGAAATTCTATTGCATACCTCAGCAATTCAGCAATAGCATCGGCGAAGGACACCAAGGTTTTCAGTGTCGCACTTGTTTGCCTCCATGGTGTAGACTCGAACCTTCAAGGTGACTTTTGCCTTGCGAAGGTTTGGCTCTGGCAAGGAAAGATCATGTAAGTTTTGCGTAGCTGCTGGGTGCCGGACGTTGCGGACGAACACATCGGACTTGATGGCAAACTTTGGTGCACGGCTCACCTGCAAGTGGCCAATCGCCCCCTCAATCGTCCATAGAGCACACTGTCGCATTGCGGGCAGCCTTGATGGTCGTTGCCATCTGGTTCAACTTCTCCAGCAACACGTTCCTTTAGCTTCCCGGCTCTCAAGTCAAACGATCCGAGTGGAGCCCGAAAATGCGCTGCAGCGAGTTGTTGCTCAAATCTGGGTTGCCTTTTTGGATAGCTCTGAGAAACCAAAGGAAATCAAACACCTGAAGGGGCTCATCAACTTGAGACACATGCCGCACGTGCCACGGTCACTCACGTTGGTCTTCACGCAAGTCTCCGGGACACGCCCGTCAAACGACAGCTGACGGGCGCACATCTCTTGGATCAGGACGGACATCGGGCGCGTCACGTAGATGGTGGTCGCCTAGTAGCCAAGCAAGCCGTTTCATGCATGTGAGGCTGACAAGAGTGTCGAAAATGAAACCTGCAAGGACATACAGAAGTCCCCCCCTGGGACTTAAACTTAAAAGAAACTTCATTTGTACCGTCATGTGTTTGAACCTCAGAATGACTTTTCCCAACTGGGGACGTGACAATTCGGCAAAATGAGGGGTATATAAAATGAAGGGTTGGGGGGGCGGATCTGGGGGCAGTCGTTCAACATGGCTGATACAAGCCATGACTTCCTGAGTCAGCCTCAACCAACAAAACACAAAGCAATATATTTCAAAAGACTGTCAGGGAATTCTCATATTCGGATGACCGACCCTTATTCGCTTACCCAGAGTTTGGGTTCGGCTCAAATGCTATAGGTTGTAGTGTTCTCAAGGATCGCCCCCCCCCCCTTCCCTTCATAAACGGCTCTTTGTAGAAGCACAAGCAAATCTTTGGATTGTCTGGCTACTTTCTGAGGGCTCGAAAACTTTCTGCCAATCCTGTTTTGGCACCTTTGGTTCTGGAAATCGGCCTTCCCAAGGGCTAACTACGCGTTGGGACTCTGCGTCAGAAAAAGAGTGAAGAAACCATTGACCTTGGCTAATTAACCCTTACTCTCCCTTTTGGGTCAGAAAAGGCCAAGCTGAGTGAAACATCCAAAACTTCCCGCGACCTTCGGGGCCCGCCTCAAAGCTCCACATGGGGTCCGACGGCTTGGGTGGAGGGCAGTCGGTCTGGCCAAAACCAAACCCCAAACCCTAGGGCTAAGGGATCAACACATATTGGTTCAAAATCAAAGACAAATTAGACAAGTAGTAGTAGTAGCAGCAGCAGCGGCAGTAGTAGTAGTAGCAGCAGCAGCAGCAGCGGCAGTAGTAGTAGTAGTAGTGGCAGCAGCAGCAGTAGTAGTAGTGGTGCTAGCATAGTGCTAGCACTACTTCCGCGCTAACTGCCCCTGCTTCCACACTAACTTGCTAACTACCCTCTCCTCCAGTTCCACTCTAGCTTGTTAGCCTACTAACTGGCGTACGTGCTAACTTGCTGACTTGCTAACTTTCTCACTTGCTAACTTACTAACTTGTTCTGTCTCTGCGCCAGACTCTGACTTCCCTGTTGCTCCAGGGTGCACAGGATAATGCTCTACTAAGTGCCTTCTCCTTTATACGGTCTGGAATAACTTGTTTTGATCCTGAATTGATGCTTGTTTGATCCTTGACTGTTTGGTACATATGCCAAACCCTAGGGTATGTCTCAAAGGACAACCCTTTCAGGGGTTCCCTGTATTGAGACGAACCCGCACATAAACCGAAAATCAATGTGCAGCCATGACTAAAGAGCCAGGGCTTGAAAACTTGACACAAATCCAAACTGTTTGGAACCCAACGCGTCTCTTCAGATTCCCTTCCACACCACCATGCACTCTAAGACAACACAGCTGCGCGTCGACGAAAATCAAAGGATTCCGAGAACCTCTTGGTGGGCTCCTAGTTTTGGGAGAAGGAAGTTCACAGAAGGCGCGCGACTTTGACGAATGGGTGTTGAAACTGGAGACCCCCCTATTCCACACCTCCTGAAATTTGGCATGTTGGTCATGGGCAGCCTGCGCATGGGCCACAGGCTCAAATGACAGAAAGTTGCCAGGCTGACATGTGTCCGGAGCCCAGAAGTGGTTGCCTCCTTCCTGGGTTGGTCGTTGAACACCCCGAAAAGCAAACACAAAACAGGTCCGATGCACTTGGTAGGGAGATCAAAGGTGGAGGCAAGAGCAAACGCCCGCTACCCTCCTATTGGACATGTGGGCGTTCACCGTGCCTTCGGCTCCGCTTTCCACCCAGAAGGAGCCGGCCCCTCCTGGCAGAGCACTGCAAATCCCAAGGCAAGAGGAGTGGCAGTTCAAGGGTTCAGGCCTAGCTGTAGGGAAAGGGCTCGGAGAACCAGACAACAAAATTTGGGGACGAAGGTCGAGCCCTCCATTTCGTCCAGAAAGAAAGGATACTTGCACTGGTTCCTATCACGGCTCCTTGAAGAGAACTTTCTCAAGGCACGGGCCTACACATTGCAATTGCCCCGGCAGGCTCAAGTTGTACCAGCCCACGCGGCCCAAGCGGCCCATGCGGCCCATGCGGCGCACGCCCCACCTCCGAAGAACTTGCTCTCCTCGCATGGCAACGTCACGCCTGGAGCGCGGCTCAGCTTGACATCTCTCCCAGAAGGGCGCGGCTCAGCTCGGGCCTTTGTAGGGATCCTCATCACGGTAGAAGTCCCCAAAAAAGGGCCCGGCCTTCACGTGACCCGCGACTCGCGACGCTTGCTCAACCCGGGACACGACAACGGGGCGCACTGCAAGGCTATCACTGGGAAGCGGAAGAGTGACTCCTCAGGCTGTTAGCGGAAAAGATAGAAGAGCAAAGGAAGGCGCGTCCTCGAGTAACTGCTTCAGCGGACTCCCTGTAGAAGTCCCCGTACATGCGTTGCCTCGGCCGTGCGTGCTGAAAACTAGTAACTGTTAGTAACTACATGCTGTAACTTGATTCTCTTCTGCCAGAGCCGCTCTTCATAGTCTTCCGAGTACCTCAGGCCGATTTCAAGGGCCTTGGACCAAGGTCCAAACGAGGCTATGGCCCAGGATCGTCGGGATGGTCATAGTGACGCGACCTAGCCCGAGTCTCGCGAAAAGCAGCGCGCTCGGAAGCCAAAAGAGGAACCTAAGAACAAGTTGCGGGCAAAGGGTGTCACCAAGAAGCGTCTATCCTCTGTCCAACTCTCCGTGAAAAACCTGCTGACAGGAATGCGCCAGCTGCACGTCAGGTGTGTGGAGCGACACCCTGGCTTTGCCATCTTTGTTGAATATGTGAAGAGCGTGCACACGATTGTCACAAGTGCAAGAAGCTTCTCACCATCACATTCAGGCAGCGCATCCCTTTCATGTGCGCTTGGAAGCGATTTGGGAGGGGGCAACGGAAAGAATGGCCAGGACTAACAATTGCATCGCTCGGCGCACCACAAAGATCCACACTACGCGAGTCCTGTTGGTGGCGACTACACAGCACAGCGTCACACAGCACAGCGTCAATGCCATAGCATTGACAAAAAAGTTTGTGACGTTACGCGACTCAAGGATGCTACTTGGTCTCTCTGTCTGTCTCTGCCTGTCTCTGTCTGTCTCTATCTGTCTCTGTCTGTCTCTGTCTGTCTCTGTCCGTCTCTGTCTCTCTGTCTCTGCTTGTCTCTGCTTGTCTCTGCTGTCTCCGTCTGTCTCTTTCTGTGTCTCTGTCTGTGTCTCTGCTTCTCTCTCTATCTGTCTCTCTGTCTGTCGTTCTGTCTGCCTGTCTCTGTCTGTCTCTCTGTCTGTCTCTCCGTCTTTCTGTCTGTCTGCCTGCCTGCCTGCCTGTCTGTCTGTCTGTCTGTCTCTGTCTCTGTCTCTGTCTCTGTCTCTGTCTCTGTCTCTGTCTCTGTCTCTGTCTCTGTCTCTGTCTCTGTCTCTGTCTCTGTCTCTGTCTGTCTCCGTCTGTCTCTGTCTGTCTCTGTCTGTCTCTGTCTGTCTCTGTCTGTTTGTCTGTTTGTCCGTTTGTCTGTTTGTCTGTTTGTCTGCTTGTCTGCTTGTCTGTTTGTCTGTTTGTCTGTTTGTCTGTTTGTCTGTTTGTCTGTTTGTCTGTCTGTCTGTCTGTCTGTCTGTCTGTCTGTCTGTCTGTCTGTCTGCGTGCGTGCTTGCTTGCTTGCGTGCGTGCGTGCGTGCTTGCTTGCTTGCTTGCTTGTTGCGTGTGTGTGTGTGTGTGTAGGTGTTTGCAGGCCAGGCTCAACAGCCGGGTCCCGATGTTTTGTCTCAGAGTCTCAACCACCAGGTTCAAAAGAAACAATACGTATGCATGTATGTATACATGTGTATTTGCATGCGTATATCTACAAAAAAAATATGTGTGTCACTATATCGTCACTATCCAAAGTGTAATTTCCCCTGGTGTGTTTGTTCTCCACACATTACGAGTAGCTACAATGAAGCAGGGAATGACGGAATGACCCCCAAATAACACAATCCCCTATGGCTTCCCTTCAAGAAGGATTTCTTTCCGGTTCCTTCCCACCGGGTCCTTGCTTGACTGGGGCCTGGGCAAATCCATGGGCCTCCCTCACTTGCAAGCCATGATTCCAACGCTTGCCTTGAGCCGATGCCACGGCTCCACAAAAACGCGGTGGCACGTGGACATGGTCAAGCCCCATGTTTGGCGTTGCTGCCCGTTACATCCGAACGAAGGAAAAGGGTACCCATGGTACCCTCAAAAACCCTACCCCCAGCTTGGCTTTCAAATTTGGCATCCATGTTGCCACCCGAACGTTTTTGAGACATTCCTGAAAACAAACCTTGCCACACCAGGCAGGCCCTGCCGCACTTGCCATGTTTTCTCGCATCTCGGCAGTGCGTCCGTCTCTGACTGGTAACCTCTTTACTGTGAGACAACGACCCATTGCATTTGCCCTCTGCAAGTGGCTGGCTCCCGAAATGAAAGCATCGTCACGCTGAGCAAGCATATGGGCAATATCTTGAGGAGCTCCCATGGGGCCACTTGGGACTCAGTGGCTGGGGCAGTTGCCAACCCAAACACACATGGGCAAACAAGTCGCGACTTATGATGATTCCTGCTGGGGAGAACTTTCTCATATCACTCTTGAGTGGTGTACCTTAGTACACCTAAAAGAAGTATGTATTTTCGCGATGGAACTTGCTGCCATAACGGCAGCTACGCAAAATGCTGCCCCCTCAATTCGGACTGCCACTTTGCCACATTCCCTTCCCTTCAGCCTGGGTCAATTACAAGTCAAGCGCAACCAGAGTCGATGGGATGGCTGAGTGCTTGACGCATCACTCATGCGCCCGACTTGGCTTTCAGCTTCCTTGGTGTCAAGTCATGATCAAAGCCTGGTCCAGGAATCTACCCAAAGCCATGCAGAGAATCAACATTTCGGTCACAGCTTGATGGTTGGGACTGCCTCTGCTAAGCCTCAAGACTTTGCTTGGGTGAAGTTGCCATGTGCAAGCAGCACTGTGCGGCCAGGAAGCTGCCACACAGACTCCACATAGCTATCATCGTCGGCTAGCGCGTGAAGCGCAGCTCGAACTGACTCCCTTGAGATCACGATGCTTTCCTGAGATCCGAGATCCCAAGCCTCTTCGGCTCATATTCCAACTTAGGCCAAAGTCGCTGCTCGCCTGCTTCTTGGTTTCAATGGGATCCAACAGGAGAATAGGCGGAACTAACGTGGGTTCTCTGACCACATTTGCCTTCATCCCGACAATTCTCCCTATTCTGAAGATTCAGGCTCTCAGGGAACAGTGAAAGGCCAGCCTGTGGGGTGGTTCAATTGGGAACATGGTTTCTCAAAGAAACTCAAAACGCTTGGCACTTTGGGGGGGTCCCCGTCTTCAAGGACCCGCTCGGCTGCCAAGGGGCTGAATCCGAAACGCGCTGGGGCAACCTAAGCCAAAAGGGCGGCGAAGGCGTGGTCTCGCGTTGACGTGGCTGTGAAATTTCGTGGGGATCGTTTGATGGACATCATTTGGGTTGGGATTCATGCGCGGGTTACTCAAAAGGTCCCTTACATGAGATTACCTGGGGGAAAACCACTATAACGATGATGGGTCCCACCAAATTGGACAATTTGTCCCATGGTCATTTGGGGGCCAGGAATATTGATCAACCCCCATGTCCGCCAAGCACTCCTATGCAAAATCATGGCCACATTGACCTAGTGCCATGCAAGCGGCTGCGCTTCGCCGTTGGCAGCAGGAACGTCACCCGAGCGAAGCTGTTGGGTGAGTGCCTGTGACAACGAACTGCGTGCGCAGATCTGCAGATTTCATCTCTCGCTCCAAGGGGCCGCAGGTTTCGGTGCATCCATCGGCTTATTTCGAAGCTCTTCCTGAGATTGCTATGTGGGGAAAACCGCCGTGGCCAGTGCGGGCCAAGCTTCCATGGTTTGCTCGAGCACGGTCTCAATCTTCACGCGCTCGGTGTCATTGTGGAACCACAGGCCTCGAATCTGCTTGTTCCTCAGAGCACGAGAGCACGGAAGGTCTCATCAGTGACCAAAGCGAAGCCCCCCTTCCCCTGAGGCCCCGAGGCCCTAAGGCCTAGGCGGATCTTCAATTTTGTAGAAGATGTAGTTCTTCTGGCCTTGTCCAAACTTGTCTTGCGCCAAAGAAGCAGAAATCGGGTGCGGATTTATATATATTTATTTTTTCCGTTTTTCGTCCGGGCCAGTAAAATGTCGTATTTTACAGCATTTTCTCGCGAAATTGACGCATATTACACTAGCCCGTCAACATCCCCAGCATCGTTTTCAACATCCCCCGCGTCCGACCAACATCCCTGGCATCACCATGAAATCGTGTGACGGGGTCAAAGAAATGATGATTCAAGTAGGAGGGCATTTCAATCCCTGTAAAATAACAAAACACCAAAAAGTAGGGGGGGGTTGGGGGGGGGGGGCGGCAGCCCCCCCCCCCATGATGTTGTTTGCAGAAGTGATGATTTGAATAGGGGGGGGCGGCAGCCCCCCCCCATGATGTTCGAAGAATTGATGATTCAACTCGGGGTGCAATAAATTAAATCTCTGTAGAAAATCTAAAACGTAGCGAGGGGGTTGGGGGGGGCGGCAGCCCACCCCCATGATGTCGGAAGAAGCGATGATTCAAGTAGGGGTGCAATGATTCAGGAAAGGGCGTGATAGAATTTAAAAGGCAGCGGGAGGGTTGGCGGGGGTGGCTTCCCCTATGATGTTCGAAGAAATGCATACATACAGACATACATGGATTACACAGATTACCTAAAATGTTGTATTTTGCAGCATTTTCTCGCGAAATTGGACACTCGAAAAAGTGATGATTCGAACAGGGGTGCAATTCAATCTCTGCAAGAAATCTAAAAAGTAACGGGGGGGAGGCGGCAACCCCTCCCATGATGTTTGAAGAAGAGTTGATTCAAATAGGGGTGCAATTACTCTGCAAACGATCTAAACAGTAGCGGGTGGGTTGGCGGGGGGTTCCCCTTATGATGTCCGAAGAAGTGATAATTCAAATAGGGTGGTGGTGGTGCTGACGATGCGGGAAGCCAAATCCAAAAACCAATAGCCAAAAAGCCCGAAGGATGCGAAAAGCCAAAGCCGCCAAAAGCCGCATAAACCAGCGAAAAGCCGCAAAAGCGCCACCTGCCGAAGAGGAACTGGGAATGCAGAGGATGCGAAAAGCCAAAAAGCCACCAAAAGCCGCATAAACCAGCAAAAAGCCGAAAAGCCCAGAAGCCCAGGAGCCGAGAAGCCAAGAAGCCGAAAAAGCCAAGAAGCCCAGAAGCCGAGAAGCCAAGAAGCCAAGAAGCCAAGAAGCCAAGAAGCCAAGAGGCCAAGAAGCCGAGAAGCCGAGAAGCCGAAAAGCCAAGAAGCCAAGAAGCCAAGAAGCCAAGAAGGCAAGAGGCCAAAAAGCCAAGAAGCCAAGAAGCCAAGAAGCCGAGAAGCCGAGAAGCCGAAAAGCCAAGAAGCCAAGAAGCCAAGAAGCCAAGAAGGCAAGAGGCCAAAAAGCCAAGAAGCCAAGAAGCCAAAAGGGAAAAAAAACGAAAAAATCCTAAAACTAGACCACGGTTGGCCCGAAAACATCACAGCCCCAAGACCATTCTGCGCAAGTTGCTCTGGGCAAGGTGCTTTGCGCAAACTGGTCTGTGCAAGTTGCTCTGCGCAAGTTGCTATGCGCAAGTTGCTCTGTGCAAGTTGCTCCGTGCAAGTTGCTCCGTGCAAGTTGCTCCCTGCAAGTTGCTCTGCGCACGCTGCTCTGTGCAAGTTGCTCTGCGCAAGTTGCTCTGCGAAAGTTGCTCTGCGCAAGTTGCTTTGTGCAAGCTGCTCTGTGCAAGAAGCTCTGTGCAACTGACTCTGTGCAAATGTCTCTGTACAAGTTGCTCTGTGCAAGTTGTTCTGTGCAAGTTGCTCTGCGCAGTTTGCTCTGTGCAAGTTGCTCTGCGCAAGTTGCTCTGTCAAAGTTGCTCTGCGCAAATTGCTCTGTGCAAGCTGCTCTGTGCAAGTTGCTCTGTGCAAGTTGCTCTGCGCAGAGTTGCTTTGTGCAAGTTGCTCTGTGCAAGCTGCTCTGTGCAAGAAGCTCTGTGCAACTGACTCTGTGCAAATGTCTCTGTACAAGTTGCTCTGTGCAAGTTGTTCTGTGCAAGTTGCTTTGCGCAAGTTGCTCTGCGCAAGTTGCTCTGCGCAAGTTGCTCTGTCAAAGTTGCTCTGCGCAAATTGCTCTGCGCAAGCTGCTCTGTGCAAGTTGCTCTGTGCAAGTTGCTCTGCGCAAGTTGCTCTGGGCAAGGCGCTCTGCGCAAACTGGTCGGTGCATTTGCTCTGCGCAAGTTGCTCTGTCAAAGTTGCTCCGCGCAAGTTGGTCCCTGCAAGTGGCTCCCCGCAAGTTGCTCTGCGCAAATTGCTCCGTGCAAGTTGCTCCCTTCAAGTTGCTCTGTGCAAGCTGCTCTGTGCAAGTTGCTCTGTGCAAGTTGCTCTGCGTAAGTTGCTCTGCAAGTTGCTCTAGGCAAGGCGCTCTGCGCAAACTGGTCGGTGCAAGTTGGTCTGCGCAAGATGCTCTGCGCAATTTGCTCTTTGCAACTTGCTCTGCGCAAGGTGCTCTGCGCAAATTGCTTTATGCAAGTTGCATCTTGCGACGCCCGCCTGCGGACCAGGGAGGAATCGAACCCTGCCGGTCCCGGAAGCAGGCGCGCGAACCACGAGACAACTCCCGAGGACCAGTTCGAACAACAAAAGTCGCAAAAAACTTCGAGTTTTTGCACCTCGACCACGCCGATCCCCGCAGAGGGTCGCGCGAGCACCGCAGAAATCGCACAAAATCTCGAGCCCGCAGAGGGTCGCGCGGGAACCGCAGAAATCGCAAAACGCCTCGAGTTTTTGTACCTCGACCACGCCGATCCCCGCAGAGGGTCGCGCGACCCCAAACAAAATCGCAAAAAAACCTGGAGTTTTTGCACCTCGACCACGCCGATCCCCGCAGAGGGTCGCGCGAGCCCAAACAAAATCGCACAATGACTCCTTGCCATGACTCCTTGCAATGACTCCTTGCAATGACTCCTTGCAATGACTCCTTGCCATGGCTCCTTGCAATGACTCCTTGCAATGACTCCTTGCAATGACTCCTTGCAATGACTCCTTGCAATGACTCCTTGCAATGACTCCTTGCAATGACTCCTTGCAATGACTCCTTGCAATCACTCCTTGCAATGACTCCTTGCAATGATTTTCATGATGATGATTCCTTGCAATGACACCTTGTAATGACTCTCATGAGAACAACTCAAGTGAACCCAGCGGAAGAACCCTTCGCCATGCTTTCGGGAATAAATACCCCTCCGCAGAAATCTGAGCTCCGCACAGTCCAGCTCCCAGTCCGGATGCCTGGCTGCGCTTCAGCATTGCTTGAAAGAGCGTGGGTTTCTTTGGCAAGCGGCAGGTTGTCGATGAGATCGCTGGTGCTGAACTGGTTTTTCACTATGATCTGATACCTTGGCCAGGCGGCAGGCAGATGGTAGGAGGCCTGGACTAATTAGAACATCGGCCTAACATTGGCCCTAAGTTCTAAAATGCTGTAGCCGCTTCTGTTTATGTCCCAAGCTCACAACATGGATCGCACGTGAACACTTACTTGACTCTCAAGCTGCGCTGAAAAGCATCAACTTTCAGCGGGCCCCTCCCACCTTTCCCTTGAAACTTGGACACCGAAATGAGCGCAGGTAGGGGTTCAATCATTTCCTTGCACTCTCGAGCAGGGGATATGGTTGAATGAACCCAAAGAATGGGCATATTGAACAAGCAATGCCAAAGAACCACTCTGCCCATTGCAAAAATACCGCGTGTCCCTTTGCCATTTGTCATGCCGCAGGCCTGGAGCCTCAGTGCGAGCCACTTCACTCACAGGTTCCATACTTCAGGCAATTGGGTCACACATTCCATTTTAACAACTATGGCTACCCAAAGTTTCCGAATTGCTTGATCCTCAGAAAGAAATCTACTTGGATCCCTGGCATGCACCCTTTCACCAAATATGCACACAACCATTTCCAGCTTCCGTATCAAACCTTGGGGCTAGCCGTACCATTTTCCCAAAGCGCCCAAAACCATTGACTGTTATTTCCACCGCGGTCATTACATTCAAGCTTTCCAAGCCCTTTCAGCCCGGTAGAAACTGGAACCTGGCCTGTTGGGATCAATTTGATGGCCGGGCGGCAGCGGCGCACTTCTCCGGCGGACCAGGTACACGGGGCCCTCGATGTTCGCCTTCCGCCAGCCGGGGCTTGGGCCATCCTGCTGCAGGAAGTACGCGACCTGACGAATCGGGACATCGGGACATGGGACTGGGGACCCCGTTGAGCTTTTGCCCAATAAGGGGGAACCTCAGAAAAAGACGGTCCGATCACATGGGAGGTTCAAGGACCACCGCGCTTGGTGTGTTTGTTCTTTGACCAAGGGACAAATGATACTGCACAAATATGCCAACATCGTGCTTGTCCAATACGGCACAATGAACATCAAAAACAGCAAAGTGTCAGTTGGGCCCATGGGTTCTGGGGGGGGGTGTTTATACAGTACAACTTTGAGACCACACCATCAGTGGATTTCCCCGTGCGCGAGGTTCAAGGGAAGGCTGCTCCAAAGGGCGGAATGACATGGAGCGATGGATCAATGCCCCAGTTGCCCTAGTTGCCGGGGACTCGCTTGTACCGGCCCTCTTATGTTAACCAAAAGTTCATGAATCACATCAAGTGGTGTCAACGGAAATCAGGTTTTTGGGCTACGTTCAAGTCAAAGGAGGCATGCTGGCGCCGGTTGGCTCAACTTGGCACCAGGCCAATAAAAACAGAACGGAACAGCACCATTGCGGCCGCATCGAGGCCCGGTGACCGGTCTGAGAGGGCGGCCACAAACTTGGAATACGCCACGATCTGCGAGACCTCCGGATCCTTGGGCCGCAGTCACCAAATTTGACTGACACATGCCCGAAAGCAACTTGGCTGAACCTCGGTCCTGCTGCTGGAGGGGCTCGAGCCTCGAGCAAGATCCAGCTCAGACCTCGAGCCTTCCGAACCTCGGACCTTCTGCATGTCCGTTCGCAAAATGATGCCTTGCCGTCCTAAGGCTGCGACATGCCCCGCATGCGCTGCTGCTCCATCTCCCGGGCCATTGGATGATCACAGCTCTCACTTGAAGCCTGAAGACTGCCGCGAGCCACGGTGCGCGCAACGGCAGTGAGCGCCAAGGGCGCAAGATGCGTTCACTTGGACCCAGAGCTTCAAATTGCACGGCCCAGCGAGTTGAGATAGTTTCTTGCTGTTCGGGTCCTCCCACCTATGCAAAACAGCTCCATTTTGCTCGGAACGAGCGTTCACATTGCTCAGGCAATGTGCCCCAGTCCCACTCACTCACGTCCAGTCCGCAAGTCCCTGGCCGGAGCAAAAACTCGACAAGTCGCAGGCCCGCACGCATTCCCAGGCTGCTTGGGGAGTGGATTTGCCTCTCTGGTTTTTGGGGTGCACTTCCTTAGAGAGAAGATCCCATTGCAAGGCTTGGACAATCCCCCTCCGGCGCTCTTTTGGTCCGCAGGAAACGGCAAGGTATGCAGGCCCCAGGTGGCACTTGCCATCAGTCTTCTTCCTTGATGTTGCCATGGGTGTCTATCCTCAGTTCAGCTCTCCCAATTATGTCTGGCGGATGGAGACCCCCTTTTCCATGGCATGCGCTCGCAAAAGAAATCCAGGCGTCGTGACCCGTCTCTGCTTGTGCGCCAGCATGCAGTCAATATTTCGCACTTGGGCCCAGTACTTGGCATACCTCGCATGGTGCTGCCGGGAAGGGCTGCCCCGGGAAATCTCTCGCTTTGGCGCAGGACGCAAAATGAAAGAGTGACTAAGCGCTCAGCCTTTCCTTGACCTTCCTTTCAGCATCTTTGAATTCTGGTGTGACTTTGGCAGTTTGCCAGTCGAGATGGCGAACTGGTGTTGCATCCAGCAGAGTGCATGCCTCCAGAATGCATCAAGCTTTGAAAGCACGGCCCTTTGACAGGCCCGACATGTGCTCGCAATGGCTGCTCTGATTCTTGCGGCATGCATCCTAGGCGCGGAAACTGAGAACTTCTCTGATGCCATTTCGCACCATACCCTGGCGCAAAGCGTTTCTAGGGCCATCCGGTATCACAGGCGCCGTTTTTTGAAAGGGCCTGTCAAGCCCCCATTCAGCTCGATCGTGGATGCAATCCTCACCAATGATGCGTCTCAAAGCGGCCAGGGTGATTTCTTTGCACAGATTCAAGGCTTGTCCCAGCCAAGGCTCAATACAATCCTTCCTCGGAGCGTCAGGCAGAACAGCTTCGCAAAGATAAAAACAAACATCAACTGCCGAGCAGCAGGATGAGTGACAAGACCATGGAGGAGAGCCTCGCGTGTGAAGCGTCCGGCTGGAGACTTGGACCCTACCCTTAGACCCAGGCAGCGGTGCTGTCATCTCCACGAAGTCTGTGTGCCGCATCATGCAACCTGTGAGCTGCGAACATTCGGGTGATGGCTTGCTTTGGAAGCCTTTCACTCTCTAAATTGAGGTTCGTGACTGCCAACCCAAGGGTGAGTTGATCATGGCACTGCTGTCAAAAGTTGAGAATGGCTCCAATAAACATGTGTTGCACTCGCGCACACACACACACACAAACACATACACATATGAAGTTGCGCCGTGCTTGGGATGCTTGTTTTTCAGCCCCTACTGGGCGGGGCGTCGTCTTCAGGGCACACGGTGTCAGGTCCAACCATGTAGGAGCCGCAAAGCTTCCAACTGCCATGACGCCTTGTATTTCCCGTCCAATGACCCCACCAAGAGGAACCCCCGCGTTTTTGTTCAAAACCAATCGCTGGAATGGCATGTTTTGCCGAGGTGCGCGGATCAGGCTTGCCTCGGGGGCTGCGAGCCGATCCTTTCCCATTCGGAACCGGCCCATGGAGGGACCATCTGGCCTTTGATTGAAAGTGATAAGCGATTGGGCACCTTTGCAATACTGTTCGTGCTCCTGATTCCGGCATTTCTGAGAGTATTCCCGCGCCTTGTTTGGTGGTTAGATAATTTTTTTTCCTAGCAAAGTGGAGGATACCATGCGCTTGCCGTCCCTGGTGAGTCTCCGTGTTCCTCACTTGCCCATCCAAGCTGCCAAGCACGTTGATCTGCTGCCCAACATCATGCCGCATGAGGGCCTGGCACTTTCTTTCACTTTCCGATCTGATCGGTTCCGGAGCGAGCCAAGGGTTGCCAAGGGGTCCTGCCTTTCTGGCCCCATCCTGCTGCAGCAGATCTGTGGCATAGGTCTTCCAGGCCTCTCGGAACAAAAATATTTACGCCCCTCGGAAGTCATCCGCCAGCCTGGTCTCCGGAAAAGGTGGGCCCGACGATCCTCGTCTCCGAAAGCCGCTGCACCAAACTCAAAACGCCAACATTCGATCCAAGTGGCAGAGAGCCAGATGAGCGGGCAAGCTGAAAAAGCTCTACCAGATTCACTCCGGTGAAGTCTATGTCACTATCCTATGCAGCAAACTCCCCTTCATCACATCCGAGAGCATGAGACGACTGAGATCCTCACCAAGGCCCAAACAAATTCATATTTCTGGGTCCTTACGTGTTGCGCCGCTGGCAATCAATGCGATAGGCGAACAAGTCAGCAACACGCGCACATGACATCGTATGCATCTTGCAGACGACTTGCCACTCTTCTCTGTACGCCTCCTGCAGAAACTTAAATTTGTAACCTCAGCCGCAAGGTTGCTCGGTCGACCACTCAAGCGTGCACGTATGCAGAACATGCTGTTTCGGTAGAGCTATTGGCCAAGACGCCGGGCTTCTGAATGCTAGACCTGAGGTGCCAAGCTGACATCAAGGACGTGCGGTGAGTCCGGATGTGAGGCCCCTGCGTCACTTCGCTCGCATACCAGTCCCGATCCCAGCCATTGGAGGTTCCCTCGTAATGCCTCGGGCACGTGAGCCCGTGCAAGTGCTGCAAGTGCTGCAAGTGCTCAACCAATTTTTCAGCCAGCAAACGCTAAGAAGACATCGCAGCATTGTCGACCTCCCATTCTGCGGGCATACCTGAGAAAGGCTGTGCAATATTCACCATATTCGCAAGTCAAGGGATTTCCTGAGACGCTTCCGTCACAGTGAAAAAAGCCAGGCTGCGCGACATTTCGCATCACAGTTTCCTGGCGCACGATTTGCAGTGCAGTTCCAGCCCTGACAAGTCCATTCGGCTGTGAATTTCAACATGGAACCACCTCCCGAGTGGTTGGTGGACGCGAATCCTCACCTAAATGTGCAGTGAAGAGTCCCAAATCTACACTTCAAGCCCCAATTTGGCCATGCAATAGAAACGCCCTGGTGAGACTGCTCCTGCGTCCGATTGGCGCCATCAACTGCCCAAAAAAGCCTCGGCTGTGGGCAGGCCGTTGATCTCCTGTTTGTAAACCATCCCCAAAAGCCGCCCCCTACTTTCAGGAGCCACGGAAACATGCTTCAAATCAACTCGGCCTTTGTCAACTCATCACCTTTCCTGTGAGCTGTCGAGTCGGAGCATCAAACCTCGCTATTTCACCATGGCCTCAAACAGGCGAAGTCACAGCACCTCAACTGTTTCGCTTCCCTCACGAAAGGCGCTCCGTTGGCGGAAGCCGAGCAGCAGAACTTTCAATGAGTTCTCATTGCCGTCAAAGGCTGCCCTGAGGAGAAGCGAGCCGGCGAAGCCACCGAGCCCGCTGCGATTCGGCTTGAGCGGCTTTGCGCTGTCCCTCTCCAGACGCGAGCCGAAAGGCGCTAATGATCTTTTGTGGGAACTTTTGCCGCATCCAAGTCAAGAGCCTTGCCAACCCATTGGGGCCTTTGGGGCGTCTCATTGGGCCTGGCAAGGTGACATCCCAGGAGAAGCAGCGCCAGTCGCATGATGGAAGAAGCCTCAGAAGGCTCCGTCTTTCTGAAACCTTTTCAGAATCGCCAAGGTGCCTCGTCAAACAATCATGGATTTGATGGGTAGACCATCCTAGCCCACCTTTGGCAGGCTTGAACCCAGGTAGCAGGGTGCCATGAATGCCATCCCAACAATGCAAAATTGGGTTTGGACAAGCGCAGTACTCGAAAAGCGACAGGACGGCTACAAAGCGCATAAGGTTGTTGGTTTCAAGTCCTGCACACCAGGCATCAAAGAAGTGGTAGCCATCGGCAAAAGTTGGCTACTCTCAACTAGAAGGGACTCACGAATGGAGCGTTTGACACCTTGCAGACTTATTATCTTGCACGCCCAGCTGAGTCAGAATCAAAACCTAAAGGCACACGTGAAGCCGGAAAAGACGGCCCTGGTACACTTGTGGCTGGGACTGTCCCCCCAAGCGAGCACATGGATGAATCGACCCTTTTCTGAAGTCTGTGGTGTTGGGAATGTCATGTCAAGGTGCCGGATTGTCATGTCACTAGGGCGTTTTTTGCCTGGAGAAAATGGATGCAAAGGATTGCCCACGTCCAGGCCTGGGCGCGTCACACAGACAGCTGCGGCCGCTGGTTGAAGACCGCCTGGTCGGACCCAAAACTTCGCTTGCCATGGGAAGGGATGGGAAGGGAGTGGATGCCAGGTGATGGCTTTGGCGCCGTCGAGACTTATCCCAACCTTCCGATGTACGACACCTCTGGCGGCAAGGATGACGTCGCCATCCTGCGCAAACGAAATTGCATGTTACCCTCGCCTTCCGAAATTTTGGGGCATGTGGGACAAATCTGGGTGGCCCCCGCCCCGAACCAGCGCTGATTGCGTCAGTTCATTTATGAGCATAAGGTGCGAAACCACGGCCTGCCCCTTTCTCTCCATGAGCACCTTGCGGAAAAAGTGAGGCCGTTTGAGCTTCCAACCACAAAGGGCAACCTTCATACCCCCCATGAGGCTTCTAACCGCTGGGAACTTGTGCTGGCCAATCGAGCTGACAGCTCTGAGTCCGGCGCCAGCGGGCTCTTGAGCTCCTGCATCTTCCCGTACAAAGCTCGCGGGCCGTTGGTCAGGGTGGCGTTGCCTGCGGTGAGTGACTCAATCGGATCCCACCCGACTCGACTCATTCGGATCGACACATACAGCGTATTGCACGGGCCGGTGCCTGTCCTTTCGCGAAGCAGATCAACACGGAGAGATGCGAAAAGGGAGGACCAAGTTGCCAAACCCATTCCAGTGGACAGAAGCCCACATCCCCCTCCCAGAGGCTCTGGGGCTTGGGCCCTCCTTGGTCACCTCCAGGATACCCAGGTCCTGGTCTGCCAGCTTGGACCCGTCCTGACGGCTAGGCTTCACTTCGAGTCCTTATCAGACCCTTTTGGGGTTACCCACACGCGAAATCGTCTTCTGAAATCCTCGCCAGTTGGGGTCCAAGTCTCATTGAAGAGCATGTAGTAAGAATAACAGCCGTCCTCCATGTACATCGTGCTCTGGAGCTCAATGAGGATCAGCTCGTCCGCCTTGCCCTCAAACCGCCCGTTAGCTCCGTTTGATGTTCTGAAGATCGAAAAGGACACGTCTCAACTTGAGTCTCAACATCATTCCCCAAAAAAGATGGGTGGCGCAAGGCTGAACTCACAACTGGCTGGCTGCACTCATTCACAACTGGCTGGCTGCACTCATTCACAACTGGCTGGCTGCACTCATTCACAACTGGCTGGCTGCACTCATTCACAAACGAACTAGAAAGAAACGTGAAAAGATAAAAGAAAGAAATAAGAAAAAGAAAAGAAAGAAAGAAAGAAACAAACAAAGAAAGAAACAAAGAAACAAAGAAACAAAGAAACAAAGAAACAAAGAAACAAAGAAACAAAGAAACAAAGAAGTAAAGAAAGACTGATATTTTTTATTGTTCCTTAAAAAATAATAATATAAAAATAATTATTAAAAAACAGAGTCCATCGCAGGCCTCCACCCGCAGGATGGCACTCATCGATGCGAGTCTGAGTCTCTCCCCCTAAGAGGGTCTAAGCGAGTCACAGCTTTGCCAATTTGCGGCTAGCAATTTCCTCGAACCGACAAAACCGAGCTCAGAGTTCCTTCCTCTTGAGCCAAGCACAAAGTCCGAATCAAATTCCCGCGTCAAACCGTGTCAATGTCCGAAAAACCTGAAACCAATTATCAACCCGTCCAAGGTGCAACTCTCGTTCCCACCTCTGCCTTGACCTCACCGCTTCAGTGGTCCAGACACTCGTTGCCGCGCTTTTTGAGGCTTGGAAGTCCAAGCGCCCCAGAATCGCCACTGTGTTGGCCCGTGCTCCAAGGTCTTCGATTTCCCTTCAGCTTGTACCCATCAAACCCATCCATCCAGTCCAATCGAATCGCTTTGTTTGCTATGCTATGATTTCCATGGCCATTGCCTTCAGCTTGCACTTCTTCACTCTTGGCCAACACAGTGGAAATCTTCTCAGCCCGCCGAGACCTCAGCGTCGGAGCTGCGCACCTCAGCTAGCGGACTCCAAACGTTGGTCCTGAAAATGGCTTGTGGACGACCTGTCCTGGGTGAATGAATGACTCGTCTTGGAAGAAAGCCCCACACTCTTGGCCTCTTGATCCCTGTGCCGATACGTCAACCCTCGAGACACAAAAGAAAGCGTCTCTCTGGGTCGGCCACTTTCGAGACGCTCCAGTCTCGTCTTCAAGTCGTTCATCTCCGATTCCTGATCCAGGACCTTCCTCTTGTACTCGTCGTGCTCCTGAGGTGAGATCTCAGCCAGTCCATGCCTCCGAACCTCGTTGGTTCTGACTCTGACACCCTGGAGCAAAACTGCCTCTACCTACAGCACCCCCAACACGCGTGAGTTGTTTGATCCAATGAACCTCCGATGGGCTGAATCTCATTCCGCATCCGGTCCAGCCTTCTGCAAGTTCTGGAAGGCCAGGGTCAGCACCGCGATGAGGTCCTGGCCATCTCTCGCACTCTTGAAACATCGAATCGATCTTGCTGCCGGAGCCATTTTTCTCCGTCTCTGCTTCAAAAGGGGTTCCCTTTAAGGGAACTGAGAGGTTTGCGCAGCCTGGCTCGCGATGGCTTTGGTGTCGTCTCCGATGGTTCGTACCTGACACGAGGAGTGATGAGTTGCGGATCGATTGATCGGATCGGCAGACCAGATTTGGGAAGATCTCTTCAAGCTCCTGCGCGATGAAGCCAAACTTCAGGTACCTCATGGGAAGCGGCTTTCCAAATGCGGGTGTCAATGTGCTTCTTGTATTTTGCTTTTGCTTCTCTCGGGGACCCTGTGGCCACCACCTTGTGAGGTGGCACTCGACTTGAATTATCTTAAACTGAGAGCCACACATCTGGAAAACGCAAAGCACGCAAAGCAGCGCCACTTAGTTGAACCGACAAATGGGCATAGGCATAACTGAACCTTGAGACTTAGCTACTCAGTTGACGACAAAAAGGGGCATGGACACACCTACACGTTGCGACAGCTGCAAAAACGCAAAGCTGCGCCACTTAGCTGACCAGGCATACCTACACCTTGAGAACTAGCTGTAAACACGCGAAGCAGTGCCACTTAGTTGACCGCAAAGAGGGGCGTGGACACACCTACACCGTAAAACTTAGCTGCAAATACGCAAAGCATGCAAAGCACGCAAAGCGATCGTCCATCTTGTCCTGGTGACACAGCCAAAAACACGCAAAGCAATGCTCAGCCAGAGAACTTGTGAAGGACTGCTTCGAGCAGAATTGAGATGGCTGGCGCGGGTGTGGCTTATTTCAGAAATCCGTTCCGGATGTTTATTTCAAGAAAAGCCGAAGCCAAGTTGGGCAGGAAGGTTCAAATTGGTTAGGATCTTGGTTGTGTAGAAGAAATGGGGAAGCCGACCCTTTGTAGGCTTCTCCCAGCGTGCGTTACGATTTCAAGCCTGCGCCTTGGAGACGCGTTTCTGGTGACCGAAGGCCTGAAGTACACCGAAGGCAAAGACTGAAATACTGTAGTCATAGCTATATCAGAATATGAAACACCTACAATACAGCGAGTACGATGCAATTCTTGTAGGCCCATGGCGCCTGAAATTCCTTGCCAGCCCCTGGCCCCTGACCCCGGGCACTTTGCTTCTGCTCCCCGCTTCAGGTGGAAAGAAACTGGTCGCAGCTCGCCTGGCAGCTGCGTCAGTTGCGTCTGTGTGCAAGTCACTTGCTGAGCCGTGGACGCAAGAGCCACTTGACTTGCTCTCCTTCACTCGGCCTCAGCTCAGTGCCCTCTGCGACTCTGAACTTCTCATCCCATCGCTGAGGCCCGTGCTTGGGTCCCAAACCCGCGCTTGCGCCGCCATCCAAGCCTGAGTCCGAGTGCTTGCCGGAAGAGCAAAGCTGGTAGTGGGCGCCAGGCGATCTTTGGCCCTGCTGGCAATGGTCTCATACAGCGGCTGGATGTTGCGCTTCAGACGTCGGTCCTTGCAGGTGTGCTTGGCAAGCCATAGACAAAAGCTGAAAATGAAAACGTGAAACAGTGCCAGGCGTGTCAACGTGGGCGCCCAGCGGATGTGGTGATACTGGCTTCTGATGCCCAGGCACCTCAACAATCAGGAAAACTGCAAACTGTCCAGAGAAAAACATCAAGACTGCTGCATGATGATTGTAAGGACGATGCCGTGCAGTGTGCCACCAGAAGCAGTCACTGTGATGCCTCTGTACGTTCCTGCGTACAGCTCCATCTGCGACCTGGGCCAGTCACCAGTCATGGGGAATGTTCAGGTTCCCCCGTTCTTCCCAGACGCCAGATAGGTAACCCCCCTCCCAAGCTTCCTGGAGAACTTATATTTGTATGTGTGCTTCTTTGTTCAAAACAAGACCATGTGACCCATTTTAAGACATACCCACGAATGAAGACGTGCATGTAAATATATAGTATCGAAAGCTCTTGAGTGGGGATGTGCTTGACCATTTCCTTACATCACTTGCATGAGCTTCCCAAGTGCTGTCGTGGCGCGAGGTGATCGTAACGTACGTGGCATCAGAGCCATCTGAGATAAGGGATGTCCTGCGGGGGAAGCAGCCGTTCATTCAGCGTCCCTGGTGCCCCCAGTGCCCTCTGTATCTTGCGGTCCTCAATGTTCCTGCGGACGAAGTGCTTCCAGGGTTCACGAAGTCCAGGGCTAGCAAGACAGGGTCCAAGCGGACGCTCGAGAAGGTGGACGGTCTGGGGCCCAACCAGAAGTTCCCTCGCGCAGGCATAGAGCTGCCAAAGGTCGAAAAGTCCAACAAAGGCGTGGAGGAGGCCGTGCGGCAAGCCCCAAGCGCTGGAAGGAAAGGTCCCGTGCGAGCAATGGACCGCAATGGGAGCGCCAAGTCTGGGTGGAAGAAGTCTAGAACTGACAGGGACAGTTCGAAGCAAGACACGCCGCAAACCGGCAAAGCAAATTCGACTCAAGCGAGTGATCTTGCGAACACACTCAAGTCAACATGTGCAAATGCGAAGACGAGAAGCGAGAGCTCCATTCTCGCCAATCCAGATGCGGGCATAACTAATTCCATGCAGGCAAAGCTTTGAAGAAGCAAAGATGGGCCCACATGTCCCATGTCGTAGACGGACACGGCCGGCTCTGCTCGCACAAAGCTTTGCAGCAACGCGGATGGGCCAATAGCGCTGAGGTCAAATAGTGGCGCTGGCAAGTCCACTCGTCCCAAGCCGCTTGCAGAGATGGCCAAGCCTGGGCATGCGCATGCCCTTGGAGGGAACGAGGGTCCTGGGGACGCGCGGTCCATGGCCGGCATGGCCGAGCCCACGCGCAAGATGCCGGACACCAACAAGGCCAAGCCCGTGCGGGCGGAGCTACGAGTGGAAGGCGGCAGGGCGGGGTGGCTGAGGTCCACCACAAACGCAGAGGACCCACTGCAGCCGCCAAGCAACAACAGCACCAGGCCTAAGCGCGCGAAGCTGTGGGGCAACGGCAAGAAGCCAAGGTGGGACAAGCCAGAGGCCGGTGCCAACAAGCCGACACAGCCCAATCCATAGGCAAGCATAGAGGAGCCAAGTTGAGCCAGGCTGTGCAGAAGCAGCGACAAACCGAAGTGTGTGCAGTCAAAGGCCGGCAACAGGGACTCAAAGCGTCCAAATCCGAACGTTGAAAGACTTGGGCCTGTGCGTCCGCAGGATCGCACAAACATGGGGGATCCGACAGTGGCGGCATCATAGGTAAGTAGGCCGGTCACCGTCCGGGACGCTCCGGAGGTTGGAGTCGTTGGTTCAGGGCGGGCATGACTCCTGGCAAAGGGAGCAGGCCCTGAATGAAGGGAGTCAAAGGCTGGCAGAGGCAGGCCCAATCGACCAACTCCAAGTGTTGGCGCGACAGGCTCTGTGCGCGCCGGGCTTCGCATGAGGAGTGCGGGGCCCATCCGGGAAGCGCCCAGCACAGGTGGCTGCGCTCCTTTGCAAGCACCAAAGGGCGGCAAGAAAAGCCCTGGTCACGCCAAGCTGTGGGGCAGTGACAAGGGCCCCAAGTGGCTGTGGTCCGCCGCCGGCATCAAGGACTCAAAGCGGCCGCAGCCCAGGGTCGGCGAAGCCAAGCCCAGGTGGCCGACACTGCGCAGGGACAGCGAAGAACTGGGGCTCACGCAATCCAGCGCCGGCATCGGGGATCCTACTGCTCCAGCGCCGGAGGTCGGCGTTGACGAGTCAACTCGCATGAGGCTGCGCAGAAACAGTGGCAAGCCCGTGTGCAAAAGGTCGAATGCAGACATCAAGAGGTCGAATCTGCCGCCACCGCAGACCAACAGCAAAGGACCAAGACAAGCTGCGCTTTGCACCAGCATTGGTGATGCCATGGTCGCCAAATCAGGTGCAGGTAATTGGAAGTCTGCTCGGGACATGCCGAAAATTGGCAGTGCAGAGCCTGGCCAGGCCGTGCTGTGCGGTGGCAGGACCGAACCTGAGAGGTTAAAATCCATTGCCGGCAGAGGTGAGCCAATCTTGGTGCTGCCAAACGGAAACAAGGCGAGGCCTGATCTTGCGCAGGACCGCAAAGGAAGGAACAAGCCAGAATGCGAGTAGTCCACTACTGGGGGGGACGAACCAAAACGACCGCAGCCGCTCAAGGATGGCGCCAAGTCTGAGCGAGCAGACGACCGTGGCAGTGGCGAGGCATCCGGGTGGCTGTAGTCAGACACAGAGGGCGGCAGCCCCAAGCGGCCGACACCGGAAGCGGATGGAGCCAAGCCCAAGCAAGCGCGGGATCTCAGCAACAGGGGCGGCCCCGTATAGGACACGTCGAAGATGGGCAAAGCGGCTTCTGAGCGGAAGCCAACAGGTGAGGGCGGTGGCTCTGCTCATGCGGGGCTACGAGCAAGCAGCAGAGAAGCCAAATGCAGGGGGTCAAACACTGGCACTGAGCTGCCATACCAACCCATTCCGGACATTGGAAGAAATGAGTCCACCCAGGCGGGGCATCGCGGCGGCAAACTGGAGCCAATCTTTACAAAGTCAAATGCGGGCACAAAGGGGCCGGCCCTCGCCAATCCAGACATCAGGAGGGAAGAACCTGACCTTGCCGAGCTTCGGGGTGACAAAAGGAAGCCCACATGCGAGAAGTCGGAGGCTGACGCCAGCGGGCCGGCTCTCGTGACCCCAAACACTAGCAGCACAAATCCCGGCTGTGCCATGGATCGCAATGGCGGGAAAGGATCAATACGTGTCGCATCCACGACCGAGAGCGCCGGATCAAGATTTGCCACACCAAATGAGAAGAGGGGTGGTCCTAATCG
The DNA here is from genome assembly GCA_963377175.1 of Effrenium voratum. NCBI lineage: Eukaryota > Dinophyceae > Suessiales > Symbiodiniaceae > Effrenium > Effrenium voratum. The sequence continues at coordinate 214,407 of CAUJNA010003810.1, forward strand.
GGCCATGCACTGCAGCGGCGATGGAGAGCCGGTGGCAGCTGCGTCAACCGCCAAAAGCGCGGGGCCAGTGACTCCTCTTCCAAATGGAAGTAAGGAAAGGTCTCCGCGGCCAAAGCTTCGGAGCAGCAGCGGGGAGCCCAAGCGAAGGAGGTCGAGGGCAGGGGCCGAAGATTCGGAACGTCCGATGCCAGACACCGGCGTGGCCGAGTCTGGACATGCCAAGGACTGCGATGACGATGCAAGGCCCAGATGCGCGCAGTCAAAGACGCTCATGCTCAAGCCGACACATCCCATGCCGAAAGCCGACATCAGCAACCCGAGCTGGGCTAACGAACGTGAGGGTAGAAATAAATCAGCGTGCACCAGGTCCAAGGCAAACGGCTGACTGCCCATGCTACCACAGCCGGAAAGTGGCATTGGCGAGTCCAAGCATCCATAACTGTGCGCAAGCGACGGACTTCCTGAATGCAGGAGGTCGAGTGTTGACGCCAAAGAGCCCATCCTGCCAAGACCGAACATGGGTGGAGCCAGGCCCAACCAGGCCAAGCTTCGAATCAACGGCAAGGCTTCCAAGTGAGAGCGGTCAAATGCAGACGTTGGGAAGCCAGCGCAGCCCAAACCAAAGAAAGGAGGCGCCAGCCCCAGGCATGCCATGCTCCTTGGCAGCAAAAAGGGTCCCAGGTGTGAGCAGTCCGCCATGGGCACAGCTGAACCGGAGAAGGTACCAGGGAAGGGCGAAGGCGGGCCTGGGCGCGCAAGGCTGCGCAGCAACGGAGAGGGCCCAGAGTGCGAGAGGTCAAAGGCTGGCGCCAGCGGCCCAAGCCGTCCACAGCCGAACACGGGAAGCGGCAAGTCTGAGCGCCCGCGGGTGCGCGACGGCGGCAAGGGCCCCATGGAGCTGTAGTCCGCGACTGGCAAGCTAGAGCCTGGCCGGCCTAAGCCCCAAATCGACAACAGAGCACCTGACCTACCGCAGCTACGCAGAGACAGCAAGGAAGCGGAATGCGCGCAGTCGAAGGCCGGCAGCAGCGGCCCAGTCCGCCCAAGTCCGGAGACAGGAAGGGGAGATTCTGACCAGGCAGCGGATCTCAGAGACAGGGCCGGGCCAGTGGAGGCTGAATCCAGCGCAGGCAGCGCCAAGTCAAGCCGTCCAGCACCAAACAGGAACGGCGCAGGGCCACCGATGGCAAGGCTCTGGGGCGACAGTGACAGGCCCAAGCGCAGGGAGTCGGGGATAAGCACCAACGAGCCTACCCTGCTGATGCCGAAGAGGGACAGCAGCAAGCCCGGCGCAGTAGGGGATCGTAGGGGCGGCAGGGCACCCATGCAGCCGAGTGATCTGGCCAACAACGCCAGGCCCGTGGAGGTAGGGTCCATCGCAAGCAGGGGCGATCCAAACTGTCCAGCAGAAAACAAAGGGGCTGCGGGCTCTGGTCTGGCCGAGCTGCGTGCCAACATGGCTGGGCCAATAGAGCAGCAATCCGGAGTTGAAGGGCTCAAACCCAAACGCCCAGCACCCCAGAGGGGGAGAAGAGAGCCCATTCGGGCCATTGATCGCACCAACGCCATGCTGCCTGCGCATTGCATATCAAACGAAGGGAAGGGAGAGTCAGGACGAGCCAAGCTTTGCAGCAGCACCAACAAGCCAGTGCTGATGTAGTCCAGGACCAACAAAAATGGGCTAGCCCGGGTGAAACCCGTCAGAGACACTGCCGGTCCCGGGTAGGCGAACTGCTGCAGGGGCAACGTGGATGCACAGTTTGCAAAGTCGAAGGTCGAGAAGCTCAGGCCCAGACGCCCGATGCCCCACAAAAACGGCATGAGACCCAAGCGGCTGTAGGCCGTAGCCGACGACGAGCTCCCAAGCAGAGCTTGCTCATCCATGTTGATTGCCAAGGCCAGGCGAGCAACGCCCGCCACGGAGATGTGCTCACCAAACCTGGTGTAGCAGCGAGTCGGCATCGATGACCCAAAGAGAGCAAAGTCCGCTGCCGAAATCGGGGGCTCAAACCTTGCCAGTTGGTACGCAGGTGTCGTAAAGCCCAGTGCCGCTGGGCTTTGCGCAGACATCATCAATCCCAAGTTGACGGGATCGCACACTGGCAAACTCGGGCCAAAGCAGCCTGCTCCAAAAGTAGATAGCTTTGGGCCAAAGCAGGCGCGGTTTTGCGGCAGCATGAAGGAGCCTGCATCAATGGAGTCAAGGGGCGAGGTTGGCAAGCCAAAGCGCGTAGTGCTGGAGGGCAGCATGGGTAAGTCGGAGCTGGCTGTGCTTTGGGGCAACGTGGAGAGGCCAAAGTGGGCGAAGTCACAGACAAGCAAGCTCGGCCCCAATTTTGCGAGCCCAAAGGCCAAGGGCGCGTCACCCGCGCGAACGGTGTTGTGGGCCAGCATTGTAGGGCCAGCATTCACAGAGTCGCAGGCGGGCAGCGAAGATCCGTAGCGGCCAGCACCGGAGGCTGGCAGCTTTGGGCCGAAGCGGCCGAAGCTTCTCATGGGCAAAGTTGAGCCAATACCGACGCCGTCAAAGAGCGACGTCGAGAGCTCTGGCCGCAAGCAGCCTGAGGACAAGAATGCCGAGTCCATTCTAGCCGTGCTTCGCACGGACAACAAGGAAGCTAGGCAACCTGCATTGTAGGATGGCACATGAAGGTCAATGCGTGTAAGGCTCCGGGCAGAAAGCAAAAGGCCAGAGCTGGCAAGGTCACAAGTCAACAGCAACGTGCCGCAAGTTGAACCGTATGTTGGGAGTAGGGACTCGGACTTTGACATGGACCTGACGGAGGAGGTTGAGTCAGAGTTGGAGAGATCGAACAATGACAACACTGGGCCCGGGTTATTGCAGCCAAAGACCGAGAACGACGAGCCAAGACAGCCGGTAGATTGCAGTGGCATAGACGATCCCGAGATCAAAAAGTCAAGCGCCAAAGGCATGCTGCCCAGGCGTGCCGTGCTGCGTGCTGGCAGCAGCGGGCCAGTGTTGGCGAAGTCATGGGCTGGCACCCAGTCACCAAAGCGGGCCCTTCCAAACACCAAGGCGGTCGATCCGAGTCTGGCAGTACACCTCACAAGCAAGCTTGGGCCCATATCACCGGAGTCTGGCGAAGGCGGTGTGAGGTCAGGCCGAGCTGCGCTTCGAGGCGACGGGGACAAGCCCAGGCACGTGGAGTCCGGCAGAGGCGTGGGCGTGCCGAGGGCCGTGCGGCTGAAGGCGGGCGAGATCAGGTCAGGTCGGGCAGCGCTGCGGGGTAAAGGCGAGGAGCTCACCTCCACAGAGCCCGGAGTGGGCAACGAAAGACCCAGGCGACCAAATGACCTCAGCAGCGAGAAGGACCCGAGGTTCACAGAGTCAGGGGCCAAAGCGGCAAAGCCAAAGCGGACAAAGCTGCGAGCCAGTGGGGTTAAGCCCAGGCGAAGAGAGTCAAACACGGGCGAGGCAAAGTCAAAGCAAGCCCTGCTAAACACTGGCAATGCCGATTCAACCCGGAGGCCGCACCGCAGGAACGAGGAGCTGTCCAAGTTGGTAGGATCCAGTAGCAACAGCAACAAGCCCGCGCGCACGAAACTTTGTGTCAGCACCGACAGGCCAATGTGGGTAAAATCCGAAATGAACGGCGCGGGTGCCATGCGCGAGGCGGATCTGGTCGGGACTGCGGATCCTGACATGATGAAGTCATACGCCGGCAAAAGGGCACCAAGGCAAGCCGTGCTACACGCTGGCGCTGCCAGCTCCAAACAAGCATAGCCTTGCAAGGGCAGCAAAGGGCCAACACCCAGACATCCCAAGACAAAAGCTGCCACATCCACTCAGGCAACGCTCCTGGCAAGCGCAGAGAATCCAACCTGCGCATGGGCCAAGGCTGGCAGAAAGAGGTCAAATCGAGCGATGCCAGCCGGAAGCAAAGGAAGGCCAAGACGCCCCATCGTCCGAATTGATGGCAAAAAGCCGACGCCTGCACAGTCCAAAGTAAGCACGAGGGAGCCCACACGGAACAAGCCAAAGGCCAACATGACGCTACCAAGCCGCGCATAGCTTTGAAGTGACAGCATCAATCCAACATGGGTCATATCCACCACCAGCATAGCTGGTCCCGAACGCATGTGAGATCGCACAGGCATAAGTGGTTCGATGTTGACCGAGTCCAATGCCAAGATAGCCGGATCTGGCCGGGCAGGCGATCTCAGAGGCACGGGCAGGCCGGCACTTGTATGGTCCAGTGCGAAAAGGGAAGAGTCAAAGCGCCCTAAGCCACACAGCAGCACGGCCAAACCTAGGCACCCGCAACTATGCATAGACAGTGGGGGGTTTGAGTATGCCAGGTCCAGCACAAGTGCCGCGCTACCCAGGCAGCTGGGGGATCTTGCGAACAACACGGGGTCAGCAAGCACATGGTCCAGAAGCGGCGTGGGAGAGCCCAGAAACGCCCTGCCAAAGGTTGAGATATGCAAGTCCGGATGCGCACGACCCCTCAAAAACGTGGAGGGCTCTGTGTGCAAGGGGTCCAAGGCCGGCAGGGTGGGGCCTGAGTGTGCGGGTGATCTCACCAGCAGCGGCGGCCCAAAGGTGGCGAGATCCGGCGACGACGGCGGCGGGTCTGGGCGGCTGCACCCGAAGGCCGAGGCGGCGGAGCTCGTGCGCCCCGAGCTCCGTGGAGGCGAAGCCGAGTCCGCGTGCACGGAGTCCGGCGCCGAAGCAGACGGGCCCGGGCGCGCGAAGCTCCGCGGCAAGGGCGGGGGCTCGGAATGCGTAAAGTCCAATGATGAAACCAGGAACCCAAGGCGCGTTAAGGAGAAAACCGGCGAAGCAAAGCCGGATCGCTTCGTGCTTCGCGACAACATGCTGGAGCCCGGCATCAGGAAGTCAAAGGCTGACAGGGACAAGTCTAACCTTGCATAACTGTGAGCCAGCAGCATAGATCCCAGGCTTGCCGTGTCCGGAACAAGCAAAGGCAGCTCAATCCGTGCCATCCCCGTCACTGGCAAGGAGGAGCCGATGTGGCCAGGGTTCCGCAGTGGCAGCGACAGCCCTGAGTGCAGAAAGTCAAAGGCTGGCACTGATGGCTCAAGGTTACACAGGCTAGCGAAGGACAACAGTGGGTCAGGCCTTGTAAAGCCCCGGGTCAGCGACGGAAGGCCGACGTGCGCCGCGTCGGAAACCAAAATAGAGGCTTCCAAACGGGCCAAGCCCCAGGCAGAGGGAGCAGAGCCTGTGCAGTGGAGGCCCCGTAGCGAAGCGCTGCTGCCCGGGCTGAGAAAGTCAAAGGCTGGCGACGGGAGCCCGGGCTGCGCCAAGCTGTGCAAAGGCAGCAACGGGCCGGCAGACACCATGTCCGCAATCAACGTCGCAAGGCCCAGGCGAGCGAAACTCCGCGAAAGAGAGGACGGGCCGGCCATGGTCGCGTCAAGTGCAGGCGAGGAGAGCTCCGTGCAAGCCATGCCGCAAGCGGGCGACGCCAAGTCTGGGCAAGCTACGCTCCTGGGCGACAGAGTGAGGCCAGGGTGACCAAGGTCTGCAACTGACGGGAACGCCCCGAACCAAGCCTTGCCGAGAGTTAGCAGGCTTGAGCCAATTTGAGCGCTCTTCCGAAGCAAAAGCAAGGAGCCCGTTGAAGCGCGGTCAGGTGAAGGCAGAGAAGCTTCGGGGCATGCCAGGGATCTCAGCGGCATCAAGAGGTCAACACACATGCTGTCTGGAAGAGGCGTGGGAAAGTCAAAGCAAACAGCGCCGAAAGCCGGCAGCGCCAGGCCGGAACAAGCGTGGATGCGTGACAACGGCAAAGATCCCAGGGACAAGAAATCAAAGGCCAACATCGAGAGACCCAGACAGGCGGCGCTTCTCAGTGGAGGGAAAGAGCCCATGGCCACATGATCCAACACTGGTAAGGGAAACCCTGAGCAGGCAATTCCGAAAAGTGGGACGGCCAATCCTGCACGGCCGCAACTCCTCATCAGCATGGCCAAGTCAAGATGCACATAGTCCAGGATAGGAAGCACCGACTCGATTCTAGCCAAGCTGTGCGCAAACAAAGGGAGGCCTGCGTGCACAGAATCAGGCAAAGACAGTGAAGGGCCCAGGTAAGTTGCCCCAAAGGCTGAGGATGGCACGCCAACACGTGCAGCGTTCCGGGGTGACATTGCGGAATCTGACAGCGCAAAGTCGGGCACAGGCGTGCTTGAGTCCAGGCGAGCAGGGCTCCTCAGCAGGAGAGGCGGTCCTACGTAGCAAGCTCCGAACAAAAACATCGGCAGGCCTAATCGCGCCGCTCCAGACGACAACGGAATTGGCTCAGCTCATGCAAGAGATCGCATTGACAGCAACAGACTCGTGTGCATGCAGTCAACTAACGGCGTTGTTGAGTCTGATCTTGTCAGGCTTTGTGTTGGCGGAGGCAGGTCTGGGTTCACCATATCAAGGAGGGGCAGCATGCTGCCGAAGTGTGCCGTGCCAAAGATCAAGGAATGGCTGCCAAGCCAAACAGAGCTTTGCATCAGTGGCGACAAACCCAACCGTGTGAAATCTGGGACAAAGGTAGCTAACCCTGAGCACGCCAGCCCTTGCAAGAACACAGCAAAGCCTGAGAAGGCAAAGTCCGACATAAGCATGGATGGATCTGAGCAAGTGGCGCTGAAGATAGAAAAGAAGAGGCCAAGTTGACCACGGCTTTGCGACAGCATGGGAAATCCCAGCCATGAGAAATCGTAAGTGGGCAGCATGGAGCCAGCGCGGAAGACCCCGAATTGGGAGAACGATGAGCCATACCTCACAGCGCTTCGTGCCAACGGAACAGATCCGAGCTCAGCGCATCCAAAGGTTGATGCGGCAAAGCCTGGCCACCCGATGCCTGGTGGTGGCATAGTCAGGCCAAGCCAGCAGGAGCTTCGGGGAAGCGTGGGGAGGCCCAGGTACGCAGAGTCCAACAAAGGCGTGGCGGAGCCCGGTCGCGCGTGGCTGCGGGCTGGCGACATGGGCCCCGCCTCCGTGAGGTCCGACGGCAGCGGCGAAAGGCCTGGCATACCTGCGCTGGAGGCCAGCGTCAAAGGCCCCGTGCGCGTGGAGCTCCGGGTGGACATGGCGAAGCCCGCGTGCATGTGGTCAAGCGTAAGCAGCAAAGGCCCCGGGCGGCAGTGGCTCCTGGGCGGCAGTGCTGGGCCTGCAAGCACCGTGCCGCAGGCGGAGAGTGAAGCTTCCACGCAGGACATGCCAAACAATGGAACGGGCAAGTCGGGGCGGGCCACGCTATGCAAGGGCAAAGTGAAACCTGAGCCTGTCCAGTCAGGTGTCAACATCGGTGGACCCGCACGTGTGTTGCTGGACGCCAGCATTGCCGAGCCCAGTTGGCCGAGCGACTGCGGCAGCGTGGTAGAACCAAGACGCAGAAGGTCCAACGGAAGCACCGAGAAGCCAGAGCGGGTGATGCCGAAGGCAAACGCAGAACTTCCACATCAAGAGTGGCTCCGCATTGACAAAAATGAGTCAGCATACATCATGTCAGGAACAAGCAGCAGTGAGTCAACACGAGACAAGCTGGAAACTAGGAACGAAGGCCCCAAGCAGTACATGCTCCTCAAAAGCGTGAGGGGTTCTGAATGGGTCATGTCAGGCACCGACGAGGGCACATCCAGGCAAGCAATGCCCCAAGCTGAAAACACTAGCTCAACGCAACTGTGCCCTTGCACCAACATGAGCAATCCTGGCTGCAGGAGATCTGGCGCCAACGGCGTTGATTCGATGCAAGCACAGCTTTGCAGCAATAGTGGTGGACCAAGTGTCAAATGGTCCAAGGCTGGTGGGGCGGATGCAAATTTGGACAGACCGAATGCAAACGATCCAGACTCAAGCCTTGTGCAGCTTTGCATAAGTGGGGTTGATCCGAGCTGTGCAAACTCCGGGAGCAGTGGCGGAAGGCCAGGACATGACGTGCTTTGCGCAAGCAAAGGCAAGCCAAGGTTGGCGAAATCCAGCAGTGGCGGGGAAAAACCCGGATGCGTGAAAGCAAACGCGGAGGTGGCGGGATCAAAGCAGCTAGCGCCTCTCAGGAACGTGGAGGATCCTGGCCGCAGGTAGTCGAAGGCAAGCATGGGCAGCTCAAAGCGTGTCAAGCCAAACACCAGCAGGCTGAATCCCAAACACGCGCAATCCTGCAGCAGTGAGGGGGCTTCCATGCACGAAGGATCCGGAGTGGACAGTGTGAGGCCTGGTTGGACCAGGGATCTGATTGGCAGGAACGAGCCCGCTGCAGAGAAGCCCGAGGCGGGCACGGAAAAACCCAGCCGGCCGAGCCCGAAGAGCAGCATGAAAGGGTCGGGTCAAGCAAAAGATCTGGTCAGCATTGTGAGCCCCGACATGGAGAAGTCCAGAATGAGCAGAGTCGAGTCCAAGCGAGTGGTGCTTCGCAGCAGCAGCGGTGAGCCTGGGTTCACATGGTCCGGGGCTGGCGTCGGCGGGTCTGAGCGTCCCGCGCTGGACGAGGGCAGAACCGAGCCCAAGCGAGTGGGGCCGTGCAGAGCTGTGGGAAAGCCGAGGCAGGCGCAGTCCAGGGCCAGTGGAGCCGAACCCAAGCGGAAGCAGCTCCACGCCGAAAAGCCGAAGCCCAAGCAGGTGGCGCTCCTCGTTGGCGCGGGCGAGCCCAACTGCTGAAGGTCCAGCACAAACAAGGCCAGGCCCAACTCCAACACGCCGAACAGCGGCACTGGTGACCCGGGCTGCGCACGGCTTTGCAGGGACAACATCAAGCCAAGCTTGGAGGGGTCGAACGCTGGCGGCATGAGACCAGGGTTTGTGACACAAAAGGCCGAGAACGGCAGCCCGGGACAGCTGGAGCTCCTGGGCAGCGGCGGCGAACCCAACTCCGCGAAATCCGACGCTAACGTCGCCGGTGCCAAGCGAACGGAGCTACGCAGCAGTGGCGGCGGGCCCGGGTGGGTGCGGTCTGGCAGCGGCGTCGAGGGCTCCAAGCGAGTAGCAGAGAACACCAGCAACGGCGGTCCGAGGCAAATGAGGCTTTGAAGCGGAGGCGACAACCCAGGCTGCGAGAGGTCAAGCACTGGCAACAAAAGGCCCAGCTCGCTCCTGGAACATGGCAATGGGAAGAAGTCAAGGCGGCACAAGCTGTGGAGCGGCATCGAAAAGCCCAGCGCTGTGAAATCCATCGCTGGCAGAAATGGGCCCGGCTGGAAAATGCTGAAGGCCGGAGGGGTGGGGCCGAGGCACGAGACACTTCGCAACAGTGATGGTGGGTCGAGGGTTGTCACGTCACAAGTCAACAGCAGGGAGCCAGATCGCAGCCCTCCAAACACCGGCAACAGAACACCCGTAGCAGCGTAACCCCTCAGCAGCGAACGGAAGCCCGAATGCAGAAAGTCTAGGATAAGCGTTGCAAAGCCAAAGCGTATCGAGCTGTAGACAGCAAAGCTTGAGCCAGGCCGGGCCATCGATTGCACCAACAAAAGCAAGCCAAGGTGTAGGAAGTCCGGCACTGGCATGAACAGCTCAGAGCAAAGCAGACCAAAGACTGAGGACTGCAACCCCATGTTGCCGAAGCTGTGCAAGAACATGAATGGGCCCAAGGATGCCAAGTCAAAGGCCGAAGACAGCAGCCCGAGGCGCGTCGAGCTGAAAGTGAGCGGAGCCAGGCCCGAGCAAGCGCGGCTGCGCAGGGACGGAGGCGATCCCGAATAGGAGCAATCAAAGGCTGGCAGAATCAGGCCAGGACGCTGAATGCCAAAGAGCGAAGCTGCGCTGCCCGAACTCGCATGGGATCGAACCGGCAGCGAGGAGCCCGAGTGATCGAAATCAGAGACCAGCAGGGCCAAGCCCGACCTGGTTACACCCCAAACAGAAGATGAAAAGCCAGGGCAAGCAAACGACTTCGAGAATAGCGGCAGCTCCGACTCTGCGAGGTCCAGGACAAGTGTAGCAACATCCAAGCGCGCAGGAGATCTTAGCAACAAAGAGCTCTCGAGATACGCGAAGTCGCATGCTGACAAAGGTGAGCCAAGTCTAACAGCACTGAAAGCAAAGGAGGGCAAGTCTGCCTGTGAGTAACTGTGCGCAAAGAGCGCAGACCCTGGGTGGAGGAAGTCTGACGCCGAAGCTGCAAAGCCTAGGTAGGCACAACTCCTGGGCGACACCAGGAATCCGGAGTGTACAAAATCCGAAACCAGCAGGAGCAGTTCTGGGCATGTTGCGCTAAAGACTGGTGGCTGAGGTCCGGTGCGGAGACAACTACGTGTTGGCAGCGTGGGGCCGGGGCTGGCACGGTCCAGCACTGGCAGCGATGGGTCTGGCCTGCTGATGCTGGAGGGAGGCGCCATGGAGCCCAGCCGTGCGCGGCCCTGCGGCGGCAGAGGCGGCCCCGTGTTCTCGAGATCCGAAGTCGACGGCGCGGAGCCCGGGCGCCCGCAGCTGGACGCCGGAGACGAAGGGCCCAGGCGCGCGCAGCTGCGCGAAGACGGCGCCGCACCCGGCTGCGCGGCATCCGGGGCCGGCGCGGGAAGGCCAGGCCAAGCGGTGCCGAAGGGAGACACCGAGAAGCCCAGGCGGCCAGATGTCTGTGCTGGCAGTGATGAACCGAGGTGCAAGAAATCCAACACCGACACCGACAGCCCTGGCCGTGAACGGCTGCGCAACGACGACAGGGAGCCGAAGCTGGCCATGTCCAGGACAGACAAAGTCGGCCCCAAGCAAGCGAAGCTTTGCAGTGGCAAGGTAAACTCAGAGTTTGTGGAATCCAGAACCAGCAGCAAACTGCCTGAGCTGGTAGATCCAAAGACAGAGAAGCATGGCCCCGAGTGGGACATAGACTGCGGCAGTAGCGTGGGGCCAGGATGAGTAAAGTCCAGGACTAAAGGAGCACTGTCGACTTGGGCAAACGACTGAAGAGGAATGGGCAGATCAAGGTGAACTGCATCAGGGGCCAATGGTGAAGAGTTGGAGCAGGTAATTCCGGAGGCAAACGCCACAGGGCCCGCCCAAGTGAGGCCTTGCAAGAGCATGACCAAGCCAGGATGGGTGTAGTCCGTGGCAGAGAGTGGAAAACCAGGCCTGCTCCGACTGGATGCCGAGGAAGCAGGGCCCGAGCTAGTAGAAGCCCGCACCAGAAGCATGGACGCCGGGTTCAAGGAGTCCAGCGCCAACACCGCGCTTCCCGGCCAGGCAGGGCTACGCATCAGTGGTGGGGGCCCAAAGTGACCGCAGTCCAGCAACAGAAGCGACGGCCCAAGACGCGTCTTGCCCAAGACGGGCGACAACGGTCCTAGGTGGGTGAGGCTGCGTGGCAGCATCATGGGCCCCAAAGTCAGGAAGTCCAGCGAGAAAACCGCCAGTCCTGTTCAGGCAGAGCTTCGGAGCAACAGCGGCAGCTCTAAGTGCACGTGGTCCGGCGCCAGCATGGGAGAAGCCATTCGGGCCACGCTGAACACCAAAATCAAAGGTCCAAAGACGCTGAGACTCCTGGCTGACATGCAGCTGCCCAGCCGAATGATGTCAAACGTTGAGGCCTTGGCTCCGAAGCGTACATGGCCGGAGGAGGGGAGCGGTGGGCCGAGGCGCGCGAGGCTTCGGGGTGGCGGGCTGGAGCCCGGGTGGGCGCAGTCCAAAGCCGACGCCGGCGGGTCCAGCCGTGTGAAGGCGGAGATGGGCGTGACGGCGCCCGGGCGATACGTGCTGCGTGGCGACGGCGCTGGGCCCAACTGCGACACGTCCAGCGCCGGCGGCGGCGGGTCCGGCCGAGCCAAGCTGAAGGCAGAGGCGGAGGCGCCCGGCCGTCCCAATGACCTCAGAGACATCAAAGGCCCCGCGGACACGCGGTCCAGAGCCAAAAGCTGAGAGCCGCAGCGCGTGATGCCAGAGACAGGTGGAGATGGCTCCGGGCATGCAGTGCTTCGCAGAAACAGAGCAGGCTCAACATGCTCACAGTCAAGAGCTGGTAGAAAAAGGCCAGGGCGTATGGAGCTGCGCACCAAAGGCGCTAGTTCAAGCTTGGCAAGGTCCAGAACAAGCGAGAAGGCATCGAGGCGCGCCTTGCCTAACACTGGGACGGTCAACCCCAAGCGAATCAGGGACCGCAAGGGCATCACGAGATCAGGGTGTGCGAAATCCAAAAGAGACAGAAACGGCCCATAGCGCGACCTGGAGAATGCAAACGCCGCCGAGCCCATGCGTGCCATGGACCTGAGGGAAGGCAATGAGCCGGGCTGCGTGTGATCCAGCACTGATGGCAAAAAGCCCACGCGGCCCATGCCAAAGACAAGCGCCGGCACACCTGAGTGCATCAGAGACCGTGGAGACGGGGTCGAGCCCGGTGAGGTGTGGTCAAGAGTCGAGAGAGGCGCTTCCACTCGCGACCTGCTGGAGGCGAACAAGAAAAGGCCTGGGCAGGCCACACTGCGCAGTGTCAGCAGGAAACCTGGGTGTGAGCAGTCAGGGGCGGGCAAAACGCTGCCCAAGCGAGCCATGCTCTGCGGCAGCGGCGGTGGCCCAGACTGGGTGAGGTCCGGTACGGGCAAGCTCGAGCCCATTCTGCCCACGCCAAAGACGGGCGCAACCACACCGGGTCGACCAAGGGACCTGAGCGGCAGCAGGGCTTCGGGGTGGCTGAAGTCCGAGGCCGAAGGTGGAAGGCCCACGCGGACGCGCGAGAAGCTCGAGGAGCTCGGCCCGGGCCGCGCCACGCTCCGAGGTGGCGTCGACGAGGCCGGATGGCTCAAGTCCAGGACCAACGCGGCGGAGCCCGACCGGGCGCGGGACCACGGAGGCGTCATCAGCCCCGGCCGAGAAGAGCTCCGCAAAAAGGGCGAGCTCTCGAGGTGCAGGAAATCCAAGGCAAGAATAGCTGGGCCCGGGCACAGCACGCTTCTCAGCAACATGGCTGAGTCAGGATGCAAAAAGTCCAGAGCCAGAAGCAGGGGCCCTGGCCTTGCTCTTCTGAACACTGGAGAGATGGGACCTGTTTGCACCATGCCTCGGAGAGATGGGGAAAGGCCCGGGTACAAAGAATCCAGGACCAGCAGAAAGGACCCAAAGCGGCTTTGGCCAAAGCTTGAGAAAGCAGAGCCACACCTGGCAAGGCTGCGTGGCAGCGTGGACACCTCCAAGTGCAGGGGGTCCAAGACTGACACGGCCAAATCGGCTCTCACAAGGCTGTGAAGCAACAGGATGGGTCCGGGATTCGCACAATCAGGCGAGGACGGCATCGGGCCAAGCCAAGTGAAGCTAGAGGCTGGAAACGGGGCTCCCAAGCACGCGCGGCTGTGGGGAGGCATGGTAAGTCCCAAGTACGCATGGTCCAGAACAAGCAAGGGTGGCCCGCAGCAACCAATGCTGAACACTGACGGAGCAGGTCCCAAGCAGCCAGAGCTTTGAGCAAGCAGAGACAAATCAGGCTGAGCCGTGTCTGGTGGTAGCGAGGGCGAGCCAGGAGTCGCTCTGCTGGATGCCAACGGCAGGGCGCCCGTGCAGTTGTGGCCTCGCAGAAGTGCAGTGGGCCCTGGCCGCAAAGAGTCCGGTGCCAACAGGGGCGAGTCAGACCGGGTTCGCCCGGAGGCCAAGGATGTGGACCCCGGGTGCGCGAAGCTCCGGGGCGGCGAAGAGGGCCCGGCCTGCGCAGGGTCCGGCGCAAACGCCGGAAAGCCAAAGCTGCAGATGCCAAACGCCAAAGTCGCCAGGCCCACCATGCTGACGCCTTGCATGGAAGTCATGGAGCCCAAGTTCGTGGAGTCCGAGGCCGACATGAAGGAGCCCGTGCAACCTAGGCCTGTGGTCAACAAGGTGAGACCAAGGCAGCACGTTTGTTGCACAGACAACGGCAGGCCCAGCTCAGCAAGGTCCGAGGTCAGCAGCGGCGCTCCAAGGCGAGTGAAGGACCGCGTGGATGAGGAGAGCTCTGAGTTGGCGGGACTCGGGGCTGAGATGGCAGGGCCAGACCTCGTGATTCCAAAGGCCAGAAAGATTGACCCCGGGCACGCAAAGTCCCTCATCAAGGTGGTCGGCCCCAGCTCCACGGTGTCCAGGACCAGCAGCGAAAGGCCAGACTGGACATTCTTGGAGGTTGAAGGCGCCAGGCCCGGACGAACACTGCTTCGCATGAAGAGAGGCGAGTCTATGGACACAGAGTCTGGAGCAAGCGGAAGCAGGCCCGTTCTGGTGATGCCATAGGCTGGCAAGGCAGGGCCCAAGCACATGGGGCTTCTGGGCAGCATGGAGGGCTCTAAGTGGATGAGATCCAGGATCAAAGGCGGGCTGCCAAGCCAAGACAAGCCATAGACTAACAAGGAAAGGTCTGGCCACATGGAGCCGCGCAGAAACAAGGTGCTGCCCAGGTTCACAAAGTCAGGTGGTGATGGCGTAGAGCCCAGCCAGGTGATGCCGAAGGCTGGCATCAGCGGGCCAGGGCGGACGTAACTTTGCAAGGACGGGGTGAGTCCCAGGTGCGTGGAGTCCAGGACAAACGGCGGAGCCTCGATGCGGGCGATGCCATACGCTGGCAGGCTGGAGCCAAGATGCAAGTGACTTCGGGGCAGCGGAGGGAATCCGAAGTCCGAAAAATCCAGCGCCGGCAAAAAGGGCTCTGACCTTGTGATGCCAAACACTGGCAGCGTCGAGCCCGATCACATGGAGCCTTGAGTCGAAGTCGGCGAGCCTGGGCTGGTGCGGTCAGGCGCAGACAGCATTGATCCCGGGCAAGTCAGGCCATAGGTGGGCAAGAACAACCCCAGGCAGGAGAGGCCTTGCAAGGACAACATGGGACCAATCTGCACATAATCAGGAACAAGCAGTGTGCTGTCTGGTCGCGCCAGGCCATATGCAAGCAGGCTGGAGCCAGGCCGGAGAAGTGTCCGTGCCAGGATTGAAGGCCCAGTGTTTGCAGAGTCCAAAGCCAACGAGGGGAAACCCATGCGCGTAACACCATAGACCGACGTCACTAGGCCTGACCACAGGTGCGTTCGCAGCAACGAGAAGGGCCCCAGGGTCGCAAGGTCAGGCACCAGAAGTGAAAGCCCGAGCCTGCTCATGCCAAAAACCAAAAGCAAGAAGCCCAGCCGAAGAAGGCTGTGCGATGGCGGAAAAGGGCCGGATTGCACAGGGTCTGGTGCTGACAGACTCGGCCCCGACCAGGACATTCCGAAAACAAGCAGGCTCGGCCCCGAGCAGAAGGAGCTTTGCAAAGACACGATTAGACCCAAAAGCACAAAGTCCAAAACAGGCAGAAAGAAGTCCAGTCGTCCAACTCCATAAATTGAGCTCGGGAGCCCCAGGCGCATAAAGCTCCTCGAAGGTGGTGGGCTGGCTGCGTGCACAGGGTCCGGCGCCAACATCGAGCTCTCTGAGCAGGCCAGGCCGAAGGCCAACAAAGAAAGGCCCGAGCGGAAGGAGTGTCGCAGGAGCGGCGGTGGGTCGATGTGCACAAGGTCCAGAACGGACAGCAGCGGGCCGAGGCGGCTCATGCCGGAGGCCAGCAGTGTGCTGCCGGGGCGAGCAGAGTGCCGTGCTGGAGTCAAGAAGCCCAGGGAAACCAAATCCGACAAGGGCGGCACAGGGCCCGGCCTCATCATGCCATAGGCCGGCGAGAGCGAGCCCACTTGCAAGGGTGTGCGTGCGGGCGCCGGGGAGCCGAAAATGCTGAAGTCCAGAGCAGAAGTGGAGGGACCCAAACAGGTCATGCCCCAGGCCAGCAGAGAACTCCCGAGCCGGGCCGATGAGCGGAGCGAAGGCGGGAATCCCAGGTGTGCATGGTCCGAGGCGGGCAGCGAAAGCCCTGGTCGGGTCATGCCATAGACCGACAGCAAAGGTCCAGGGCGGCAGAAGCCTTGCAGAAACAGCCCGGGCTCTGCGTGCAGCAAGTCCAGCGGAGAGGGGGTCAGGTCAAGCCTTGTGACGCCATAGACAGACAAGACAGAGCCGACTCGGGTGGATGCGCGCGTCAAAAGCGGCAAGCCAATCTGCACAAAGTCCAGCACCAGCGAGGATGGGTCTGGCCGAGCCAAGCCGAAGGCCAAGAGCGTGCTACCCGAGCGGAGGAGGCTGCGCAGGAGCAGAAACAGATCAACATGCACGAAGTCGAGAACCGAAAGCGGCAATTCAGGGTGTGTGACCCCATATGCGAACAACAGCAATTCAGGTTGGCACAAGCCTTGCAAGGGCAAACCTGGCTCGGTTTGAACAGGATCAAGGGTTGAAAGTATCAGCCCCAAGCAAGCAATGCCAAATATAGGCATCAGGAGGCCTGAGCAAATGGGGCTTCGAAGCAACAGCGAGCTCCCCAAGTGTGCAAAGTCCGAGACCAGCAGAGACAAGTCTGATCTTGACATGCCGTAGGCTGACAGCAGAAATCCGAATTGGGCAGACGTCCGCAAAGGCAACGGGAATGCGGTGTGAACAAGGTCAAGGGTCAGCATCGGAAGTTCTGGTCTGCACAAGCCAAAGACCAACAGCATGAAATCGGGTTGGATGTGGCTTCTGGGAGACATGGTGGAACCTGTGTGCACAGGGTCAAGAGCTAACAGCGGGGGTTCGGGCCTCGTAGCGCCATACATGAACGGCAAGAGTCCCAAGCAAAGGGGAGACCTGAGTGACGTAGAGAGCCCCGGAGCGACAAGGTCCGAGGCCGGCAGAGGAAATTCTGAACGAGTGAGTCCGAAGGCTGGAGGCGAGCTTTCAGGTCACATAGATCCACGTACCGGTGATGAAAGCCCAAGAAGGAAGGGGTCTGGCAGAGACAGGAAAAGGCCCGTGCAAGACATGCCATAGACCAACAGCAGAGAACCCGCGCGGAGGGGCGTCTGCAGCAGCGAGGACAAGCCAAACTGGACAAAATCCAAGACCAGCAGCAGAAAGCCGAGCTTCGAAAGTCCGTAGACCGGCAAGCTGAACCCCAGACGAGCAAGGCTGTGAAGGAGCAGCAAGGGCCCAAAGTGCATGAAGTCTGGCAGAAGCGACAAGAATCCCAGGCGGGTTAAGCCAAAGACTGGCAGAAGCAATTCTGATCGGAAAAGGCTGTGTGGCAATGAAAAGGGCTCTGCTTGCACAAGGTCAGGAATAGGCAAAAGCGCGCCCAAGCAGGTCATCCCGAAGGCCGGAAGGAAGGCACCTAGCCAACAGAAGCCTCGTGCCAGCAGCAAGGGCTCTGCGTGCATGGGGTCCGGCGCTGGCAAAGATGCACCTGGCCAGGACAGCCCAAAGACGGACAAGGAAAGCCCAGGACACAAAAAGGTGTGCAGCGGAGGCGAGGGTCCCAGCTGAGTGTGGCTGGGTACCAGCAATGGAAAGTCTGACCGTGTCAAGCCATATACCAGCAAGGAAAGCCCGATCCTCAAGAAGCCTTGCAAGGGAAGCGAGAAGTCCAAACTCACGTGGTCTGGCGCCGACAGCAAAGAACCGGGTCTGGAAAGGCCATAAATCAATAGCAAGGAGCCGGCACAGAGGCGACTTTGCAAGGGCGGGCTCGGGCCAAGTGATGTGAGGTCTGGCACGGACAAGAGGAGGTCAAGGCGAGTCAGGCCATAGGCAGACAGCGCCAGGCCCAGCCTCAAGAAACCTCTCAAAGACGCTGAAGGGCCAGTGGACATCAGATCCGACGCCAATGGAGCCGAGTCCATGCGGGAGATGCCGTACACGGAGGAACTGGGCCCTGTCCGCAAAAACGTGCGCACCAGCAAGGGCGGCCCGGGATTCACGAGGTCCGGCACTGGCAGGAAAGGACCTATGCAGCACAACCCGTAGGCAAACAGGGCGGGATCGGGCTAAGCGAAAGCCTTCAGTGGCGGCAGGGAGCCAGTATGCAAACAGTCCAGGATGAGCAGTGGCAAGTCTGGGCGCGTCAGACCGTAAACCAAAAGCGCCAGCTCAGGTCATGCTGGGCCCTTCAGCGACAAGAACAAGCCCAAGAGCGCAAAGTCCAGCGCTGGCGGCGGGAGGCCGAGCCGCGTCACGCCATAGACCAACAGCAGGCTGCCCAGTTGGCAGAAAGTTTGAAGTGACATGGACAAGTCTGTCGAAAACGAGTCCAGCGACAACAAAAGGCTGTCCAAGCGAGTCAGCCCATAGGCAAACAGAAAGCTTCCGAGTCGCGCATGGCTTTGAATCAGCAAGGTAGAATCGAGCTGCACATGATCAAGGACAGGCGATGGGAAGCCCAGCCGAACAATTCCGTAGACCAACAGAGCCGAGCCAATCCGCAAGTGGCCTCTGAGCAGCAGGGAAGGCTCAGGATGTGCAAGGTCCAGAGCCGGAGTGGACAAACCCAAGCGGGTAAGCCCGAAGATCGACAAGAGCAAGTCCAGGCGCAAAAGGCTCCGAGGGAACGTGGTTGGATCGAGATGCATGCAGTCCAGCACCAAAGCGCAGCTGCCCGGGCGCACGCTGGAGAGCACCGAGAAAGGGCTACCAGCGCGCAAATGGTTTTGGAGCGGCGGCAGCGAGTCCAGGTTGATGAGATCCGTGGCGGGTGGCGGCGCACCAAGTCGCGCCACGCCATAAGGCAGCAGCGCGCTGCCTACCCACATGGGGGTCCGCAAGAACAGCGACAAATCCGGGTGCAGGAAGTCCGGTGCCAGCGGCAAGCTGCCGAGGCGCATAACACCATAGAGCAAGGCCGAAAAGCCCATACGAGCGAAGCCTTGCAAGGGCAAAGAGCTGCCTGGGTGCAGGAAATCCGGCGCCAGCAAAGGCAAGCCCGATTTAGTCAGGCCATATGTCAACAAGGCCAACCCTGGCTTGCCAAAGCTTCGCACAGGCAAAAGGGGGCCAAGCTGCACAGGATCAAGGGCCGGCAGCAACAAACCCAAGCGCATTGCACCATAGGGGAACAAAGGGCTGTCTGAGCGGACAGGCGTCTTCAGGGGAAAAGGGGACTCGGTGTTGGCGAAGTCGGGCACCAAAAACGGAAGACCTGACCAGCTCAGCCCAAAGGCAAACAGGGTTGGGTCTGATTGTGCGGGGCTTCGCGGTGGCAAGGGAAGCTCTATTTGGGCGAGGTCAAGTGCTGGCAAGCTGGAGCCCAAGCAAGAAATGCCGTAAGCGAGCGTGGCGAATCCCAGGCGAAGCATGCCCTTCAACGGCAGCAGCGGCTCAAAATGAATGTGGTCAAGTGCCAAAGAGCTGGATTCAGGCCGTGCAATGCCATAGGCCGGCGGACAGGGGCCGGTTCACGCAAAGCCGCGCAATGGCGGCGAAGAGCTGAACTGGGTGGAGTCAAGGGCCGGAAGCGGACTGCCAGGGCGAGTCATGCCGGAGGCCAACGATACGGGCCCTAGCCGCACAAAGGACTGCGATGGCAGCAGCGAGCCCATGGTGATGGAATCCAGTATGGGTGGGAAAAAGCCTAAGCACAAGGAACCATAGGCCGAAGGTGGGCTTCCCATGTGGAGAGAGCTGTGAAGTGACGGCAACAAACCCAGTTGGACAGGGTCCGGGACCAACAGTGACGAGTCCATGCGTCCGATGCCATAGACTGGAATGGAACTCTCTGATCTAGCAAGGCTTTGCATGGGCAGTGCGGGGCCGATGTTCATGAAGTCAGGGGTCAGCGGCAACGAACCCAGCCGCATCGCCCCATACATCGGAGGCGGAAGGCCCGGTCGCAAGGGTGTTTGCAGAAGCAGCGATGGGCCTATGCTCACATGGTTTGGCGCCAAGGGAGGCGGGCCCGTGCACATCACGCCATAGATCAGCGTCGGAAAACCCATGCGGATGGGTGCTCTTGAGGACATGGGAGAGCCAAGGTGTGCGCAATCCAGCAAGGATGGGAAAGCTTCAAGGCAGCTAATGCCCCAAATCGGCATCAAAGAGCCCAGCTGCACGTAGCTTCTTGAAAGAATGGCTGAGCCGAGGTGGATGAAGTCCAAAGTCAGCAGCAAGAAGCCTGGCCAAGTCATGCCATATGCGAACAGAAAACTGCCAAACCAGGTGTGGGATCGAATGGGCGGTGGGCTTCCCGAGCGAAAGAGGTCCAGCACTGGAAGGCTCAGGCCGACCCGCATGAGCCCGTAGATCAGCAACGAGAGTTCGAGACACACCATGGACTGCAACAATGCCAACAGCTCGATTTGCGTAGAGTCTGAGACTGGAAGCGAAAAGTCCGTCCGCGTCACCCCGTAAATAAACAACGCGCTTCCCAGGCGGCTATGAGATTGGAGTGGCGGCAAGGAGCCGATGTGAATGAGGTCAGGAACTGAAATGGTTGAGCCAAGGAGGGACATGCCATAGACAGGCGTGGACAAGCCGACCCAGGCCGGTGCTTGCGAAGGCAGCGATGGGTCAGGATGCACGGGATCGGGCGCTAGCAGCAGCGGCCCCAGCCGCGACATGCCATAAACAAGCAGCGGAAGACCCGAGCGCGCAAAGCTGCGCAGGGGCGGGGCGCTGCCGAAGTTGGCGAATTGCAGGATGGAGAATCTCCCGCCGTAGCGAATCTCGCCCACCAAGGAGGTGGAGGAGCCGCAGCGGATGGGTGACCGCAACAGCAAGGTGGGGCCCATAAGCACAAGGTCAAGCACCGACATGGGCAAGCCCGGGCGGGTCATGCCAAAGACCAACAGGATGCTACCAAATCGCACAAAGCTCCTCGGCGGAGTCAGGCTGCCTGGGTGCATGAAGTCCAGGGCCGGCAGAAGCCCACCAGTGCGCGCACCTCCCATCAGCGCCGGGGTGCTTCCCAGCCTCATGCAGCTTTGAGGCGGAGGAAAGGAGCCCAAATGCACGAAGTCTGGGGCTGAAAGGGAGCTGCCCAAGCGGTTCATGCCATAGGTCGAAGGCGGCGGGCCCATGCAAGCAAATCCCCGCAGCGGCAGGGGCAGGCCCAAATGCACAAGATCAAGGGCCAGTGAAGAGGGATCAGTTCGGCTCACTCCGTAGACCAAAAGCGCGAACCCGGGGCAGGCAAAACTTCGCGGTGGGGAGCTGGAGCCCAGGTGGGAGAAGTCTAAGGTGGACAGCGCGGAGTCTGTACGACATTGTCCGGAGGATGGCAAGGCGCTACCTGCTCGGCACGTGTTCTGCACTGACGTCAGCAGTCCCAGAAGGACAAGGTCCAGGGCTGGCAGAGAGAGCCCGAGTCGCCCCACGCCATAAACAGGGGTGCTGGATTCAAGGTACATGAGGCTTCGCAAGAGCAAGCTCAGGCCGAAGCAAATGAAGTCCAAGACCAACATGGGGGGACCAGTGCAAGTCATGCCGAAGGCAGGCAGGAAGCTCTCTGAACAAGCAAAGGTTTGGAGAGGCAAGGGCAACTCAAGGTGGATAAGGTCCAGAACTGGCAAGCTTGGCTCCATGCGGGTCATGCCGTAGACAAAGGCAGCCAAGCCCAGGCGAACGAAACTCTTCAGAAACAGCAGGGGGCCGGCGTTGACGCGGTCAAGCAGAAACGAGGTCAGCCCGAGCCGGCACATGCCATAGACTAACATGGGCAGGCCTAGGCATATGTAGCTGTGTGGTGAGAGAGGCGACCCCAAGTGCGAAGGGTCCAAGACGGACAGAGAGGAGTCCAGGCGTGTCAGGCCAAAGACAAACAAAGTGCTGCCAAGCCGTGCAGGGCCATGGAGAGGCATTGCAAGGCCAGAGTGGATGAGGTCCAGAGTAAAAAACAACAAGTCCATCCAGGACATGCCGTAGGGAAGCGAAGTAGATCCCAAGCACATTGAGCTGTGCAGTGGCAGCAGCAGCTCTAGGTGCACAAGGTCCGGTGCGAGCAGCAAGGATCCCGGCACGGACATTCCATAGGCAAAGAGCGCCGAGTCTGCGCGCAAAGGGCTACGGAGGAGAAGCGAGCTGCCCGTGGCCACAAAGTCCAAGGTCGGAGCCAAGGGCCCTGTGCAGCTCAACCCGAAGGCTGACAGAGGGAGCCCAGGTCGCGCAGAGCTGCGGGTGGGCAGCAGCGGCCCGATCTGCGAGAAGGCCAAGATCGGTGGGCTGAGGCCTGAGCGACTGAGCCCGTAGGCCGACGGAAGCGAGCCCGGGCGTGCAAGGGCGCGGAGTGGCAGCCCGGGACCTGTGTTCATGGAGTCCAGCAGCAGCAGCGAAGAGCCGGGCCGGCACATGCCAAACGCGGGCAGAGCCAGGTCCAGGTGCACAAGGGACCTTGAGGGCAAAGTGGATCCCGAGTTCGCAAAGTCCAGCACCGGCAGCGGAAGCCCTGGCCAGGAGATGCCGTACACCAAAGGTGGCATGCCAGGGCGAGCGTGGGCTTGCGGCGACATGGATGAGCCCGGGTGCGAGTGGTCCAGCGCTAGTGGGGTCAGCCCCAGCCGAGCAATGCCATACACCAGCGGCGGGCTGCCCGCTCGCAAGAGCGTTTGGAGAAACAGCGATGGTCCGAGCTGGGAGGAGTCCAGCACTGGCAGTAGCAGCTCTGAGCAACACATGCCGAAGGCCAGCAACAAAAGGCCCGTTCGCAGATGGGTCCTGGGAGACGCGGACAAGCCGATGTGGACGAAGTCAAGGACGGGAGGCGAGCTTCCTGGACGGCTGATGCCAAAGGCTGGCATCATGCTGTCAGGGCAAATGAAGGATCGTGGAAACAAGCTGGGGCCAGGGTGAGCAAAGTCTGAAGTGGGCGTGGGCGAGCCAAGGCGCGTCAGCCCATAAGCCAATGCCGCCAAGCCTGCACACATGAGACATCGCAGGGACGGCAAGGGTCCTGGGTGCAAAGAGTCCAACGCCGGAGTAGATGAGCCTGATCTGGAAACGCCGTATATGGGAGCAACAAAGCCTGTCCGTGCAAGGGAGCGAATGGACAAAGGGGACTCCGTAAGCACAAAGTCCGACACTGGCAAGGGCGGGCCAAGCCTGGACAAGCCAAAGGCTGGCATGGGGCTTCCGGGCCGAATATGACTTTGAAGCGGCAGCAGCGGCCCAAAGTGCCCTGGGTCCAGCAACAGCAGCGGAGGCTCTGGGCACGTCAGCCCGTAGACTGGAAGGCTTGCACCTGGCCGGGCAAAGGACCGGGCCAAGGGTGCGAAGCCGGCACATGCGAAGTCCGAAGGCGGTAGCAGCGGGCCAAGGCGAGTCAGACCATAGGCCAGCGAAGCGCTGCCAACTTGCAGGGGGCTTTGCGAGAACAGCAGCGGGCCGAAGTGCACAAAGTCCAGCGCAGGCATGGAGGAGCCTAACCACGCCATGCCAAACACCGACAGGATGCTGCCCGCGCGCATAGAGCTGTGCAGAGGGGGCGGCAGGTCAGTGTGGGCGAGGTCCGGGGCTGGCAAGGGCGAGCCTGGTCTCGTGAGGCCG
Organism: Effrenium voratum; assembly: GCA_963377175.1. NCBI lineage: Eukaryota > Dinophyceae > Suessiales > Symbiodiniaceae > Effrenium > Effrenium voratum. The sequence continues at coordinate 237,631 of CAUJNA010003810.1, forward strand.
AAGACCGACAAACTGGAGCCAGGCCGCAGGAGTGTTTGGAGCAGCGGCGACGGCCCGATTTTCATGGAGTCCGGCACCAGCGGCAAAAGGCCTGGGCGCAACAGCCCGAAGGCCAGCAACAAGAAGCCCGGTTGGGTGAAAGCTCGGGTCGGCGAGGCGGGTTCAGCATGGAGGCAGTCAGGAGTTACCAGAGACAGTCCCAGACAGGACAGCCCAAACGCTGGCGAGGAGAGCTCAAGCCTCATGTGGCCCCTTGAGGACAAGAAGGGCCCAGTGTGGATGTGGTCAAGGATCAGGAGGGGAACTCCAGGACGTGAGATGCCATACGCCAAGCACGAGCTTCCCAGGCGCACCAAGGCCCGCAGGGGTGGCAAAAAGCCGGACTGGATGAAGTCCAGAACCAGCAGCAAGGACTCCAAGCGTGAGATGCCATAGGCCAGCGAGGACAGGCCCAGTCAGGCGAGCGTGCGCAAAGAGGGGGAAAAGCCTGCGTTAAACAAGTCCAGGGTTGGCAAGGTCAGGCCTGAGCAAGTCAGGCCGTAAGCCGGCAGCAGGAGGTCTGGCCGTGCAGGAGCTTGCAGAGGCAGTGGCAATCCCGGCGTGACCAGGTCCGGTGGCAGCAGACTGGAGCCCATGCAGCACAGGCCAAAGGCAGGCAAAGGCAAGTCCAAATGCAGGTGACTTTGCAGAGGCGATGAGCTGCCCATCATGGCATGGTCCAAAGCCAACAGAAGAAATCCGGGCCGAACCATGCCATAGGCCAACATCACAGAACCAAGCCTTGCAGGGTGACGCGAAAATGTGGACAAGCCTAAAGATACGTGGTCCAGCACCGATGGGATGGGTTCTGGCCTGCTTGAACCCAGGACAGGCAGGCTACTGTCCAGCCGGAAAAGGCCACGCGGCGGCGACGAGGAGCTCAGCTGCACGAGGTCCAGGACGGGCAGCAAGGGCTCTGCACGGCACAGGCCGTATGCCGAAGGCGTCAGCCCAGGCCGAAGGAGGGAGCGGGGCGAAGCCGAGAGCTCGATATGAGCAAAGTCCGCTGCTGGCGAGGAGAGATCAGTCCGAGTAAGCCCGTAAGCAAGCAGAAAAAGGCCAGGCCTGGTAAGTCCCCTGAGGAAAATGGACAGTCCCGAGCTGGCAGGGTCCAGCACCGGCAAGGGCAACTCCGACCTGGTGATGCCAAAGACCGAGGGTGGCAAACCAATCCGCAAGAATCCCCGCGACAGCGATGGGGAGCTGAGCTGCACGGAATCCAGCACAAGCAGCGAGGAGTCCATGCGGGACAGGCCGTAGGCAGAGAGGGGTGGCTCAGACCGCACTGAGCCGCGCAGCGACAATGGCAGGTCTGGGTGCACAAAATCCGACACCGGCAGGGAGAACTCTGCCCGCATGACCCCGTAGGCCAAAATCGACAGCCCTGAACAAGCGGGGCTCTGGAGGAACATCGGCGGCCCAGTGTGGACGAGGTCCAGGGTCGAAGGCAAAGGCTCCAAGCGTGCAATCCCAAAGGCGGGCGTCAAGCTCCCGAGCCATGAGAAGGCGTGCAGCAATGATGAGGATTCAAGGTGAAGGGAATCTGGCGCAAGCAAGGCTGAGTCAGTGCGAGACATGCCATATGTGGACATAGAAAAACCAATTCGGCAATAGCTCCTGGGCAACAGTAGAAGTTCAATGTGCACAAAGTCCGGCGCCAGCAAGGAAGAGTCTGAGCGGCACAGCCCGAAGGCAAACAGCGTAGGCCCCAATCAAGCGAGGGATCGCAAGAGCAAGGGGCTGTCGATATGGATAAAGTCCAGGAGCAGCGCCGAGGCATCCAACCACGCCAAGCCGGAGGCCGAAAATGACAGCCCCAATCTTGCAAAGCTTCGTGTCAGCAGAAGGCTGCCAGGACTGGTGGGATCCAGCACCAGCAAGGAAGGCTCAGCACAGCACATTCCATAAGCCGACAGGGCAAGGCCAAGTCTTAGGAGGGAGCGCAAGGACAGGGAAGACCCCATGCTAGCAGTGTCAAGCAGCAGTGAAAGGAGCTCTGGCCGTGTCATGCCGAAAACCAGAGGCAATGACCCCAGGCAGAAGAGGCTGTGCGGGAGCAAGGAGGAGCCGATGCTCACAAGGTCCAAGGCTGGCAAGAACAGGCCTGGCTTGCACAGGCCATATGCCAAGAGACTCAATTCCAGGCAAACGAAGCCACGCGCAGGCGGAAAGGGCTCAGCATTGAGAAGGTCTAGAACCAGTGAAAAAGGCCCCATCCTACACAAACCATAGGCGAACAAGAGAGGCTCAAGCCACACAAAGCTGTGCGAAGATGGCGGCGATTCCAGGTGCACAAAATCCAGAGCTGGAGGCGATGGCTCTGGCTGCGACATGCCGTAGGCCAACGGCAAGCTGCCGAGGTGCAAGTGGGTCCGCAGTGAAGGGGGGAAGCCTACGGAGATGTGGTCCAGAGCGGACGACAACGCGTCCGGCCGGGAGATGCCAAAGGCGGGCGACGGGCTGCCTGGGCGCACGAGGCTCCGTGCCGACGTGGCTGGGCCCGACACGGCGAAGTCCAGGGTGGAGGGAGGCGGCCCCAAACGTGCCACGCCGTACACAGACGTGGGCGGCCCCAAACAAATGGAGCTGCGCAGCAGTGGCGGCGGTCCCAGGCGCACAAAATCCAAGGCCAGCAGCAACAGCCCCAGTCTGGAACACCCGTAAGCCAGCAGCATGAGGTCCAAGCACAATAGGCTTTGCAAGGGCGGGAAGGAATCAATGTTGACAAAGTCAACTGCTGACAGCAAGGCTTCCAAACGCGAGATGCCATAAACGGGCAAAAGCAGCTCCATTCGCATGTAGCCACGCAGAGAGGTGGAAGAGTCCAGCTGCACAAAGTCCAGTACAGGAAGAGGAGCGCCTGGTCGGTTCATGCCAAAGACCAGCAAAGTGGAGCCCAGTCTAACGAGGGATTGAGTTGACAGGGACGGGCCCAGCATGATGTGGTCAAGCGCAGGCAAGGGCAGGTCCATGCAAGAAGCGCCCCATGCTGGCAGCGGGCTCCCAAGTCTTGCAGAAGATTGCAGGGGCAACAAAAGGCCGATGTTGACAGAATCCGCTGCAAGAGGCGATGCTCCTGGGCAGGACATGCCGTAGAGAAACGAGATGCTGCCCATGTGCGCGGGGCTGCGCAGTGGTGGCGGAGGCCCCAAATGCGCGAGGTCCAGAAGTGGCGGTGGCAGCCCAGGCCGCGCAACACCGTAGGCCGGCAGCGTGTAGCCCAGGCGGCAGAAGCCCCGCGCCAACAAGAAGGAGGCGAAGCTGACAAAGTCCAGCACCAGCAGCCGATCCCCCGAGTGCGCCAGGCCGTAGAGAGACATCTGGTTGCCGGTGCGGCAGTGGCTCCTCATCAGCATCGGCGGCCCCGTGCGGACGTGGTCCAAGGCAGGCAACAAGAGGCCGGGCCGAGTCAGCCCATAGGCAGGGAGTGAAGAATCAAGCTGACAAAAGCCCCGAAGAGGCGGCGTGGGCTCAGCATGTAGTGAGTCACAGGCGGGTGAGCTGGAGCCCAACTTTGTCAGGCCATAGGCCGGTGGCGCTGGGCCGATGCAAATGAGACTTTGCGACAGCGCAAAGGAGCCAAAGCAAATGGAGTCCAAGGCTGGCACAAAGGACTCGGGTCGACTCAGCCCTGAGATCGGCAAGAACGGGCCTGGCCTGGCAGAAGTGTGCAAGGACATGCTTGGCCCCGAGGTAGCGAGGTCCAGTGGCAGCAACAAGAGTCCCAACTTGCAGAGGCCGTAGGTGAAGAGGGGCGGTCCGGGCCGCAAGGAACCCCTCGACAACATCATGCTGCCAGAGTTGCTGTGATCCGGGGTTGGCGGCAAAAGGCCCAGCCTGGTGAGCCCGTAGACAGAGAGAGATGGCTCCAGTTGCACAGAGCTGCGTGCCAACGGAGCTGAGCCCAGGCTTGCTGGGTCCAAGGGCGGCAGCAGGGAGCCGGGCTTTGTCAGGCCGTAGGTCGGCAGCAAAGGATCCAAGCACATGAAGCTCCGGGGCGGCGGGGGGCTTCCCAAGGTGGCCATGTCCGAAGTGGGCGGAAAAGAGCCAAGGCACTGCACGCCATAGGTGGGCAACCCGCTGCCCGGGCGCAAGGAGCCGCGAAGAGGCGGCAAGAAACCCAGGCTGACAGAGTCCAAGGCCAAAAGAAAGAATCCGGGCCGCATCACGCCCCAAACTAAAATCATCAAGCCAGGCCATCCGAAACTTTGCGACGACAACAGCGGGCCTGTGGAGACGTGGTCAAGAACAGGCAGCAACGACTCCAAGCGCATACAGCTATAGATTGACAACAGCAGCCCTGAGTGCAGGAGGCTTCGAGGAAGCGTGGAAGCTTCCATCTGAGCACAATCCAGGGTCAACGGCATGAAGTCCAGCCGGCACAAGCCCCAAGCGGAGAGAGGAGAGTCGAGATGCAGGAAGCTTCGGATGAAGGCTGGGGAGTCGGGTTGGACGAGGTCCGGAACTGACAGAAAGAATTCAATCCAAGCCAGGCCATATGCTGGGAGAGGCGACCCAATTCGGAAGGAGCCTTGCAGCAACATCATTGGCTCAAGCTGCACATAGTCCGGTGCCAGCAGCAGAAAGCCAAGACGCTGAACGCCATAAGCCAACAAAGAAAAGCCTGGCTGCAAGTGGCTTCGCGGCAGCAGCAAGAAGTCGAGTCGTACGAAGTCCAAGGCCAACAGCGGCAAACCAAGGCAAACAATGCCATATGCAAACGAGGAGAATCCTGGCCGGGAAAGGCCTCTGATCAGCACAATGGAGGCCATTACAACTCCGCCTCTCACTGGCAAGGGCGGTCCGGGCACAGACTCTTTCCAAGCCAACAGCATGCTGCCCAACCTGGCAAGGCCCCTCGAAAAGGAGGTCAGACCCAGGTTCACAGGGTCGGGCACTGGCAGCAACGAGCCCAACCGCGTCATGCCGTACACGGGCATGGCCGAGCCCGGGTGCACGGGGCCTCTCAGCAGGGGGGTGCTGCCAAGAGTTACAAAGTCCGGAGCTGATGGCAAAGAGCCAACGCGGCTCATGCCGTATACCAGCAAAGCAGGGCCCAATCTGATGAGGGACTGCAAAAGCAGGCTGGAGCCCAGGTGGGCGAGGTCAGGCAATGGCGGCGACGCGCCCAAGCAGTTCATGCCAAAGGCAAGCAGAGCAAGGCCCGAGCGAATGAAGCCTTGCAGTGGCACTAGGCTGCCCGCGTTGAAGAAGTCCAGGGTGGAAGTTGGCAGCCCCGGGCGAGTCATTCCAGAGGCCAGCAGGGTAAGCCCTAGTCTGGAAAGGCTTCTGAGCAACGAGGACGAGCTGATTGACACAAAGTCCAGCGTTGACAGCAGCAAGCCAATCCGTGTCAGGCCGTAGACTGGCAAGGCAGGGCCAAGCCTCAAGAAGCTTTGCAATGGCGCGCTGCTGCCTGAGTGGATGAAATCCAGAACCAAGAAGGAGAAGTCTGCTCTTGCCAGGCCGTAGGGTGGCAGTACGCTTCCTAGTCAGCCGAAGCTCTTCAGAGATGGGGTGAGGTCCAAATGAAGGGGGTCCAGCACAAGCGGAGAGGGGCCGAGACGGGACATGCCGTAGGCAGGCAACGGACTGTCCAGTCTGCTGGAGCCTCGAGGCGACATCGGCAAGTCCATGTGCACAAAATCCAGGACCAGCAAAGCCTCGCCAGTGCGACTTGTGCCATAGGCCGGGACAGGAGCTTCTGATCGGCTGTGGCTTTGCAACGATGGCAACGGTCCCATGTGGACAAAGTCCGGCACCGGCAGCAAGCTACCTGGGCGCGAGAGACCATAGACTGAGGTTGCAGGCCCCAATCTGCCGAGGCCACGGAGAGAGGGCGGCAAGCCCATGTGCACAGAGTCAGGAGCTGGAAGTAACGGGTCAGAGCATGACACGCCGAAGGCAAGCAGAAAGCTGTCAACCTGAATGGTGCCTCGCAAAGGAGGGGAGCTACCCAAATGCAAAAGATCGGGCACAAAAGACGAGCTGTCAAGGCGTGTCATGCCATAGGGGGAAGGTGTGAAACCTGGGCGGGCGGAACTTTGCAGGAGCGGTGAGCTTCCGCAGTTTGAGAGGTCCAGGGGAGACGGGCTGGGTCCTGTCCGGATGATGCCGTATGACAGCACGGGAAGATCTGATCGACTAGAGCTTTGCAGCAAAAGAGAGGAGCCCATGTGGACAAAGTCCAAGGCGAGCAACGGAAGTCCGAGTCTTGTCACTCCGTAGATGGACGAGCCTGGCCCCGGCCTTGCCAAGCTTCTCAGCAGCAAGGGCGAGCCCAAGTGCAAGAAGTCGGGGACCAGCGTAGAGCTGTCCAAACGCACCACTCCGAAGACCGGCGTGGAAAAGCCAAGCCGCATGGAGGACCGGGGGGGCAGCGACAGGCCCAGATTCACAGGGTCCGGCGACAGCAAGAACGGGTCCGAGGTCGTGACGCCATACGCGAAAAGCGTGGGCTCAAACCGGGCGGAGCTCCTCGGAAGCAGCGTCAAGTCCGTATGCACGAGATCAAGCGCCAGCAAACTCGAACCCGTACGAGTTACCCCGTAGACCAGCAACAAGAACCCTGGGCGGGCGAGACTGTGCAAGAACATGGTGCTTTCCATGTGCACAAAGTCTGGCACGGACAAAGGGACATCCAACCGGGAAATCCCAAACACTGGCATGGATAGCCCGAGCTTGGCAAAGCTGCGCAGGGAAGGTGTCAAGCCTGGGTTCATGCAGTCCAGGGTTGGCACGGTGCTGTCAGATCGGAAGCTCTTGAAAATGAGCATGGCCGGGCCAGGACGGCAGAAAGACCGCAGGGACGGCAAACTGCCAAGCTCTGCGAGGTCCGATGAAAGCAGCGGTGGACCAGGCCGAACCAGTCCGTATGCAAAAGGCGCACTGTCAGAGCAAGCAAAGCTGCGCAGAAGCAACAAGCTGCCAGGGTGAATGAGGTCCAGGACAGGCATTGGGAAGCCCGGAGCAGACAAGCCATATGCAGGCATGGTGAAGTCCATTCGACAAAGGCTGCGCAACAGCATAGCGCTGCCGATTGTGACAAGGTCGGGAGCCAGCATGGCCAAGCCCATGCGAGCCATGCTGTATGCAGAAATCGACTCTCCCAGTCGGGCAAAGCAGGTGGGCGAAGGCGGGCTGCCGAGGTGTACAAGGTCAAAGGCCGGCAGTGGCAGGCCCGGCCGAGTCATGCCGAAGGCCGGCGCCGGCGGGCCCAAGCGCAAGCGGCTCCGCAGCGACGACGGCAAGCCCGGCTGCACGAGGTCCGGGACTGGCGGGCTGGGCTCCGGACGTGTCACTCCGTAGGCGGGCGGCAAAAGGCCCGTGCAGCACAGGCCCCGCAGAAAGAGCGAACTTCCCAGGTGCAAGAAGTCCAACACAGGCGTTGGCAGCTCCAAGCGCACTACGCCATAGGCAAACAGCGGCGGCTCTGGGCGAACAGGGCTCCTGGGAGGCAAAAGCGAGCCCGGGTGCACGAAATCCAAAGTCGGTGAGGAAGCACCCATGCAGCTCATGCCATAGACTGGCGGTATCAAACCCGAGCGCAAGTGGCTGCGCAGCAATAAGGTCAGGCCTACGTTCATGAAATCCAGCGCTGGCGAAAGGAAGCCCAGAGAGCAAAACCCAGAGAGCGGCAAGAAAAAATCAAATCAGACAAGCGTGCGCAGCAGCGTGGGTAAACCCAGATGCAAGTGATCCAGCACCAGCAAAGTGGATTCCAAGCGGCTCATCCCATATGCCAGCAAGAATGAACCAAGTTGCAGAAGGCCCCGCAAGGACATGCTGGACTCTGAGTGGATGAAATCTAGAGTCGAAGGCGAGAGTCCCAGCCGGCTCATCCCGAAAGCCGACGAGCAGCTTCCCATCCAAGCAAAGCCTTGCGACGATGGCGGCAAGCTGAGATGGACAGAGTCCAGAGCCAAAGTCGAGAAGCCCAGCTTCGTAATGCCGTAGGTCGAGAGGCTTGGGCCCGGCCGCGCGTGGGTCCTGGGAGGCGTCGAGGGGCCCAAAGATGAGGAGTCCAAAGTCGGCGGCGGCGAGCCCGAGCGGGTCAGCCCGAAGGCCAAGGGCGGGCTCCCCGTGCGCACAAGGCTCCGCAGCAGCGTGGTGGGGCCTGCGTTGCAGAGGTCCAAAGCCGGCAAAGGCGCCCCGGGCCGAGAGCAGCCGAAGACGGGCGGCATGAGGCCGAAGTGCACAAGCGCGCGCGGTGGCGGAAAAGCGCCGCAGCTGATGTGGTCCGAGGTTGGCGTCGAAAAGTCCAAACGTGAGCAGCCGTACGCAAGTGAGGAGAGGCCCGTCCAAAGAGAGGTTTGCAGCGGCAGGGAGAAGCCTGTGCTAGCAGAGTCCAGCGCGGGCAGAAGTGGTCCAGGTTGAACCACACCATAGGGAGAAAGCGGCGGACCAGGCTTGCAAAGGCCCCTGGGCGACGGTAAAAGGCCCAGGTTGACGAGGTCCGAAGCCAGCAGCAGACTTCCCATGCAAGTCATGCCATAGGGCGAGGGTGGCAAACCTGTGCGTGCAAAGCCTCGAGGCAGCGAGGCAGGGTCAATGTTTGCAGGGTCGGGCGCTGGCGGCGGAGGGCCCGGGCGAGAAATGCCATAGACTGGCAGCAGGCTGTCAAGTTGCACGTAGCTATGAAGCGACACGGTGGAGCCCACAGTGATGAAATCCAGCGATGGCGGGAGCAAACCCATGCAAGACATTCCATAGGTGAACAGCATAAAGCCCAGGCAGGCGGAACTCTTCGGCAGCAACACGAGCTCGATGTGCACAAAGTCCAAAGGCAAAGTCGGGAGGTCAGGGCAGGTCAAGCCATAGGCTGACAAGCTGGAGCCAGCTTGAATGAAGCCTCGCAAGGACGGCGCGCTCCCAGAATGCATGTGGTCGAGCACCAACAGAAGCAGGCCAAGGCGGGTGATTCCATAGGTGGGCAACGGCAGCCCTGAACACATGAGGCTGCGCAACGAGGACGGGCTGCCTGCTGTCACAAGGTCAAGCACAAGCGTGGGAAAGTCCAAGCGCCCAGTGCCATAGGTCAAAGGTGTGCTGCCCAGCCGGGAGGAGCTCCGCAGGGACGCCAACAGTCCCATGTGCACAAAGTCCAAGGCCGACAAAGCACTGCCCAGGCGAGACAGGCCATAGGTTGGCGCGGGAGGCCCCGTGCAGCCGCGGCCCCGCAACAACGCCGAGCTGCCGATGGTCACGAGGTCCGGCGCCGGCATTGAAGGCCCCGGCCGCACGATCCCGGACATCGAGGCCGGCGGCCCCAAGCGCGCGGAGCTGCGGAGAGGCGACGAAGGGTCTGGGTGGATGAAGTCCAGCACGGAGCAGCTCGGGCCAAGGCGCATAGTCCCGTAAGCCGACGTGCTCGACCCGAAGCAGGCGAGTGCACGGGGAAGCAAAGTGGAGCCTAAAGTGACATGGTCCGAGACTGGCAGCGAGAAGCCCAGTCGACACACGCCATAAGGCGGCAGCAACGGGCCGAGCCTAGCAGAGCCTTGCAGGGACAAGGGGAGATCTGCATGCACAAAGTCCAAGATGGGCAGTGGGGATCCAGGCCGTGATGCCCCATAGACGAACAAGGAACTGCCAAGTCAAGCAAAGCTCCGGGGAGACAGGGACAAGGCAAATCGGCAGCTGTCGAAGACTGAGAGTACATGACCAGAGCGCGCGTGACATTGCGGCGGTAGCGACAGCTCTGAAGTCACATAGTCCAAAGCTGGCAGAGGTGGGCCGAGGCAAACCAAGCCATAGGCTGAAGGCATGAGCTCCAAGCAGCCGAAGGTTCGCAACGGCGTCAGTGACTCCAAGTGCAGAAAGTCCAATGCTGGCGTGAGGGGCTCTGAACGGGTCATGCCATAGGGCGACAAAACAGGGCCAGTGCGAGTGTAGCTACGGGTGGGCATGGTGCTGCCGAAGTGTGCAGAGTTCAACACCAACATGGCACTTTCTGGGCGAGTCAGACCGTATGCTGGCATGGTAGAGCCGCATCATGCTGATCCTCGCAGTGGCATGACGAAACCCAGTGTGACAAGATCAAGGGCTGAGGGCGGCAGTCCCAACCGAGCCATTCCATAGGTGGGCAAAGCGAAGTCCACCCTAGAGAGGCTTTGCAAAGAAAGCAACAAACCGAGGTGCAAGTGGTCCAGCGCAGAAAGGGAAGGGTCTGACCGGGCCATGCCATATACAGGCAGCACTGAGTCCGGCCAAGAAAGGCTTTGCAACAGCAACACGGAGCCCGGTGTCACATAGTCAAGCACAGGCAGAGCAAAGTCCAAGCGTGCCATGGAGTAGGTGGAGAGCGCTAAGCCGAGCCGTGCAGAGCTTTGAGGCAACATCATGAAGTCTGCGTGGATGGGGTCCGGGGCGGGCAGCATGGGACCCGGCCTCGACGCGCCGTAGGCCAGCAAAGAAGGCCCCAGCCGCGAGTAGCTTTGCAGCAGCAGTAAGGATGCCATGTGCAGAAGGTCCGATGCGGACGTGGGCAACTCAAGCCGGAACATGCCGTAGGCCAGCGAGGAAAGCCCGGGTCGCGCGAAGCTGTGCGGCAGGGCCGAGGAGGCCATGTGCACAGAGTCCGGCGCAGGCAGAATGAAGCCCAGCCGCGTGAGCCCAAAGGTCAAAGTCGGCAGCCCCGTGTGGCCCAGGCCCCGCAAGGGCGGTGAAGGCCCGGAAGTCACATGGTCCAGCAGAGGGAAGGGCGAGCCCGTCCTCACCGTGCCGTAGATGAGCACCGAGGAGCCCAGGTGTGCGAACTTCCGCAGAGGCAACAAACTGCCCAAAGATACGAGGTCCGGCACTGGGATGGAGGGACCCGGCCGGGCGACTCCGGACGCTGGAAGTGTCGGGCCAGGGTGCACAGAAGTCCTCATAGAAGTGGAGGGCTCTGGGCTAACAGAGTCCGAAGTCGGCAGCAAGGAGCCCAACCTGCCGACGCCGTAGGGTGACATGGCCAAACCCGTGCAAACAAGCCCTTGCGGCAGCAGGAAGGGGTCAAATTGAATGGAATCCAGCACCAGCAAAAGCAAGCCCGGATTGGTTACACCGTATGCAAGCGACGCAGACTCTGGGCAGACATAGGATCGCAACAGCACCGCAAATCCCAGGGTCACATAGTCGGGAGCGGGCAGCAGAGAGCCCAGTCTCACATTCGCATACGCGAGCGTCGAAAGGCCCAGACGCACGAAGCTTTGGAGGGGCATCAAGGGCCCAGGGCCAACAGAGTCCAAGGCCGACGGAAGCAAGCCTGAGCGGGTGATTCCGAAGACTGGCAGGAGTGGATCAAGACGCACAAAGCCTCGCACCGGAGCGAAACTGCCAAAACTCATCCAGTCGAGGATTGGCAGGGATGGCTCCAGGCAGGACAGGCCGAAGACGGAAAGGGGGAGGTCAAGCCTTGCACAGGACCTCAATGGCACAGCCGAGCCCAGGGTGACGAAATCCAAGGCCGGCGAGCTCACGCCTAAGCGTGCCATACCGTAGACAGGCAGAGCACTGCCATATTGCACAAGACTACGCAACGGAAGAGCAAGGTCTGGGTGCAGGAAGTCCAGCACCAGCAAAAACAAACCCAAGCGAGACACGCCAGAGGCAGGCAGTGCCGGCCCGACATGCAGAAAGCCTTGCAAAAACAGCATGAAGCCAAGATGCTGGTGGTCCAGAGTTGGCATGGGCGGCCCCAGCCGTGTCACTCCATATGCGGACAGCACGCTCCCTGAGCAGAAGTGGCCTCTCGGGGGCAACGAAGAGCCCATTTGGGTGAAGTCCAACACCAAGAGTGGCAAGCCCAGACATCCGACACCATACACTGAAGTCATGCTTCCAACACACATGGGGCTGTGCAGCAACAGAGCTGAGCCAAGCGTGACAAACTGCAGGGCAGGCAGTGGAGGCCCAAGCCGGGCGACGCCATAGACTGACGGCGGGCTCTCCGAGCGAGCGTGGCTTTGCGACAGTGGCGAGGGCCCAGCAAACACCATGTCCGACACTGAGGGACTGAGGCCAAGGCGGGACAGGCCATAAGCCGACAGCAAGACATCTGAGCGAGCCAAGGCTCGGGGAGACAGCAAGGAGGCCAGGCTAGTGAAGTCCAGCGCTGGCAGAGGAGAGCCCATGCGCGCCACGCCATAGGCCAATAGCGGAAGCCCAATTCGGGAGGAGCCCTGCAAGGGCAGCAAGGGCCCAAGCTGAATCAGGTCAAGAAGAGACAAAGAGAAACCCAAGCAGGTCATGCCAAAGACAAGCAGGCTGAAGCCAGTGCAGCAAAGGCCTCGCAAAGACAAGGTGGAGTCCAAATGGATGGGGTCTGAGGCCAGCGGCAATAGGTCTGGCCGGGACATTCCAAAAGCCAAGGGCGGAAGCTCAGTGCGCAAAAGACCTTGCAGTGGCAGGATCGAGCCCAGGTGGACGAAGTCCAGGGTGGGGAGTGGCAGCTCTGGTCGCGCCATCCCATAGGTAAGCATGGTAGAGTCCGCACGCATGAAGGTCTGCAAGGACGTGGAGGGGCCCAATTGAAGGATGTCCAAAGCGGGCAGAGTGCTGCCCGAGCGCGTCATCCCGTAGGCCGGCAGAGGTGGCCCCAACCTGACGAAGCTGTGCAGCAGAGGGGTTGGCCCAACATGGTAGCAGTCAGGAGGTGGCAATGGTAAGTCCAGGCGCGTCATGCCAGAGACTGGCAGCGGCAAGCCGAGCTGCAAATGGCTCCTCGGTGGCATCGAGCTTCCAACAAAGCAGCTGTCGACGGCTGGTGCAGGGCTTCCATAGCAAGCCATGCCAAACAGCAACACCATGGGCTCGGGTCAAATGAAGCTGTGGGGAAGCGGGGTGAAGGCCAGATTAATGGAGTCTAGCGCCGGCAAGGGAAAGCCAAGACAAGTCATGCCGAAAACCGGCGAAGCCAAGCCTATGTGCAAGGGGCTCCTTGGCAAAGGAGTCGACCCCATCATGGAGGAGTCAATCAACGGCAAGGGGCTGCCAAAGCATGCTGTGCCGAAGACCGAGGAGGTGGAGCCCATTTGAAACAGGCTGCGCATGGGCATGGAAGGCCCTGGATGCAACAAGTCCGATAACAGCAACGAGCTGTCGAAGCGACTTCTCCCAACAGCTGACGGTATCGGATCAGCTCTGGTGTGTCCTCGAATTGGCATGGAGGATGCCATGAGGGCATAGTCTGAAATGGTCGTGAGCGGGCCAAAGCATGATATGCCACAAGCAGGCAAAGCAAGGCCTGCCTTGCAGTAACTTCGAATTGAGGACGTGAAGCCCAAATGGATGGAGTCCAACGCTGGCAACAACGAGCCCGGCCAGGCCATGCCGTAAGCAGGCAAAGGCGGGCCAAAACGGCCCCATGCATGCAACGGCGACATGGGTCCGGGGTGCAAGCAGTCAAGAGTTGGCAGTGCTGATTCAGGACGATTCATGCCATAGGCAGGCAAAAGCAGGCCAGGGCGTGCAAGCCCTTGCAAAGACAGGAGCAAGCCAACGTGAATGAAATCCAGGGGCAGCGTGGCAGGGCCCGATCGCAACAAACCGAATGCAGGCAGCAACAGCTCGAGGCGGCCCAGCGTCTTTGCCGAAGTTGCCGGTCCGGTCTGCACGTGGTCCAACGCAGACGTGGCAAAACCCGGGCGAACCAGCCCGAAGAGAGGCAGAGAAAGACCCATACGCGCGAGGCTCCGCGAAGGGAGCGAGCTACCAAGCGCGCAAAGGTCCAGGGCAGGCGTGGCCAAACCAGAGCGGACCAACCCATAGGCCGACGAAAAGGAGCCGAGCCTTGCAAAGCTCTGCACGGCGATCGGGCTGCCGAATTCTGCTTTATCTCTGGCTAACAAGATGCTGCCCATGCGCACTTCTGAGAAGGCGGGCGATGAGCTGCCCAGCTGTGTGAGGCCCCTCAGCGGCGTGGTCAGCTCCGTGTGCACAAAGTCCAACACAGGCGGAAATGGGCCTGGACTGACCATGCCATAGGCAGGAAGAGATGGTCCGAGTCAAACTGAATTGCGCGGAGGCGCCAAAGGGTCGAAGGATGCGAAATCCGGAGCCGGCAGGAATGAACCCAAGCAAACTACGCCATAGAGGAAAACTGACAAACCTACCCTCGAGAAGCCTCGCAACAACATAGAGCTGCCGGGGGTCACGAAGTCTGGCACCAGCAACAAGAAGTCCAAGCGAGCCATGCCATAGATAGGCGTGGGCAGCTCAAAGCGTGCAAAGCTGCGAGTTGAAGGCGGAGGGCCCAAATGCACAAAGTCCAAGATCGGCATGGGCGAGCCAGGCCTTGCCATGCCATAGGTTGACAAGGCACTGCCAGTTTGCGAGAAGCTGCACGGCAAGAAGGAGGATCCCAGCTGCACAAAGTCTAACACAGACAGAGGAGAGCCCAGGCTGGCCATGCCGTAAGCTGACATCAGCGAACCAGGGCGACCGGAGCTGCGCAAGGATGGGGCAGCGCCTGAATGCACAGGGTCCAGGGTAGGCGAGGACGGTCCTGGACATTGCATGCCGTAGGCAGGAATCGTGGAACCAAAGCGCGAGGAGCCCCTGAGAGACAGGGAGGCGCCCATGTGGACAAGGTCCAGCGCAGAAGTGGAGAAGCCGAATCGCTGCACCCCAAAGGCTGGGAATGCTGAACCCACATGACACATGCTGCGCAGCAGCAAGGGCACGGCCATTTGCACATAGTCCAGCGCAGGCGGCGAGGCCCCGGGACACGTCACGCCATAGGCCAGCAGCGCACTTCCTGACTATGCAAAGCCATGTGGCAGCAGGAATGCGTCTGCCATGGCAGGATCTGGGACAGGCAGTACTGGGCCAGGGCGTGTGGTGCCGTAGGCCGACGACAAGCTACCCATGCGTGCAAAGCTGCACGTGGGAAACGGGCTGCCAGAGTGGCCAAAGTCCAAGGCCGGCAAGGGGCTCCCAGGGCGTGCAAAGTCGTAGGCGGGCGTCGGGGATCCGGGCCGCGCGAAGTTCGCCACGGAGAGCGAGCTCGCCAGCGTGGCAAAGTCCTTGACGGGGAGGGAGGAACCAAAGCGCACGATGCCGGACGCAGATGAAGTGCTGCCGGGTCGTGCAAAGCTTGCAAGTGAGAGGCAGCTGCCTAAGTAGGTTCTGCACTCTACCGAGATGGACTCGCCGAAACGGGCAAAGTCCTTCACGGAGAGTGACTTACCGAAGTCCACCTGATCCGCTACGCTGAGGGTGCTGCCGAAGCAGACCCGCGAGTAGGTTGAGAGGATACTGCCCAGGACAGTGGCGTCGAAGACAGAGAGGGTGGTGCCGAGCCGGACATCCGATAAGACGGACAGCGTGCTGCCGAGCACTGCTGCGTCGAATACCGAGATGGTCGAGCCAAGCTGCACCTGATCTATGACGCTGAGCGACATGTTGAAGAAGGCCTCCTGCTCCTCGAAACATGTATATTCAAAACTCCGAAAATGACTCACAACTTGCCTGCCAGACAGAATCCGACCAATATGCGACATCGTTGCGACCTGTCCTGGGTGATGACCATGTATGGAGTTTGTCCGCCCAGTCTTTCTGACATGATGACCTGCAAGCAACGCAAAGGACTCAAAGACTGACGCGCTTTTCTTCGCTTCTCAAAGGCACGTGTGAAGATGTCCCTGTGTCTGGTGCCAAGCAAATACAAATTCACGGCACAACATAGCCTGCGATTGGCAGCACTGCCAACATCAGACTGACACATGCGTCCTCCCTTCCCCTTGCACTGGGGCCATGGCAATGTCCATGGGTCTCTGGACTGTATCCACTCCGATGCTCCATTGCCTCGCATGGACGATGGCTTTCCGCCCCGACGCCCAAAGTTTGCCAAAAAATGATCCCTGCCTAGCGCCCTTCGATCTGAACGTGAGCTTCGCGTCTTGGTTGAAGGAAGGATCTGGAGCGAGGGCCCGTCACGACAAGTGGTAATCGGAATCCCGGAAGCCAAATCCATTTGGGGGACCCAGCCATGTGGTGCCACCCAAAATGTCAGGCGTCAATCTGTGCCGGCTCTGCCGATGTCCACCGGACCGAGGAGTGTGACCTCGCCCTCTCTAGACACGAGCACCCTGGCACGCTCTCACCCTGGCCCGCCCAAAGCCCAAGCAGTCAGAATCAAAACCCTTCACGTGCGAGGCGCATGTCCAATCACATTGCAACTGGTCGTTGGAACATGAGAGGCGAAAAGGCAATGAGGCACGAACGAACCTTCACACATATTCTCTCATGTACGGCTGAGTCACCAATTGCAAAAACGCTTGCTAACATAAACTGTGGGAGCGAATATCTGCTGACCCCTCCATACAATGGAAACAGTGCCTGGAAAGGGTGGGGGCTCGAGAACAAGCTGGAAAGGTTGGGTACAAGTTCTGAGGGCCATTACAAAAGTTTTAACAGCCAACAAACACGCATCCAGGAGGTCTACATGGTGGGCGATCAACAGGATACAAATTAAATGCTGAGGGCCATAACCGCTGGAGAAACAAGCATGCTTCCCGTCTACATAGTAGGCTGTCACCAAGATACAAAGTCTGGAGACATACAGTAGCAGCTCACTCTCACTCTATCTCTCTCTCTCTCCCTCTCTCTCTTTCTCGCTCTCTTACAGCGGCAAAAGAAACTAGCACTAGCACTCGCGAGGGCATCCAACTCTGAGAGTTCGATCAGGGTCAAACATGATTATACGGGCAAATTTCAAGTAAGACTCGGGTTCGGCTGCACGGGCGGCCCTTACATGTTGGGTCTGGCCCATCATGACAGCACCTGCCCAGCCCGCGACTGAAACAAGCCAAGTACGGCGGCGCGCCATGCCCGGACATTCTGGAGGAGGCAGTGAATGAAAACCAGCAAAGGCAATAGCCTGTCCAGTCATCTCTCGCTCTCTCTTCAAAGCAGCAAAGACTAGTTGGAGGATGGACCTCGTCGCCTCCCGCGCCTGCACCATTGGGCAGGGCGCGTATCAGCAGCCCATGCCATCGGCACCTGGGGCGCGCTCTAGGCGCGCGCCAAGCGAGGCGCTTGATGGAGCTGCACGCAATGCCAAGACCTCTCCATCGGTACGGGGGACCCTTTTCCATGGGACCAAACATGAAGCGCATGAAGCGCATGAAGCTTCAGAGAGCTTTCTCACGGAGCAAGCCTGCGCCCGCGGCGTCCAAAGGGTGGTGCCCTGTTAAGGTGCAGCGCCTTAGCACCCCAGTCGACCCTCGATGCGCGTCGCCATGTGCTTTTGAGTCCGAAATTCGCCAAAGGGAAACCGAAAGGAAACCCGGAGTCAAGCTTTGGGGTCTCCCAAGTATTGGACATACCCAGTTGAGTGGGCCGGGTCAGCAGACATGGTACCAAAGATCCTTGGCTCAGCCGCCGGCTCATGCAGTGATGTGCGACATGGCGGGCATATTATTACCCACCTTGAGCCAAATCAGAGCATACGTCCTGCAATTTAGACCTGGCTCTTTGTTTCGAATTTGCTACATCCAGACACATCAAGGGTCCTACATGTGGTCCAGTCAGTGGGATAAAGCCTAGGTGCCACAGTACCTTCCACCTTCGAGAAGAAGCTGAAAACAAGTGAGGATGCGCTCGGCTCGTCCCCGTTTCGATAGAGGGGATTGCAGCTCAGTTGGCAACGCCTCATGCCTCGAGCTCCTTTTTTCCCATCACCATGGCTCATCAGCCCTTGCCCATGCCGCCCATCATCGCCTCGACCGGCGCACGGGAATGCTCGCTCGATGAAAGGCGCAACTCAAACGCTGGAAGGAAATTCCAAAGAGCAGTTTATAGATTTCTATCTGACAGTCTGAGCGTTTTCCAATCCTGTTTAAGACAAAGAGATAGCCCAAGCCGAGAGGTCGAAAACATCCAAACTCTCCAAGCACCAGTGACAACAAAAGCCATAGATCTCAGAGTCTGCTTCGAGCCCAACCGAGAGCCAAGATGCTGGTGTCACATCCAACATGCTCAAGAAAACATGTCCAGGATACCTCCGCCGGTTTCAGAGGGATCTTCCTAGAACCAACTCTATAAATCAGAAGAATCCATCCCCAACTCATCCCCACCGCTCTCGATTCTGGCTCGGCCGAGTTGCCATCATCATGTTCATGGCCATTGGGTTAATGCCCATAGGCCCTTTGCCCTTGCCATATCCTTTGTCGCCTTTGCCCTTGGCCATGTCCATGCCTTTGCCGTCCCATTCCCACTCGCCCGCTGGATCGCTCCTGTCAAAACAGGGCAACAGGCTCCACCAGGAAAAAGCAGGCATGGATGCATCATCACATGCGAACTCGCATGATGTACCTGTGCGTCTTTGCATACACGCGCAGGTGTTTCTGCTTGTCTGCACGTCAAATGGAAAACCTTCAACTCGCTCACGCGGGCGGCTGCGACCCAACTCCTCGGGGAGAGGTTGCGGCCTTGCAGACGGCCCTGGAAGACGAAGGCCTCGAAGGTCACCGTGTCACCTTACCCACAGCGCAGTCGGAAGTGCGGGAAAACTGGGAAAGGGCCTGCTCTGAAGGGCACGTCCTTGACGTGCTTCCTCAGAGACTGAGGCTACAGTGACCTTGCAAACATCTGCCTGAACAGCCAAGCCACTGGTGGAGATACACATCGCCCTCCCAGCCCTCCTGACGACTCTCGCTCGGCATGCCGCCTTGTTTTTGGCCCAGCCATGGCTGTTCGACCGTCACTCCTTCTGCAAGTCAGGACAGACGATAAAGCCGAAGCCCTTGGAAGCATTGTAGCCTCGGGCAAGCAATTGTGTTACAACGGGCTTGGACGGCATGCAGCCTATCACAACACACTTACATCACAGCTGCAAAGGAATTGTGCGCTTTCACTGATGGGAGCGCTTCTCTTCTACAGGCAATGCGAGCTCAGGCCCAGGCTTTTGATTGTTCCAGTGAAGGTTCCCAGGGCATCTTCGCCTTTGTCGGCTGCACCTCGCCGAAAAAACTGGGAGCAACTTCGCATGCGCAAATGTTGGACCCTCTCGCCTGGGCCTCCCATACTGGTCTGCGGACCAACCTGCGCTTTCTGGGTTTTCAAGGGGAAAACCCTCACAAAGCCCCCCATAACCCAACTTTCTTTTGCGGAGTTCACAAGGAAATCCAAGAAATGCTGCGGATGGACGAAATCCATTCGCGCCACTTTGAAAGATGTCGGTATTTTCAGGGGAGTCCTCATTCCAGGGCTTCTGAGGTGATGCGAAATCAATTTCGCCCATCCACGGCAACCTCTGTTGCAGCCGAAAGAAACCGCCTGGCCCTTCGCAGACACCAAGTCTCGGGCACGGGGCCTGCATTGCAAACGCCGCACTGGAACCGACACGCGAGCTTGACTCAAACCTGAAAACTGGTTGCGGGTTCCTCTTGGCTTCCCTTTTGCACAACACTAAAACGGCGAACCCCCACAAAGGCCCGTATCTCTTCAGAGTTGGTTCCCTTTTGGGGGGGTTGAAAAGGGAAACCAACAACCGCCCATTGTGGTCTCACCATTTTTCGAGGCAACCGACTTCCTACCGTGTGAGCAAACTCGGAAAAAAAAATGACTTCTTCTCAAACTTGCATTTTCCTTGTTGAAAAAAGTCCTACCATCTCATCATGCCCAACTCCTCCCGTTTTCCGGTATTGACGTCGCGATGCGCGGGGCCTGCCATTCCTTCCGTCCAGGAAGGCTGTGAAGGAGACCTCTGACCTGCTGGGACGTTGGGATTTTATCCAAAAAGTGAAGAGAAACCCAGAGGTTTACTCGGGAAGCCAAGCACTCGGTGTAAGAGTATCTGAAAGTGAAAGTGGAGCTTCATGCAAAACTTGCCAAAGTGACATGTTACCTTTGCACGTTACCTACGAGGGACCCACGTGATCCAACCTCCACCGGCGGATTGAATGTGCACGCCAAGCTCGCGCCATGCGAGCCACAGACTTTGAGAAACGTTTGCACGTGACTCTTGGCACGTCGAGCAATCCATCTGCAACACATGTGCGACGCGCTTGCGAAAACACGGCAACTGAGGCGAAGGCCCTGAGGAAAACTCCCTGCCCAAATAATGCTTGTGCACGTAGCAGTCTTCATCTTGGAGAGATATGGTCAATCGGGGTGCAAGCTGGGACTTGAGTCATTGAGTGCGGGGCTGACACCAGTTGCTCTCAATTGGTCGCTGGTAATGAAGCCAAAGCCTTTGTCTTCATCTACTGTCCTAGGAATTCGCGAATGAGACTCGCCAAGTACAACACAACTGAGCTCATTCCTGGCGTGCTCCCTCTATCCCTCTCTGCCTCAGGTACCCTCTCTGCCGTGCCTCACAATTCCCAGGAAGGTGCCGAGGATTCGATCGCCGTTCATGGCCTCATGCAATGGGCCCTGTCGCACTTCACTCTTGACTCACATATCTGTTGACACTTGTCACAGTTGTCCTTGCCTGCGGCGGAGGTGCTGCGGGGGCGGGCGGCTGCGGTTCCGGTGCCGGCGCCATGGCGGGCGCCATTGCCGGAGCCGCCATCGCCGGCAGCGTCGCTGGCGCCGTCATCGCCGGTAACGTGGCCGGTAGCGTCGCCGGCAGCGTCCCTGGGAGCGGCGGCAGCGATAGGCCAGGCATCGTCGGCAGAGACAGGCCAGCTGGCAGAGTCGCCGGGAGGGTCCCGCCCGCAATGCCCGGCAGCATCGGCAGTGGTAGCAGGGGCAAAGGCAGCATGCCAGGCAAGCCCGGCATGCCCGGCATGCTCGGCATGCTCGGGACACCTGTTACACCTCAAGTTGCACATTGCAACGGAGGGCAAACAGCCAAGCAAGGGCCGGGCCTAGGCCTAGCGGCTGAAGATCAAAGGCCTGGCACCCACTCTGAGGCCAAGCAATCACATCGCGATTCGAAGTTCGAAGCCTGCGGCTTGTTCTCTTCGTTCATGGTCACTGCAAAGGAGACCTCAGGGCATGCGCACATTGAAGCCGACATCCTGCCATGCCATCCGGCCTCCTGGCCAACCGTGTAGCGCCCGAGCTGATTCTTGCCCACCAGCACCGGGCTGTTGAAGGCAGCCTCCAATTCTGGGCACTCGATGAGGCCGCCCTCATTGCCTACCTGGTCGAGACGAATGCATCATCTCAAACCCCTTGTGTGCACAGCTGTGTACAAGAGATTGCGCAATCGCGCCACAACGCTTCACACAACGCAACATGCAACAAATACCTATATATACATATGTATGCTATGTATACATACAAATATACACCCAGCTGGACACATCAAGCAAGCGCCTGGCAAAGGATGCCCATCGACCTTTTGCGCATGATCGCGCTTGTGGGGACCTGGGACATGGCTCAAAACCGCGCGCGCGCGCTGGGGTCAAGGCCAGTCGCAGGCATTTCACCGGATAAGCCCCGCGCAAAGGTGAGGTCTGGGCAGGCTGCGTTCACCACCAGGGGCGCCTCAGCTCCCCAGGTTTGACGGCGTGCTCTCTCCGTGCCCCGAGCCGCCCACCACCTGGGGGTGCGCGTTCATGAGCTGCCCCAGAACCCGCACCAAGGTGGCATCCTCATGTCTTCGATGTCTTGCACAGGTGCACAAAATACAAAACGGCAAAATCGCAACTGGGGCAGCAGCATCCAGGTTCTTCAGCGACTGCACGATGACCTCAGCAGCTCTAGGTGCCGATGCAGCCGACAAAGAGCTACCACTCAAAGCGCCTCTCGCTGAACGCGGTCATCGGGCATGGTCAGAGCCTGTGTCACACGATCTCCACTTCCTGCCTTCCTGCTTGCCACGCCTGCTGCCTGCGCCTATGCGCTCATTTGCGCGCAATGTGTACGATAGATGTCTTTGTTTCTGTCTCCGTAGATTGTGCAATCCCGTGGATGCTCAGATTTCGGATCTGTCTTTGACTAGTGGGCTCTTGGAGGGGCATCATCTTCCCTGGCATGCCCTCAGGAGCCCAAAGGATCGCAGCAGCTTGGTCCGAACCCTCTCAGCAATAAACTTAGCGATTCAAATAGCTCAGGTCAGCCAAAAGCTTCCAGGCATGATCTCGCAGTGTCACATTTGTTGCCGCAGCTTTCGATCCAACGGATCAGTGCCAGTCTTCGGTCGACTCGCACCCGACTCGCAAGGATCTTCTGATGGCCACCCGTAGCATGGGCTCGTTTCGCCTGGGCTCACTTCGCGGGCTCCGCGGGCTCCGCGGGCTCCGCGGGCTCCGCGGGCGCTCCCTCCGCGCCCTTCTCGGCCTGCGCCGGCCGCGTCCTGGCGAAGGGCGACTGACAAGGGCGAGCTCTCGCTTGGACAGTCCCCTCTTGGGTTTTGAGTGTGCCATTTGTTTCGCCATAGCACAACATGAACAGAGGGACACGCGCACAAAAGGGACGTCCCCGCCGTCTGTAGATTCGGACGAAATTCCCGACCTGGGCTCTGTCCATGGCACGAGCCCCGAGATTCCCATTGGCGCTGACGCTTAAAATTCAAAAAATCATCAGATTCCAGGCAAGACTCCATCAGCAGAAAGATGAGCGTGCGCACCTCGGAGGATTTCGACGGAAGTCGGCAGGACTTCCGGCTTTCAAGCGCCAAGGGGCCAGGTAGCAGCAAACGTCATTGAACCCCCCGGCGCTAAAGGCGAGGAGCAGAAAGAAGATCAGGAAAGACGCGACCTACCACATGTTCGCCCCAAAAAAGGCCCGACTTGGAAGGAGGTGTCTGGGCAAGTGGACCGGAAATGCGACTTTGTACTCGAAGTTCAGCTGCTTCGCAAAGTCCTGATACTTTTCATGTGCGAACTCCGAGCTGATTGAGAAGCTGCACCTCGTTCTTGCAGGTGTGGAACACAATCCTCGGCTTGCGGAAATTGCGGGGCAAAGGCTGAGACTCGGGCCTTGATTCGGGCCATAAAGCAGCCGAGCATCTCCATGCTCAAGCTCAAGATGCACACGCAGGCGATCTGCAAGCAGATGGACTCCAGGTAAACGTCCGTCCATGAGTCTGGCATTTTGTTTTTGGTCCTCAGCGAATTTCACGTCGACACGGAAAAAGCAAGAGAACAACCTCACCGAGTGGCATGAAGGTCACCATGCCTCGCTTGCCAAGCCAGGCGTCTTGTTTTCATATCCTTTTGAGGAGAAGGTCTAACGAGAAATTCGAGGGAAAACCGAGAACGGACGCCCGTGCGAGGCGCCCAACAAGGAGATGATGCCCGAGGCCACCCTGGGCATGGCGAAGGCCGGCACCTCGCGGGAGGCAGCGTGACCAAATGACGGTGGGTCAAAATAGGGTTTGCAACCATGAAACCCTGGTAGATGGGTCTGGGTCAAAATTAAACCACCAAAACACCGCTGGGTTTTAGTCCATGTTTCCATTCACCAGGGTTCCATTTGGGGTACCTACTTTTGACCCACAGCCAGACAAGGACTAAACCTGAGGTCCCCCTGGTGATGTAATTTTGACCCAACCCCAAAATGGCGCAACGGTGTTCCTTCTTCCCCGTACAGCAACCCCACAAAGGGTACCAGTTGACAAAACTCAATCCCCATCTTGATTTGGTGCACTCCAACTCCACCGTAGCGAGGGTGCACAGATTGCCTTTTTGCAACGTTTCGCGCGTGAGGCTGGCACCATGGGAAAGAAGAACACTGAGTAGGACACGCTGAGGAGGATGAAAGTGGGGCCGAACAGCTGCCGTCCGGCAGATGCTGGGCTACCTCAGCTCTGCCCCCACGTTTGGCCCCTAATTTTTTGTCTCTAAATGGGACAGCAGAAGCTTGCGGATCCGATCCAGCCAGGCCGCGGAGGATGTGAATCTCGAAGAGGCCGCGACTCTTCACCAGCAGCGCGTCGGCTTCCTGGAAGCTGCTGATGTTGTACCCGGGCTTGGCGGTGCCGTCCAGCCCAATGAAGCCCGTGCCTGGGTTTCAGTCGCTACCGGAACTTCCACAGCGTCGAGCAGTCAAGCCGTCAAGCCGTCAAGCCGTCAAGGCGCCAGTCAGGACATCGTCTTTGACCTAAGAACATCCGGACCCAACATCCATGGCGCTGATGCCTCATAAGCTGCTTCCTTCCTTGCCAGGCGGCTCCAAGCAGGGTCTTGTCCGTGTGCGGCTTCAACACCTGAGACAAAAACCCACCGAATCCAAGCCCCGATCCTCGTCCAATCCAACTCGGTGCCCGGCGAGCTCGTCCGCCATCAGCTTCTCCGAGGCCAGGATCACCTGCAAGGTCTGCTGGTCGTAGGGGTAGGCCTCACGTCATCGCGTCCGTGCGCAGCTCAGAAAGCTTTGCTTCGGGACGCCTTGGTGTCAAAGTCGTTGGTCATGGTCACCAGCATCCGCTCCACCTGACCAGCTCACAGATTCACAACGCAAAAGGAAACATGACAAGAAAAAAGAGCCGAAGGAAAACAGAAACCGAAGGACACCTTGAACACCTGTCAGTCCAAGAACAACATCTACCAACAAACAGAGCAGTTTCGTAAACCATTGAGACTGAAAAACGCTCAAAGTCTGAGGTCGCGGAGACAAAACCTCCACTCCCTGCCTTGGTGGCCCAGCCGGAGGACCAGACCTTGACACTGGAGGAGATCACCTCCAGGTTCTTGAAGTCTCGGTTGGTGACCTCGCTGGATGGTGTGTCCCAACACGGGAATCAAAGGGACCGTCCTGTGGGTTGGCATTCGGGAAAACAACCACTGAAAGACATGCAAACAAAAGCAAACCAAAAGGAAAAGGCCCAAAACCGAATGAGTTCCCACTATAGGCTGCTGATATGTGTGGTGCTGTTTTGAACGGTGCAGTATGAAGTGGGGTGTAGCATCTGAGCAACGGGCAACATGAAATCGTGACTTTCCCTGAAAGTTCCGGGAAATTTGGTGAGTTCCCCCACATGCTGAACCCTGCAATACCAGAAATATTGATCGAACCTCGTGTAAACACATGGGCTAGATTTGTGACCTTGGGCTTTCCAGCATCCGAGTTCATACCACATAGACTAGAGCGAACTCGGTTTATCGCCGGAGGACCAAGGCCAATCAAGAGACAACCACACAGAGTTGACTTGAAGTGAAGCTGTTGGGGCTTCTCCTTCAAATGACTTGCTTGATGAAAGTCCTAACGTTGACTTCCCAACATCCGTAGGCAAGTTGGGGACACATCGCTTTTTCGAGACCCGCGCACTAATGTCCGGCAGCCACATCAGTTTCCTGGCGACGTCCGTCGCAAATCGCTTCTCCTCCTTGTTGGTGGGAATGACCTATGGCTGAAACATCGCCGCGAAAAACCGCAGGTGCTGCTTGACTGCTTGCAATGTGGGTCGCCTTTATGCCCAAAGGAATGAGCATCCATACATGCGGCCGCATGTTCATTTCCTTAAGGTACTGTGCCCGAACGCTTGAATACCCATGCAAGGATCTAACATCACATTTGGCCATGCCTGGGAGAAACCTTTGCCCAACAACCCGCAGCGGCCTCAGCCGCCAAGGGATCATTCCAGCTTGTGGTGATGACGATATCTCCTGGCAGCGCTGGGACGCGGAGACTCCACGAGGCCAATTCGCCCCGAGCCTGTCCAGGTCTTCTGCAACACGTCAACATCAAATACTCTCCTCGGCTGAGCCCAATGAAAACTCTAAAGATCGCATGCGAAGAATGGCATCAGCTTCACATGAAGCTAAAAGCCGCCTGGGGCGGCTCCCGGCGGCTAAGGGGCCAATGGGAACCCCAGCCCCCCCAAAACGCCAAGGAGCCTGCAGTAGACTCCGAACCTGAGAGAGACATTGAGCCCTACTCAAACTAGGAGCCGTGGTGGCTGTCGCCGGCTTCCCTACAACCAACCCCACAGAAGGGGCACAAAGAAAGAAAACGGAAACTGACACAGCTGACCGACTTGCATTCAGGCTATGAGTCTGCCAAGATTTTCATACAGGCCTGTGGAGCTTGCAGAAACTCTTTCAAGGGAGCTCATGTTGCCACATGCCTCAGGCACTTACTGAAGCTTGCTGAGCACTTCGCAGCCAACTTGAAACCAGAAATCCCAATCCCGCAATTGCTGCTGTGGTCTCACCTTTGAAGCCTTTACACCTCTTTGCAAGGCGTTTGAAGCTCCTTCCTCTTAACCGGATGTGGTGTCGCTTCACATCTTGCCCACTGCCCGAAGTTCCAACCGGAGCTCGCAGGGATCGGAGGGTTTCGCGACGAGTCGCATCACCTCCCGCAGGCTCGCGGCCTGCGACGCCTGCGACGCCTGCGACGCCTGTGCCGAGACTTCCAGGAGCGAGGCGTCCAGCACGCCTGGCGACTTGAACTTCGGCGGCCAAGAAAAAAACAAGGTTTTTTTTTTTAGGATCTCTTCAGCCCTCCACTTCAGCCAGGCTGGGAGCAAAAGAGAAGGCCTTCCGGCAGGTGAGACTCCTGTTCCAACATCTCCGCCAGCTCCTTGTGCGAGTGCTCCTTGTGATGCTTGTGCTCCTCAAAGACAGCCAGAGACGCAAATCAATAGATTTGGAGAGAAAAAGGGGAAATCGAGGCCTCCAACAGGTTCCCTTACATGTCCAAAGGACTTTATCGCCCATCAAGACGCTTGAAGCCTTTGAACCCAAGGCTGGGAATGTTCGCCCGACTTCCTGGTATGAATCTTTGGGGCCCTTTTGGACAGGGCGCGGTTTGTCCCTTCAAATTTTATAGATCTCATAGGTGTCAGAAGTCCAGATACAGCTGAAGGCTGAACAAGCCCTGTGCCAACATACCACGAGCCGCACACTGCCTGGCCTTCTGCGCTTTGTGCGCTTTTTGCGCTTTGTGTGCGTGGGCCCCGTGGGCCGCGTGGGCCGCGTCCGCGTGGTGCTCTACCACGTCGCCCGAAGCGGGGACCTGCCCAATATCCCAAAACCCTCACGTAGCGGGTAAAGGCTTCAACGACCCTCACCCGCCCCACATCTGTTCTTACCCAAGTACCTTTCTCGTCCCATTTGCGTGGAAGGGCCCAGCCTCAACACTCCTCTCTGACCTCGGCTTTCAAGTGTGTGCACAAGCAAGCCCCAGCATGGATCTGGGCTGCACACTTGGCATGGTGTCTTTCCGGCTTTTCCTTCAGTTTCTCCAGTTTGCTCTGTGTCCTTCTGCAACGGACAACGCGCCTTGTGAACGCGCCCGCTTTTGGGGTCGATGTCTTCCCGGCGCATCACATTGGCATCAATGATGGCCCCTGCCATCCGAAAGTGAGGTGTCAGTGCCGTATGTGGAAGGGAGACCCAAAAAAAAGATTTGGGCTTCCTGTGGGCGTCCTTTTCAACCAACTCCACAAGGGGTGCTCCATCTACTGAAAACCGTAGCGCCGCTAGCGCACCTTGGACAGCCGCCACCAGCGCCAGCGCCAGCCACCCGGGCGACATGACTGGCGACAAGAGCCGCGGAAGCTTCGCTCCGAGGATCAAGCCCCAAGCGGCTTCAAAAGGGAAACCAAAAGGAATCCAAGCATCTGGTCACACCCCCTTTTGGTTGGCTCAGAACCAAAAGAACAGTAAGCCCTTCAGGTCCAACTCGTGAGCAACTTTCTTCACCAAGCCAAAGCGCAACTATGCAGCCAAGGCTCGAATATGGAAACCTGGACTTCTCACACGGGCCGCTCTCGATTGGCGGAAAAGCTGTCCCGGTGGACTTGAGCCGAAAGGTTCACAAGGTCCAAGAAATGGGGAAAAGGCGCAAGGAAAATGCCAAAGGCTAGCCGGCGGTTAACATGCCATCACCGGCGTCACTTCGATTCCATTTCCGCGCCAGGCCTGGCGCGCAAGATTCCTTTTTGGTCACTCGCTGGGCAGCTCGCACTCTGGGACGATGCCGGCCCAAGGATTGTCCTGGGCTCACGTTTCAAGTTCGGTCTCGGCAGGCGGTCGGCAGTCCTCTTGCTCGGCCTCCACACCTGGAAAGCTAACAGTGGGCTCAAAGGTGCAGTACATCTAAGCCAGCCGCTTTGTTGGATGGAAGCCACGTCTGGAGCAGCCTTGGGCAAGTCGTTGGCTGTGGAAAACCTGAGGTGGCAATCGTCGCTTCTCCCATTCAAACAAACGAAACATAACATCCTCTGCTGCCCCAGTGGCGAATGATTCGGCGCCCACCGGCTTGCAGGCATCCCTGTTGCCACACATCCCATTGATCCCATTGGCCTGGGGCCGGGCCCCGGACCGGGACAGGGCATCCCATTCGGATTGCCCATCGAGCCCATGGGGCTTTGCATGGGGCTCCCCATAGGACCCATAGGACCTGTGGGGCTTGCCATGGGGTTCATGGGGCCCATGGGGCTCGCCATGGGGCCCATGGGGCCCATGGGGCTTCCCATGGGGCTTCCCATGGGGCTTCCCATGGGGCCCATGGGGCCTGGCGGGCCCATGGGACCCATACCCATGGCCATGGGATTGTGCAGATTGCCCATAGATCCCACGGGCATGTGCCCGGGCCCCCAGGAGTTCATGGGACCGGGCCGCATCGGGAAATGACCTCGCCAGAGATCCGAACTCAAACCGCCTCGATTCGAGCGTGGATTCGACTCTGAGGCTGCAACTGGGCTCACCCCAGTCCTCTTCCCACCAGCCAGACGTCGTGGATTCGTGCCTTCCGTGAAGACTCAAAACCTCCCAGTCTACACAAGACCACGCACGTGGCTGAGCTTGCGCCAATGCAAAAACCAGAACTGCTCGATTTTTTAGGAAATTTCGAATCCTTTTCTTTGGGGGGGGACAGTTTCAAACAAAGGCGAAGGCTGGCTGAACACGGCAGCGGACCATCCGGTCTCGGGTCCCGGCCACCAGGGCGTCGCCTCGGCCTGGCGGCTCGACTTCTTGGCCTCCTGCTCCCACATCTCCTGTCGACAGAGCCACTCAAAGCCCGGTGTGTCGACCCACGTGAGGAAAAATACCAAGGCAGCAGCTGCTTCCTGGGATTGTCCCTAACCTTCATCTACCCGGGCTTTCAGTGTGACTCTGGTCCGGAGCCATGAGAAAGGTGGATACCCAGTTTTCCCCTTGGATTGGGACGTCATTGGCACTTGACACCACACCCTTTGCCATCAAGTTCAGATTAGCTCAGCGCACTCCTTCAAGCGATTTCGAACCAGCTCTTTGGCTTTCGCCTTGGTCAGGAAGCAATTGCCGGGCCCACGGACTCTCTGACCAGTCTTTCTCTCTTTTCTCTCTCCCTCTCTCTCTCTAGCTGCCGACAAGTCTCTCTTTGATCTCCCACGATCTGTATCTTGTGTGGGCCACCCCCTCCGGTAGCGTTGACACCAATGTAGAGGCTTCCACCGCAAGCTTCACGGATGGCCTGTGGACTGGGCAGAGGAACCCGTCTGTGTCCCCGAAACCCTATAAATGAAGCAAGGAGCACTGAATGAATCAATGAATGAATGAACAAACGAACGAACGAAGGAATAAATGCATGCATGCATGCATGCATGAATGAATCAACGAACGAATGCATGCATGCATGAATGAATGAATAAACGAACGAATGCATGCATGCATGCATGCATGAACGAACGAACGAATGAATGCATGCATGCATGAATGAATGAACGAACGAACGAACGAATAAATGCATGCATGCATGCATGCATGAATGAATAAACGAACGAATGCATGCATGCATGCATGAATGAATCAACGAACGAATGCATGCATGCATGCATGCATGCATGAACGAACGAACGAACGAACGAATGAATGCATGCATGCATGAATGAATGAATGAACGAACGAACGAATGCATGCATGCATGCATGCATGAATGAATAAACGAACGAATGCATGCATGCATGCATGCATGAATGAATCAACGAACGAATGCATGCATGCATGCATGCATGCATGAACGAACGAACGAACGAACGAATGAATGCATGCATGCATGAATGAATGAATGAACGAACGAACGAACAAATGCATGCATGCATGCATGCATGAATGAATAAACGAACGAATGCATGCATGCATGCATGCATGCATGCATGCATGCATGAACGAACGAACGAACGAACGAATGAATGCATGCATGCATGAATGAATGAACGAACGAACGAATAGATGCATGCATGCATGCATGCATGAATGAATAAACGAACCAATGCATGCATGCATGCATGAATGCATGAATGAATCAACGAACGAATGCATGCATGCATGCATGCATGAACGAACGAACGAACGAACGAATGAATGCATGCATGAATGAATGAATGAACGAACGAACGAATAAATGCATGCATGCATGCATGCATGAATGAATAAACGAACGAATGCATGCATGCATGCATGCATGCATGCATGAACGAACGAACGAACGAACGAATGAATGCATGCATGCATGAATGAATGAATGAACGAACGAACGAATAAATGCATGCATGCATGAATGAATGAATAAACGAACGAATGCATGCATGCATGCATGCATGCACGAACGAACGAACAAACGAACGAATGAATGCATGCATGCATGAATGAATGAATAAACGAACGAATGCATGCATGCATGCATGCATGCATGCATGAACGAACGAACGAACGAATGAATGCATGCATGCATGAATGAATGAACGAACGAACGAATAAATGCATGCATGCATGCATGAATGAATGCACGATGCATGCATGCATGCATGCACGAACGAATGAAATGCATGCATGCATGAATGAATGAATGAACGAACGAACGAATAAATGCATGCATGCATGCATGAATG
Organism: Effrenium voratum; assembly: GCA_963377175.1. Taxonomy (NCBI): domain Eukaryota; class Dinophyceae; order Suessiales; family Symbiodiniaceae; genus Effrenium; species Effrenium voratum. Next base: position 268,376 of record CAUJNA010003810.1, read on the forward strand.
AATGAATAAACGAACGATGCATGCATGCATGCATGCATGCATGAACGAACGAACGAACGAACGAATGAATGCATGCATGCATGAATGAATGAATGAACGAACGAACGAATAAATGCATGCATGCATGCATGAATGAATGAATAAACGAACGAATGCATGCATGCATGCATGCATGAACATGCATGCATGCGAACGAACGAACGAATGAATGCGGCATGCATGCATGCATGAATGAATGAATGAATGAACGAACGAACGAATAAATGCATGCATGCATGCATGAATGAATGAATAAACGAACGCATGCATGCATGCATGCATGCATGCATGAACGAACGAACGAACGAATGAATGCATGCATGCATGAATGAATGAACGAACGAACGAATAAATGCATGCATGCATGCATGAATGAATAAACGAACGAATGCATGCATGCATGCATGCATGAACGAACGAACGAACGAACGAATGAATGCAGGCATGCATGAATGAATGAATGAACGAGCGAACGAATAAATGCATGCATGCATGCATGAATGAATGAATAAACGAACGAATGCATGCATGCATGCATGCATGCATGCATGAACGAACGAACGAACGAATGAATGCATGCATGCATGAATGAATGAACGAACGAACGAATAAATGCATGCATGCATGCATGAATGAATAAACGAACGAATGCATGCATGCATGCATGCATGAACGAACGAACGAACGAACGAATGAATGCAGGCATGCATGAATGAATGAATGAACGAGCGAACGAATAAATGCATGCATGCATGCATGAATGAATGAATAAACGAACGAATGCATGCATGCATGCATGCATGCATGCATGAACGAACGAATGCATGCATGAACATGCGAACGAACATGCATGAATGCATGCATGAACGAATGAATGAATGAACGAACGAACGAATAAATGCATGCATGCATGAATGAATGAATAAACGAACGAATGCATGCATGCATGCATGAATGAATGAATAACGAACGAATGCATGCATGCATGCATGCATGAATGAATGAACGAACGAACGAACGAATGAATGCATGCATGCATGCATGCATGAATGAATGAACGAACGGATGAATGCATGAATGAATGAATGAATGAATGAATGAACGAACGAACGAACGAACGAATGAATGCATGCATGCATGCATGAATGAATGAATGAATGAACGAACGAATGCATGCATGCATGCATGCATGAATGAATGAATAAACGAACGAATGCATGCATGCATGCATGCATGAACGAACGAACGAACGAATGAATGCATGCATGCATGAATGAATGAATGAACGAACGAACGAACGAATGAATGCATGCATGCATGCATGAATGAATGAATGAACGAAAGAACGAACGAATGAATGCATGCATGCATGCATGAATGAATGAACGAACGAATGCATGCATGCATGCATGAATGAATGAATGAATGAATGAACGAACGAACGAATGAACGAACGAACGAACGAATGCATGCATGCATGCATGCATGAATGAACGAACGAACGAACGAATGCATGCATGCATGCATGAATGAATGAATGAATGAATGAGCGAACGAACGAATGAATGAATGAATGAATGAACGAACGGACGAATGCATGCATGCATGCATGCATGAATGAATGAATGAATGAATGAATGAATGAATGAATGAATGAATGAACGAACGAACGAATGAATAAACGAATGAATAAAGGAGTATGGTCAACGGAGGAATTGTGGCGGGCTACTCATTCAGCAAAACCCCGCGGCCCGCAGAGTCTTCGCGCCTTGATGTGCTCACCGCCTCTTCCGATGAACAGCCCTGGACAAGGACTGCAGGAATGGTCAAGATTCGTGGTGTAAAGATGTTGGGCACCATCTAACAAATTGAGGTTGCCCCTGTCGGTTGGACACAGGTCTTAGTATGTGGGCCGGCAACATGCGAATATTAGATACATACATCTCTCTCTCTATGTATATATATATATACAAACAAACATACATACTGGTAGGGTATGTGGGTAGGGTATGTAAATTCTACTCAACCTGGCTAGACTCCCACGAATCCACTCCTGTGTCTCCTGTCAGGCTGCGCCTACCATGTCCTCCGGGATTGAGAGGTCCGCCTCTTCAGGATTGTGGATCTCATCCTCTGGCAGCGGACAGCCTCAAATCCGCGCGGATCGTCTCATGGGCTTTGGGGCACGAATTGGCACGCATGCAAGCAAAGCAGGCAACACGCCTTTGGAGGCCAAGGTCTCCCTGATGATTGCTTCTGTCAACTCCACATCTCCAGTGATATTGATGTCACCTGCGCGCCGATCTTCTTGCGCTTGGCGCAGTTGCTCAGGCAGGCACCCTCATCTGCCACCCGGTCGTGGTCCACCTTGATGTCCGCATTGGTGCGTTCACCTCGCAAGCGCCCAAACGATGAGTTCGGATCCGCACGATTCCGCACTCTTTGGGTCCGCGCAAATGTTCCTGATGGTTTCTCCACCTTTGCCCAGCAGCACGCGGATCTGCACCGCCTTCAGCCTCATGGTTTTGTGCCTGGGCGGGACGAACCAAAAAACTCCTCGAGAGAGACCCCGTTTGCACCTGACCCGCTGCTTCACAGGTTGCCTCAGATGCCGCTGATTAAAAACAAAGAGTCAAGTGGTCGGGTTGCCGAGGGGCAACGGCACCTGCAGCTCCAAATCTCGGACCCACTCTGGCACGGGGACGGCACCAGCTGGACTAGCACCGTCTCCTAAGTCACTGAAAACCGGCCAGAACAGAGTCGTGAGATAGTGTTTCATTCCAACAGGCTCGTGACGCATTCGATCTCCTCGGTCATCCCATTTGCTGCGCCGCGGCTTCGCCTGCGGCACTGGTTCCTGCGGCGGAACCTCCCGCGGCTCCCGCGCTGGCCGCGGCAGCGGCTCCCGCGGCTCCCGCGGCTCCCGCGGCTCTCGCGGCTCTCGCGGCTCTCGCTCCCGGGAGCGCGAGGCTCCGCGGGGCTCTCTGCGCCGCCGTGGCAAGGCCTCCCTGGAAACTCAAGGCAAAAGCGGGGCAAGTGATAAGCGGAAAGTGAAAAGATTTGGCCGCAATCAAAGAAGGCGGCACCCGAGCCTCGGAGGCCTTGGCGCAGACTTCGACCTGGACCTGGGACCAACCAGCCAGGCCAGGCAAGAGACCCCCCGAGGCCAAGACCGAAGGTCCAAGCGTCGGCCGGCCTGAAGCTGAAAAGTGTGGCAATCAAAAACACGCATTGAAAAAACATGATGAAACACGATGAAACATGATGAAACACGCATTGAAACATATTTTGAAGCTCGGAGAGAAACTCATGACCAACTTCTCTCGGCCTTCTGCTCCGCAAAGCTCCGGCTGTCGCGGCCGCGGCTCCTGGCTCGGAGCTCACCAACGAGGGCCGGAGGGTGCAAGGCCGCTGAGCGGACCTGTGGTAGCCCATGGCATCGCAAGGCTTCAGCGCTAGACTTCAAGACGTGGGTGAAGACGTGGGTAGCTGAAGCAAAAAAACAGGAGCGCAAGCTGCTCTGCTGGCAAATCTCAGGTCACATGGCAATCAACCACTTGCGAGGAAATCTGAGCGAACGCTCTGTTAGACATGTCCTGCAGCTGGGTGACCAGCCAAAGAAAAGCTGCGGGCATCGAACTCCATCTTAAGGACATGCAGTCTGCTACACCCAAAAAACCACATGAGAGAGAGCGGTTGGCGGATTTTGCGCAAAGCTCGCTTGAAGACAACAATTCAAACTCGCCGGGCGCTGTTCGGCCGGCAAATCTGACAATGCAAAGGACTTGAGGCAAGCGCAAGCGAAGCTTCGAAACCTCCGCCCGAGTCACCGGACGGTGCTTTTGTTACCTGAGTGCTTCTGAGTGCTTCTGGGACCTCCAAGCTTTCTAAACTCACCGAACCCGCCTTGGAGCCTTGCGTGCGGTGGCGCTCATGCTGGAACGCAGCCTCCGTTTCGGTCGCCGGCTTGCGAACTTGCATGGACGTCACTCGGCGCCCAGCTGGAGGTCCAAGTCCAGATCGTCCAAGACCACCCGCTCATCGTCACCCTAAACCCGCAAGCGTCAACGTCAACGTTACCGCATGCATTTGCACTTTCAGGAGCGGATGAGGGCCAGGCCGAGGACAACAGCTTCGTGTCAGGCTCGGAGTCCACATCTGGCCATGGAACAAATGTGGGTCAAAAAGGGATGGGCTCCCCCAAACGAAGGGTTGGAAGGGCGGAAAGAGCGCATCCGAATCCCGCAGTATCGAGGCACCCTGGTCCCTAAAAAACCCGGTCACACTCGCTTCAAAGTCTGCACATGCGCCATCAATCCTCATTGTGTCCCCAATTGACAAGCAGATGTATTGAGTAAGCCAGATTTCCCAGTGGAGGACGGTGTCAATTTTCACCGGTGACGCTTTTTGAACGTTGCTCGAGTGTGCAAAGCTTTCCAGCCTGGGCGTCTCTTGGCCTGGCGCACGACCCAGTCTCTCACATGAAGGGACCTGGTAGTTGATCAAAAGGTCCTTTACATGGGGTGGCCACTAGGGAAACCGCAAACAAAGCGACTTTCACCACTAAATGGGAAAAGCTACCCATGCTCATGTTCGGGCAGGAATGTTGATCAACCCCAGCATGAACAAATTGTCTCATGCCCCTGGTTTCGAGTGGCCGACACCCGCCTGCTGCAGCAGCTCTGGTGGCACGCTGAGGTCCAACTTCTTCAAGGGCCTCAGCGTGCAATTCGCAGGTGGGTCTGTCTGGGGGAACCATAAATCAATGGATGGATGGCTTCCTTTCGGCTCCCTTCAACCACTCCAACAAAAATGGTGTCCGCCAAAAAGGTTGGGCGCAAATACCGTGCCAAGTGAGCCACGCTTCCAGCAGCTTCTGCGCAGCCTATTGCAAGCTAGCTATCTCATGCTCTGAGCAGATTCCCCGGTCCTGGGCACGCTCTGAGCCTTCCCGATGCCGGCTCCAAACCTCATCTCAATCTCATCCAATCTGATCCAATCTGATCCAATCTTGCCCCTCTCACCTCCAAGAGGGGCGGGTCCTCTCCCAGCTCCTCCTGCGCAGCCAACAGCGCGCAGCCATGCGGACGTGGCAACTCCGTCCCGTCTCCTTCAAGGGCACAGGCGCCTGGCACACGAGCCGTTTCCCCGGGGCAGCTCAGGGCTGAGGGCCGATCCTTCACCGGAGCTCGCAGCCCCACAACCTGAGAAAAGAATCGGAACAGAAAAGGCGAACGGACTTCTTCAGCCCTGTTGAGACGATGCAGCCTCTTCCAGGTTCTCAGGGCGGATGGCCTTGACTTCACCGCTGCGGAGCCGCACGTTCCTGGCGCTGAGCAGATCACTGCCGCACTCCACACTCCGCGTGACTGATGGCCCACGTGCATCCCGGCCAGCGATTGGTGGCCGCGTTCCAGCTGTCCAGGACCTCAGGCGAGGCCCAAAAGTCTCGCGAGACTTTTGAGCCACTCAGGCGGTGGCGGCGGCTTCGCCGTTGAGCCGCAGCGCCTCACAGTGCAAAGATCTGTCCATATGGTCCCATATGATATCAAAGGGGGACCGCACAAATGGTTTTCCTCTCGGCTTCCAGGAGGTTCCAAAGGATTCGCTGCTCTCATTTGAACCTCTGGGGCTCCCAGCGCCGTCTCCCTTCAGGCCCACAACCCGGACATTGGCCCCAGGCTCCAGGCCTCGACTCGTCTATTGCGAGCCCAGCCCAGTCCAAAGCTGAGGGCCGCTCCCTTCGTCGCCTGGAAACCCAGTCCAAACCCCCATCGTCCCTTACTAACCTTCATCTACCCGGGTTTTGCTGGCTCAACTGTCCAAGGAAGTGTTGGTGGCTCCCTCTGCCGATCTCTTGCAAGATTGCAGGCGACGCCTGCGCCGGCTGCGCGGGCGACTGCGCTGGCCGCGCGGGCTGCGCCGTGCGGGGATTCGCGGCCGTCCTTAGCCCAGCACCGCCAGAGTCTAGCAGTTTGGCAAGCACCAATGCGCCTCTTCGTAGTGCAGCGCAAGAGACATGCGACACTTCTCCGGAAAGGTCTCTGAATGGAACGAGTCCGCATTCCCAGATGCTGAGCTTGCCACCTCACTGACTCGGCGTGGCTGTCATTGAGGCAAATCTGGCGACTCGCATTCCATTGCAAGTTAGACGGAGGCCATGCGACTCAAACTGCCCGAAAGCGGCCTCCTCTGTCTCCCCAGTCTTGACCGAGCCCGCCTGGCCAGATGGGCCCCAAGCGTGTCAAACGGTGCGAGCCCGCTCGCAATTTGCGCCAATCCCAGCTTTTGCGACACTCTGCGCGCTGCACGTCACCCAGGCCATCTGCTTGTGAGACACGTGAGATGGTCGGGAGCAAAACGGGGAACGAGCAGCATTTCGATGAGCATCACCGGGGTGCGCCAGTGTGCGCCATGAGGTAGATCCAGGTTTCCTGAACCACGCGCCGCAATGGCCCAATCCACTCTGCTTAGAGTCCGGAACGATACCTGCAGCGTGACGGCCGAGAAGAACAGCACCAGCATCAGCAGCATCTGGTATGAGTAAGCTGGCTACATCGGCCCAATATCAGCTGCACCCGACTTGAGTTTTGGGTCCCTTTGATTTGGGTGCTGGCTGAATGGTCTTCAGCCCTGTCCCATGTCTTCCCCCAAACCAACAGTAGACGACCAGAAAAACAAAAAAGATCCTGTGGCGTTCTACACTGTTACGAAGGCAGAACCTGATTTGCCGCAGTTTGTCAGCTCGCATCTTCAGCTAGCAAACAGCACCCGAGCTGCCACCAGCGCCCTCAGCCCATCGATGTCCACGGCAAGTCCTTGCCAGTTGCAGGTTGGGGCCCGGCGTCGAAGCGGGACCCCCAAAGTTCAGCTCTCGGTGTCTTTTTTATGGGATCCCCCAAAATAGTGAAGTTTCATTGTAGTTGCCCGCAAAAGACCACCATGCTGTTGTCTGTGTTTTTTTGGGGGGGTCCCCTAAAAACATGACAACTCCCTCTCCGCACCTCTCAGGTTGCAATCTCTCGCGAATGTCCTGCTCGTCTTCTTGGCTCTGTCACATTGGGCACACCTTTGGGTGCGGCCATTGGCCTCGGTTTCGAGGCAAAATAGTCCAAAGAGGCCGCTGCCCTCGGTTCTCCGTTTAACACCAAACTGAACACGTCGCTGGGCCGCAGGCCCCGCACTGCATCAATTCCTTGCGCAGAAAGGCTTTGGGCCCAAAGCTGCGGACGGAGAAGACTCGCACTAGCTCGAGCCGTAGCAACGTGCGAGCAAAAGAAAACCTTGCGAGAGTGTCTCAAGACCAAGCCCAATGCTTGCCTTAAAGAACTTCTCTTAGCTTCCCTTTCAAAACCGAAACTCGGAGTCATCCGACTCCGCTGGACCACGCCTGTGAGCAGCCCATCTCGGCTGACAAGCTACGGCGCCCGGTAAGGAAGCGGGGCTCTTGGCATGTTAAGGCATGTGGCTTCTGACTCTTTAAAGACAAGGGAGAGTTGGCTCCTTGTGATGCGCATCATTTCGGCGGCCATGGGCCATTGCCATTTCAAGCCACGGCTGCAGAATGGCATAGCCTCAAACAGAGCAAGAGGCTCTCCAAACTGGTCGTGAAGCTTCAGCCGCTGGCTTCCGTCTATAGCAGATTTCAAAGAGACGCCAATCTCCCCATTCTGCGGTCAATCTTTTTCTCAGGCCATGCTCCCCACTCCTGCCTTCACTCCTAGCGCACATCACCAATGCACTCGCAGTCGGAAACTTGGCTTCCGGTCTAGGGGATTTTGCGGAACTACACCTGTTCTTTTCATAGGCTTGTATGGGGGTATCTTCTTTTGGTTCCACTTTTTGGGTCGGTTTGAAGGCAAACTGAAGGAAGGGCAATCATTTTATGGGTCTCCTTGTCTTGTGTCACATGCACACACGTGGAGACACACGCACACAACAATGTTATCTGGGCGTATCCTTCTTGATGAGGTACGTGAGGTGGCACTTGCCACCTCGGATCGCACCGATTCCGCGGAATCGAACACGGCGGGCTTAGGGCTTTGGCAGTAGTAGCGGTTGAAGTGCATCGCCATGAACACCTGAGTTCAGTCTCCATGAGGTGCCCTCATTAACTCGGAAACTTGCCCCCCGAAGGGACGCAAAAAGATGTGTCAAAGGTCTCACGCTCCGAGTGTCTCGCTCCCGAGCCGCAAGTCTCTGAAGGACACTCCCGGCGCAAGCGGGTGACCTGCCAGAGCCATGCGGGCGGAAGTCTGCGGGGGACGTGGATTCCTGCCGCGTGCCCTCCGCGCGCCTTGTCGTTGGAGTCCACCTTGTAGAACTTCAGCACTGAGAGCTTCACCTCTCAAAGTTGTTTCAAATGGAATCCAAAAGAAACCAGTTGGTGGAGTCCACTCGTGGGACAAACACGACAAATCGGACCCGCTCAATGCGCCACGTTTGGCGCCTTCTTCCTCTTGTGCTTGATCTTCTTGGGCTTGGTGTAGGTCTTCTTCTTGCGCCTCGGCCAATTCCAGGAATCGGACCCCCGAAATGGATTTTGCTTGCGCTTTCCTTTCCTTTGCCAATGGAGAAGACGACTCTTTGCGACCAAAGGATCTTCTTGCCGCCGCCGCCTCAGCTGACCCCAGGTGCGGGGACTCTCCAATTTGCCGCTGCCAAGCTGCTGAGGTCCAGCGACAGGAACACCGTGGACTCCTCCTGCAAGCCACCTCGCTTTTTGGCTCGGAGCGAGCGCCGAGCGAGCCACTTCGCCCGGCTGCTACCAAGTGCCACGCAGTCTGCCAGTGTCTCCACTTCCTGCAGGGAGCGCCCGGCGAAGAGGAGGCGCTGCCTGAATTTCGGGACAGCCAAGCGCTCCGCACAAAAGCTTGGGCGCCAGACTCTCCGCAGGGAATGCCGCTGCAGCCGGCGACCTGCTCCTGGGACTCGAGATCGCAGACAGAGTCCAAAGAAAGATGTTTGGAGAATAGAAACCAGAATGACTTCGGCATACTTCAGGATCCACCTTTTCATTAGTTAGAAACTTGGGCACATAGTTATTGTGTGTGTGTGTGTGTCAAAATAGGGTGGGTTTCCTTTTTGGCGTCCCTTTTACTCAACCCAGAAAAGGTACCTGCCAAAACATGGCCAACCCTGCGAGGTGTGTTTTGACATGGCAGTACTTTGGACAGGTACCGATTTCGTGGCAGGTGCAGCACCTGGGCTGGTCTTAGGATAGTCATGCTTCCCTTTGCCGCCTGTTCCTGTCCGTGTGCTGCCTTTCTCTCCTCCTTTGTCTTTGCGCAACCTTTGCTGTTTTTATCCTTCGCTTTCTACTCTGTCAACATCCATAGGTCCTGCAGTCGGTTCAACAGGCTGCTCATTGCCATCTGAAACATCACGAAAATGTCTTCTGATTCCCGGAGAAACAAAAAAGTTGCTGTGCTCATATGACATCAAAAAACCGCGCATGATATATTCTGTCAACCCAAAGATTCAAGAAAGATGTTGACGTGGGATCATTGCCTTGACGTTGGCTGGAATTCCCTGCCAGGCACAAAAACCGTCCCGACCTTAACTGGGATGATAGAAAACAATCGAATGGCTTCTCTCGCATGATCGTCAATATTTTTCACAGCCAGACTAGCATATGAGGATGCTGAGGAGGTTGTCTTGAATCCTGGTTGATTGATCCTGAATCCGGGCCTGATTGGTACCGTAACGACCTACCTGCATTGTGTTGAAGAATCGGTGCTGAAGTTGGCACTGCCTTTCAGGCCACTGGCTGCTAAACCTCGTCATTGCGACTGATGAACAAATGTACTGTTCTTGTGGTCAGCCTGATCAGTTTGAACAAATGTATTCATACTGTTGTGTGCTTGTTTGGTTGTCTTGCCTGGTGTCTGTGTTGTGTGTGTGTGTGTCTCACTTCTTGTTCTCCCACAAAGACCCCAACAAAGGCGTTGTTTGTTGATCGACTAAATGACTCGAACTGTGAACACCTTTTGTGCACAAATGAGACACCAATGGGCTGTGCATGTTCCGAGCGCCCTAAGCACCAGCGCAGAAAAGCACTCCAGGTGTTGATTTGTAATTTCTTCAGTGATGGACCTTTGCAACAGCTGCGGCCGTGCAGTCTGACCTGCGCCAACAAAGTAAAAGTCTGCGCCGTAACTCATACGCCTTGTTGGCTTGCTTGCAGGGCCCCATCAAGTGCATTGATGTTTATACATGCACCGTTGCCAGCACGAATTGTTTAGCAGCGGAGTTCATATCCAATCAAAACTCCAAAAACAAAGGACATCATAGACAAAGCAGATATAAAAAAAAAAGAGGATGACACCAGCAAAGCGAACTCAACCCTTGAACTGGAAGAGGTCAGGAAAACTCAGCCCTGATTTTTGTTGGGAAAGAACACTCACTACATACAACCAAACAAAAGGGGCGACAAGTCAGCAAAAAATGAAAGCCCAAAGGAACATAGGGTCCCGGTTCCTTCGAGCTCTCATAATCCCACGGGTGTTTCTCCAAATCCTGGTCCGCTACAATTGGTTTCCGCTTGGTTTCCCTTAACCAACAGGAAATCCGAATCCCATGTTCAGAAACTTCCATATGACTATGAATTTGAATAGGAACGCCGCTGAAGAGTGGTTGGAGATAAATCCCAAGCTAAATGATTATCCACCAAAGGGTCCCCCAGTACAATCCGTGGCCATACGGATTTGTCTCAAAATAGGGGCACCCACAAATAGGGGGAGTCCTTCTGGTTCCCTTTGATCCTGGTTTGAGGGTACTCTCCTTTCCATAGGTGTCCGCTTTGGAAAATAGATCGCACTGGTAGATGATTGAACCACCAGGTAAACCAGGGCCCTCTATTTTTAAAGCAAACCAACTAAAAAGGACATCTGCGCTCCTTTTGCTCTATCTGATTTTTTCGAAACCAGAGGGGAAAACCTGGATGTCCCAAAAAACAAAGTCCCTTTCCAAACACGCCATTTGAGGACCTCGCCGCCGCGCCTTCAGCTGTGCCACGCTCTGCGTGGCCTCGGCCTCCACGCAACTGGTGGCGCCGGACACATCCCGCACGAAGAGGCGCATGGCCCTGGCGCCGTCCCAACCATCCCACGCCCCCAAACAGCCCCACCCCCCCCACCCCCCCCAACCCCCCCCCCAACTCCAACCCCTCCAAAACCCCCGAAACACCCCCCAACTGGTGCCATGGACAAAATTTGTCCAGTTGGGTGCCTTCTCATTTTTCTTTGGAGATGTTCTTTTTGGTTGGCTGGTTTTGCGAAAAAAGCTAAGAGGAGACCCTTCGCGCTTTGGGGGGATCTAAACAAAAGACACACCTATGGTGTTGCGACATGAAGCCCTGGAAAACGCGTCCTTTTCCTCCCATCCATGGTGCAGGGCTATCCCGCGCCTGACTTTCCGATAGCACCCAAGCGCTTCGGCTGGGAACCGAAGGCTGGCGCAACTTGGCAATCAAAGATGGGTCTGTGACCTACACGTCGCCATGCGCAGCTTGTCGCATTGGCGCAGCCTCGTTCCTTTTTGTGCCAGGCCAGCGCTATGCCCACAGGTGCGCACGTTTCACTCGCGACTCCAGCGGGTTGAAGGACAAGGTCTCTGTGGAGCTCTCCTCAGCTCGGCTCTTTGGGCCCGACTCCAAAAGCTTCCAAACGAAAAAAGCGGCTGAGCGTCCCAGGGCCGTCGGAGCTCCTTGTCATCGATGCTGAACGGCAAGGAGTACGGCGTCCTGCGTTCCGTTTCTTCCAGCCCCACGCAAATGTCCCTCTCCGAGCCTCGGCTTCAGCTGCGGCCGGCACGCCTGGGCCAAGTACTCGCGGCAGGCCTGGATGGCATCGGAGTCTCGAGTGCTCCGTCCTGGAGGTCGTGTCATTTGCCTTCACCGGATTGTTTGACATGAATCTGTGTATTGTGTTCTATGCATATTTATGTATGTTGCGTGTTGCTTTGTCTGTCGTGTAAAATATGTGCCTGTGGGTCAATAATGGGTACCCAAAATGGAATCCTGGTAAATGGAAACATGACTAAAGCCTGTGGTTCCCTGACGATTTAAGCTTGACCCATGCCCATATCACATATCCTGCAAATGATGCATTGTGTATGTGCGTGTGTGCGCGCACAATGTGTGATGTATGTGCATTTGCGTATACGCAATGATGACACGTATATCTAGATATATATTATGATGCTGTTTTGCATCTCTGGCTAGATCAGGCTGCAAAACCCTGTCAGACTGGGAACCCCTCAGGCTGACAAACTTATCCGGCTACGACCTCCGGGGTGCAGTCTTTTCCGGCCAAATGTCCAACTATCAGCGTCACCCCAGGGCGAAACGCCTTTCAACTTGCCTTTCGAAGAGGTAATGCTCAACGCAAATTTGAAGACCCAAAGATTTAAAACCAAAGAAAAAAGAATCCGGGTACCCCCCAATCACCCCAATCCAATGCCCGGAATCGCCCGGAGCCGCTGATACCCCACGGCAGCCCCGGCAAGGCTCCTGTGCAGCGCTTCGCGCGTGGGATCAGCGGCGGCTCGGGCAGCTCCACCTCCAGCTTAGAGGAATACCGGAATGCCCCCCTTTCTGTCCGACCGCTCTCGGTTGCTTTCTGCTCCCCTGCTAACAGATTAACTTTTAGTGGTTCAATGGAAAACTCATCAGTTGGCAAAAAATTAAAAGTCCTAACATCCAAGCAAAATGCACCAAAGCGCTGTTCTTTCAGATACGTGGAGTACTTGCCTCCCCCAGAAGAACATGGAAGAGACTTCCTTATTTTGCTCCAGACAAGATGCCAAAATGGTGGGCTTCAGACCATGACACGGGGGAAAACGACACGCTCGATGGCGTCCGTTTGTGAAACCATGAGTGATTTGTCCTTTGGGTTGCACCACGTTGCACCTGCAGTTGAAAGACCCACCCAAACAGGAGAAACCGAGAAACTGCGAGAACCATCTTGGGGCAACTGCTGGCGTCAGAGTCGTTGGCAGGTCCTGCAATGGGGCTGAGCTTACACGGTTCTAAAAAATTTGGCGGTGTCAGTCTGGCGTCCCTTTTACAACCAAAAAAAGGGAGCTCCCTCGAAAAAGACACATCAGGTTCTCCTCAACAATGGCGGGAACTTCCCAAATCTACCCATGATCCTGCACAGAATCAACTGGGTTTGTTCATGACGGGGGGACCCTGTCCCCTTCAAGTGCTCTCAGGCTTTGATTTGGCATTGAAGTCCTCAGCATGGTGGTCGCTAGGCTCAGCCTTCGAGCACAACTGCTCCTGGCCGGCCAGCTCCCGCGTTGCTTGGCGCAATCAAAAATAATAATAATAATAATAATAATAATAATAATAATAATAACGCATGCCGAAAACGGAGGAAGTCCAAGCCGAAAAGCAAACGGCCTAGCTCCCCCGCCTTGGTCTCCAAGTCCTGAATCTCCCGCAGGGTCTGGTTGATCAGCGCCTCCAGCTCGGCCGCCGAAGGCGTCGGCTGCGTCGGCTGCTCCCGCGCAGGCTGCGGGGCAGGCCGCGGCGCTGGGACTCGGAGGTCCTGGGCCGTCCCTGGGCGCAGAATCGGCACATCCGCGCGTTTCCCAACATCGTGGGGGGGGTCCGGCGCACGTGGCTTTTTACGCGTGGCTTTTTGCGCCAAAAGCGCAGGAACTCCTGGGTTTGCTTGGGGCAGGCGGAGGGGGGGTTGGATCCGGCTCAGGCCTTCAGGTGCCCGAGACCAGTTCCAAGCTGAGGACCCGGCGCGCACGCCTCTGGCTCCCACTCCCACTGGGACCTGGGCAAGACATGTTTTTGTGGATTCCTTCGTCCGAAGCAACGAGCCCAAAACAACCCCATCATCAACCTGGCATTCTTCTGCCAAAACTGGGTCGACCTTGCCCTGGCCTGGCTCACTGCGCGGTGGCGGCCGCGCCACCTCCTCCTCCAGGTCGGACATCCAGCCTATTCCCCCAGGCTGCGGATGCCGCTGGGGCCAGAAGTGGCCTGAGGAAAACTGAAGCTCCCACAGTGCGAATCGAACCCCTGCTAGTGGACTGCTTGAAAAAGGAGCCTGTGAACTTTCACATAGTTGGCTGCAAGAGGGAAACCTAAAAATTAGCACTCCCGCTTTTTAAGCCGGTGTAAGGCTCACGATCAGTGGGCTGTGCATTGGCCTTTGTGCAGGCACACCTTGAAAAGTGCACTGTAGGTCTTTGGCAAAGCTCGGGCTGGCCAATGCCGAACAGGTTCGGCTGGTGTCGCAAACCTCGAGCATCTGTACAAGCCCCACGCGCCTTTCGGGGAGTCGTAGGTATCGATTGGCTTGAGGACACCTTTGGTCCTTCAATTCGGTGAAACGAGGATGAGGCTACGGTGACGAGGCCCTGGATGGTGACCTCGACACAAAGGGCTCCGTCACACTGGTGGCTCTGAAGTTCGTACATTCGCCCATACCCTGTGGAGCCCGGCAAGTCGCGATGCATGGGCTCAGACCTCAGGCGAGACCCCTCTTTCCCCCAACCTGAGTCCTTTGCGCCTTCACTCGACTGACGAACTGGGACGCCCACGTGTTCACCACCCGGGCCACACACCTAACATTCCAGCGAACACCTCTCGGCCGCTTGGCCACGCCGCTCAGCCGCGGACGGGGACGGCAAGTCGCGCAAGCCGGTCCTCGCTGTCGCCATGGTTTCTTTTGGCTCGAGGCAACGCCTTTGCAGCCAAGACACATCGGCTCGGACCTGGGATTTGTTTCAATCGTGGGAAGCGAAGTGCTGAGAGAGTCAACTCATCTGCTCGACCGAGCTGCGCCGCTTGGCGCAGCGGACTTCTAAAGACCGGCGCCGCTGGCAAGGATCCTCGGAGTGCAACACGCGCAACTTGCTGCGTGCAACATGCCCGGATTTTTCCTTTTGCGGGAAAACATCCCCCCATCCCGTGTCACTGCAAACTCGTGTTGCCGGGGGCTTCTCAAAGGTCGATTCATGGCAACACAAAGGGCAATCTAGCTGCAATGAAAACCAATCTCCCCGAATGCCACATGGATTGGGATAGGGAATATGGGGGTTCTTGTGGAAGTTGGTGCAGCCACCAATGGCAACCCCCCCTCCCCTTTGAATATTTGGAGCCTGCAGAAACCATCTTGGTGTGTCGTACGCCCACACGAGCCGCTGTCATAGTCGGCATGGAAAGCTGGTGTTCCCTCTTCTCGAATTGGGAAACAGCAAATCTTGAGATCCTGCCTCCCGCCCCCAAAGCTAACATCGATGTCCATGTTCGTTCCTTCAGCACCCAAAAAGGGAATCAGCTGCAAAAATTTGCAAACCGAGGCCAAGTTTGCTGTAAATGGTCTCAGCCCAAACCCTATGTGGGCTGGCCTGTCCTATTATGAATGAAGGTTCCGCGATCCAATCACACCAGCACAAACCCAATACACCGGAAAACCCAACATGTTGCCCGATACAGTACGCTTGTGCAGTCTCTCCGCCCACAGCAAGCGCTGGCGTTTTTTGCACTTTTTGAACGTGTATGCCTCGGCCTTTGTAAAAAAGAATCAAAGACGGACAAAACAGGTGCTTCATCCCAGTCAACAAAAACTGGAGGCTATTCGGGGTCATCCGAAGGATGCACAAAGGAGACCCAACTGCATTGGTCACATTCGGGAACCCTCATTTTCTCTCTTTGGGTGTTGTTCCCTTCGGGGCTCCAACCAGACAAAACAGAAACACACCCACACCCCAAAGCCATTGATGTTTGGTCTATGATTCTACAGATTCATCTTGGCCTAACCCTTGTACCAGGTAGAACATGCTTAAACAGGGCCCTTTCAAACGCTGAAACTGGGCACTAACACCCCAATAGAGATTCGCTGTGTCCCCCTTTTTCAGGCAATTACCATTTTTTTCCGGGTTGTCTTAGGAAAACAACTGGAACCCACTGGTGACATCACCCACAATTGTCCTGGGTTTTAGGACACACAATTTGTTGCATTGTCTTAGGAAAAGCGTCGCACCACCTGAGTCACAATCAAAACCCGGTATTAAAATAGTCTACCCAGAACCATGTAAATCATTTCTGGCTGGGACTGCCCCTTACTAACCTTCATAACATAGACGGCCCTGGTAAATGGAATAAACCCCATCTAGACCAGGGCCCTCTATTTTTCAAGCCAACCAACCAAAAAGAACGCCTATGTTTGTGGCACTGGCACACCCCACTTCCCGCGTTCGCGCGCCGAGGCGCGGAGCGGCGGCGCCAGGTAGCTGCCCAGCGGCGCCCGCGGCAGCGGGCGCAGGGCCCGGCTCAGCTCCGCGCGCAACAGCTCCTGGCGCGCGGGGCTTTCCCCCTTTGCCTTTTCGGGGGCTCGGTGCGCTCGGCATGATTTGTTTGGAGGCGCGCGGTTTCCCTTTTGTGGGCGGTTCATTTTTTGGTGGAGAAGGGAAACCACAGCAAATAAAAAGGAAAGAGAGGGAAACCTAAAACAACTTTCGGGAAGCCAGAAGCAAACACGATGTTCAGAAAGAGTCGCCTAAAACCAGAGACGCCCAAAATTCCCAAACTGAGATGCTGTGAATCTGAAGGGACCCTGACACGTGGTTGTGAATTTTGGTTGGGGACCCTTTCCTGAGTGGATTGAAAAGAAAAGCTGAACTTGGCAGGATTCCTCTTTAGGCTCCCCGTCAAAGATATCAGCCATTGGGATGTGGACTTTGCTGGAGGGTACCCCTTTTAAGCCACCCATGTTGAGGGTCACCAATACAGAGACATACAGACACGCATCTTTTGTTGTCCAGAGCTGAACATCTAGTCGGCAACTATTGGTGCCAGTTGGCTCCCACTATGCCTCCAAATTGTCCATGTCGACCACATAATGTGTGACCAGTGAAGGAGCTACTCTCTTGAATCTGCGTGGCTCAAAATTGGGGGGGGTCTGGGGTGGCCCTGGGTGGTTTTTCGGCGACCCCCAATTTGTCGCCTCGGTGCTTGCCCAATTTGGCGCTTCCCTTTTTGGCTTCCCCCCAAACCCCCCCCACCCCCGCCCCCCGCCGCGCCTGGCCCCGTGCCAGGGCCTGCAGCTCCAGCAGCGCCGCCTGCATCTCCTTCTGCCGCGCCGCCCCCAGCTCCGCGTACTTCCTGACTCAGCTAAGGAGCGATGTACTTAGTATCTAATAGTAGACTGGTTTTCGTCTTGAGTGATCTATGACTAAACCGGACTCTGGTGGTGTTTGTTGATGGGATGGAAATTAGGTCTAGATTGGCTTGGATCGGTTTGGAGCTTTGGGGGGTTAATTGCTCACTAAGGGTTGCTCGAGTGGCAGTTGGTGAAAAGTCACGGGTGGTTCCTCAAACGAACCTCTGGGAACCCTCAGAATGAACCTGCGTCTTTCAGGGTGTCGACAGTTGGTGCCTATCGGCACCATTTGTCTGTTGTGTTGTGAGTCTGTTTGGGAGACCTCCCTTTTTTTTGGGTAGTTCGAAAGGGAAACCTGCAGAAAGTCAATGCTAAAAAGATCAACAAGCGCGGGTGTGTTGCCTTCTTCTGAAGAACATCTGGGGCGCAAAATGTGTGTTTTGCTGTTTCACACTCAATTCGAACTCAGGAAATTGCATGATGAGTCATGGTGTATGGTCAAAACATCGAGAGTCATGGTCGTGGTTCTCCAGGAACAGAGCCTCATGCGTGCAAAATTGGAAAATGATGTTGGAAAGGGGAATGTCCCTTAACCTTCCAAGTTGGAAGACCGGACATTTGGGTCCAAGTACCTCGATTTCGACACGTCCATCGAGGTCTTTTTTGCCACGCGGCAGCTTGCACTCGGTCGCCTCCTTCTCTGCCTTGACCCGGCACTGCTGCTCCGCCTCTGTGGCGCGCTCGTTGCACGCCTGCGACGCAGGAACCCACCGGCTCAACACGAGACCAGGGAGACTCCCAAAGAAAGCAAACCAAACCGGGCTCAACACCCAGAGCCAACGAACCCGGAAAACCGGACAAACCGGACTGCTTGTATCGGAGCCTTCGCTGCGCGCTCCGCGGCCTGCATGCGCAGCTCCAGCTGCCGGGACTTGTCCTATCTCCACATCACAAATGGGGAACCTCCTCAAGCCACTGGCGGGATGAATCTCCCCCCCCCCCCCCCGGCCCGAACTTTGAGGTCCATCAAAGGGTTCTCAATCAAACTTCATACCCAAGTGGCATAGGCAATTGGCGGCTATCCGTTTCTTGTTGTGCCCAGAAAACAACTGCTTGAACAGTTGTTGCGAGAACGGGCATTTGACTCGCAAACCGGTCGTTTAACCAAACTTGACCTTCAAGCGCCCCTCCCCTCCCCCCGCCCTGTAGGAACCCTGATAAGAAGCTATGTTCCAAAACCTGCGTTCAAGAGGAATTCGCCGAAAAATGGCCAACCTACTGACAGAGCCAAATCATGCCAGCATAAAGTGTTCAGATTAGAAACTGCTGAAAATCCGGCCAACCAACCATGAAGTGGTGTCTGCCTGGTAAACCAAATCGCGCCAACAAAGGTGCTTGAAAAGGACATCCCCGACAACATGGGCTACCAACCATGTGCCCTTTGTCCTCCCCCTCATAGATGAAGCAAAGCCGCGCCAAAAAGCACAGACCGAGATCACGAATCATGTGGTCAGCCAACCACTCAGGCGAGGCCCCCTTGATATCTGTAAAAAAGCCAGATAAGCTGCACGACAGCTCCCCCAAATAGAAAAGAAATACACCAAAAAAAAAGAAATGACAAGAAGACAAGAAGCTGACAAATCCAGAACAAGCGAAAGGCAAGGAAAACAACACAGGAAGACAATGATTGACGGAAAGCAAGCAAAAAGCAAAACACAAAATACAGAGTCTTGTTGGCCAGTTTGCAGGTGCGAGCATAGACTCCAAGAAGAGCAAGTTATAGAGAAAAAGAAAGAAACAATTAGAAAGAAAGCGGAGAACGTGTTTGCTTCAAAAAGAAACAGCAACACAAACCAGGGCAGAAATGGCAAAAACAAAACAAAACACAACAACGCA
Source organism: Effrenium voratum (assembly GCA_963377175.1). Classification (NCBI taxonomy): domain Eukaryota; class Dinophyceae; order Suessiales; family Symbiodiniaceae; genus Effrenium; species Effrenium voratum. Next base: position 287,437 of record CAUJNA010003810.1, read on the forward strand.
ATCAACACAACACCAAAAAAAGACCAACAGCACGACACACACTTGGGAAAAAAACAAACACAACAGAAACAAATTAAGTACCACAACAACAGAATGACTTTAAAGAAGCAGGCTTTCCAGCCTCCGCTGTGCGATGGGCACAAGTTGAAAGCACCTGAAGAAAGGAGGCAGCACCGTGCTTTACTTTTACTGAGTCTCAAAGCGACATCCTCCGAATGACCCGCAAATTTACTGAGAATGGTCTTGTTTCCACCCGAACTCACAAATGCCTGAAGGCTTCTCTTCTGCTTTCGGTTCTCCCAATCCCTGCGCTTCTACTTGGTTGCCCGGAGCCGAGCCGAGAACCGTCCTCGGCGGCCTGGAGCGCCTCCGTCTGCTCGCCCAGGCGCCGCTCGGCGGCTCGCTGCCGCTGCTCCGCCTCGCGGAGCTGGAGCTGCGCGTTTTCCAGCGACCTGCGGTCCTCCTCCCGCAGCCTCGCTCCGAGCGCACGTTGGCACATAGGGGAAAAGCAGGCAGCTTCCCTTGGCGCCCTTTGCCCTTCCCTTAAATTGTCCTGAAGTTCTTCAGGTGCGACATAGGTGTACAAATCGCATCGTATGCTGATATTGCAGATGTCTTGCTCGCAGCGGAAATTCAAATCAGACGCCACTCAGATCCCGATACGCAATGCGCCAAAGCCTCAAAGAAACTTGCAAGAAAGCATGGTCCTTTGTAGTTCCAACACCTCTAGGCCAAGAAGGGGCGGAAGATGTCCAACCAACTGCCAGAATTCGCAAGCTGGAAATTCTGGCCCCTCGTCATCATTTGAGTACTCATTTGATCAAAATGCTGAACACAGCCTCTCCGGATTACTTCGGATAGCTCAAAAGTTCCTCTCCAAACTAGAGAAGCCTCAGGTGGCTGGCATCCTTTCAGTTTCCCTTAAAAAAGCGGTCCAAAGAGGGGTTCCAGGAAGAAACCTACGTGAAACGATGGATGAGAACTCCCGGAGCAGAAGGAAGCAGATAACTTTCCCCCCTCCTTCAATGCGGCCCCATAATCAAAATCAAGGGCTTACTGCGGCGCAAACAAAAAGCATGGAACCCAAAAAGGGGATCCGATTCCCAAAACAGATTCCGCTAAGGGGAGTTGTTTCGGTTCCATGTTCATCTGCACACTATTCCAACGTCCCACCCCACCCGCCTCTGCATCAACTGCACTGGTGTTTTTCCACATCCCAAAACTCCAAAAAGCTTTGCCAAAAAAACTCCCGGCGCCTGCGCTCCTCCCTGACCGCCGCTTCCTGCTCAGAGTTTTGGTGCTGCAGCATCCGCACCTCCCCGAAGATGGCTTGGCGCTCCTCTACCACCTGGCGACTCGGGTCAAAATCCAAATCCCGTACCCCCAGTGAACATCCCAATCCAACTCCAACATGGGATACCATTGGTTTTGAACCATGGCCACCTCGCGACTCAGCTTCAGTCTGCCCAGCTTGATGGAGGGGTCTCCATTGAGTCACCCGACAATCTGCACTGCACAAGCGCAATTCGCCTCAATGGTGAGTTTCCTTTTGATTTACAACCGAACCAAAAACCGGCTCCCAAACAAACAGCACAAATCCACAAGGACCTGAAGTTCATCCCGAAAAAGGGTTGGTGCTCAAGAAAAGACACCCCACGTGAAGTTGGGAATGGTTCAAGTGTCTGTGCTGCTAAAGTCCCACTAAGCCTTGGAATCACAGAACCATTTCTCCAGTGGCATACGCAATCCTGCGGGTTCGCGGAAAGGTCCGCAGCACGAAATGGTGCTTTCCTTTTCCAACAAAGAAACCAAAGGCCACCCTGGATTTCGGGGTTGGCACTCTGCATTTGTGCGGCAATTTCTGAGGGCGAAACGTGGTAACATGAGCACTGGCTTCCCAAGATTCAATGAACGGTTCACCGATTGAAAAGTGGGATGTAGAAATGGCATAAGCCTAGTTGCAGGGACATCTGACATGACTTGCGCACACGCCCGCCACCGACTTTGTCAGGTTTCGCTGATATCAACGCTTGGCATGCACCCCCCTGAAACGCGGCAGCAAAATGACGCCTGGGCCCAAAATGGTCTCCGTTTTGGCAACCCGCCACACAAACCTCTATGTGAGTCAAGGTGATGGTAGGAACCCATTATAACCTTTGAACAATCCTTCCGCATGTGAGAGCGGAGCGCGGCGGCAAGCGAGGCGGGGCACAATTTTGTATCAATTGGCAAAACGAGTCACCTCTGCAGCTAAGGTCCCTCTTCTTTGGAAGAAGTCCAAACTCTGCAGAGGTAAGAACTCCCACTGGTGTGGGCGGGCGGGGAAAGAAGTCTCACCAGCCTTCAGCCAAAATGGCATCGAAGGCAAGGTGAACCCACCCACATCTCCCCTCTCACTCCAAAGATTGTTACATTCACAACAAGCTGTTCCAATCAACAATCCTTCCGCATGTGAGAGCGCGGCGGCAAGCGAGGCGGGGCACAATTTTGTATCAATTGGCAAAACGAGTCACCTCTGCAGCTAAGGTCCCTCTTCTTTGGAAGAAGTCCAAACTCTGCAGAGGTAAGAACTCCCCACTTGAGTCGGCTTGCCAATTCACCCCACTTGCGAAGCGCAAGAAGACTCGCTTGAAGATGACGAACTGGAGGACTCGTCACCTGACTCCGCACGCACAGGAGACTGAGAAGGCTTGAAACACTTGGCACACCGAATCTTACCCTCGCCAAGTGTTGACGAAATCAGGTAGTCGGCGCTGTGCCGAGCGAAATACCAGAAGCACGTAGTACGCCAAGCGTGATGCGGGAGGGTCCCGCCACTGCAGGCAATCACGTGAACTTTCCCAGCAGGCGATCGATTGATCACGTACTTGGGCTCTGGCAGAGGCACGCTCGGCGCAAGGGGAGCTGCAGCAGAGCAATCGGCTAAAGTGGCCACAGTCTGGGACTGAATGCCAGACTTTGCACGCCAGGCCTGTGGGTCACGCGTCTGCGCCCACAAGGCCGCAAGCTCGGCCTTTTGCAGCCCGAAGGGAGGACTGCAAGGAAGCTTCCTGAGCTAGATGGGTCAGCTGCGAGAGCGGAGCATCACGGATATACTGGCGGAAGACCTCTGAACCCCACCTCCCAAACAGCTGAATGCGCCATAGCTCTGTGTGGTTCTGTGCCAGGAACACTGCGCCCGAGGCGCGCGCTGAATGCCCGGTGTACTTCCTGACTCCCGAAGGGAAAGTCAAGGGAAGACCAAGACAGTGGGCCACCTGCTGAAACGTGTTTGCCCACCCTGCTTTTGTTGGTTGGTTTCCCGTCAGTGTGGGGAAAAGCCAGCCAGAGCCTTGTTCCCTTGCCCAGTTGACCTGCTGCTCCATGAGATGAAATGGACAATGCGGCGCTGGGCCGTCTTGGCAACAACATGAGTGAGTGCGTGTGGCCCTTGATAGTCCGTTTTGCTTGAAGGTAGGCGCCAGTGCACTAAACAGGCAAGCGAATCCACGGTGATGTGATTGACCTTGGCATTGCTGGCCTCGATCTCTCTCAACAGCCACCAGGACGCGAGCAAAGTTGACCTGACTGAGTGCGCTGGGCCGTCTGGAACAGCTGGGTTTGGCGTCATCGCCAGCCGTGCCACTTCAAGCAAAGGCAAAGGCTGGGCTTGCTTGGCTGGGCCCCGGTTGCGCTGGCACGCTCGCCGAGCTTGGCGGGTTGCCAACGTCAGCTGTTCTGACCACGGGTGGCCTAGTTCCAGATGCTCTTGCTTTGCCGCATCCATGTAAGTTTCTGCTGATCGAAAGCCTGCTTTGTCCAAAGCCCCCATGACTGCGAAGATCATGGTTGGAGTCAGACAGTAGGGGTTTGTGTGTCCAGCTGCTGCTGCCAGCTTCGCCCACCCTTTCAGCTTTGAAGCATGAGGGCCCTGCGCAGTAGTGGCCCTGGCTCTTTTTTTGAATGTGTGACACGCAATCATCCGGATTTGCCTGGACGTGACGCAGAGCTTCTTCCAGAGAACCACGTTGGTAGGGCTTGGCATGCTCTGATGAACCCACCCTTGCTCTGGCAGGTTTCACCAGCAGGTCCGCGGGCTGCGCGGGCCCTTCTTGAAGAGGAAGGAGGCCTGAAATTTGCCCAGACGATTTGTTCAGGCGGATTTGGCTCTGGGAGCCATCTGGCAGGCCCCACGCTCCGTTTCATGAGCCTTGAGCCTGAGCTGCTGTGTTCAGCCAGCAGACTCCACCATGGCAACCCCACCTACGAAAACTTGAGGCGATTTAAGCGCAACCCAAAACACACGCAATTATCTCAGCGAAACTGTTCCGTGGCCTCTCTCAACAAAGCGTCCCCTGCCCCAAAGCCGCGGCGCTCTTTCACCCTTCCGAGACCGAATTCCGATCTGTGGAAGTTTCCAAAAATCAGCGGATACTGAAATAGGAACCCTACGAGCCCGGCCTATCATATCAGATGGAAACGGCGGAGGATCAGGGTCGTGTTGTCTGCTGAGGGGTCGGCAGTCTTGTTGTTGAGATGTTCTAGTAGCGTGAACTCATACAGGCCTCTTGCTTGGTCTAATGCAATCTCTCTGGCTACCATGGAAAGCTCGGGGCCAGAACCCTTTCCCCTTGCCAAGAGGTGCAACGCAGCAATGTTGTCAGCCTTGACTCTCACAATTGCCCCAAGGGGAAACTGTACCAACCATAGTCTGGCAGCGATAAGTAGGCAAAGGGATTCCCAAAGAGCCATGTGCTTCGGCAGGCCAGGGAGCGCGTGAGTGCGCAGCACAAACTCTGGAGGAATGGGACACGAGAAAAACTCCGCGATGGTTCTGTGGACAATGAGGATGCCTCCTAGACCCCAAGTAGAAGCGTCAGTGATGACTATAGCCCCCGTGTTTGGCCTGAAAGCCCGCACAATCCGCACGAAGGGTGCTGCTTTTCCTCCCAGCAAATGGCGAATCCATTCGAGCGTTGGCTCAATGCGTCTGGTGTGCACGACACATCTGGCCGAAGGGCCGTCATTCGTCGTTGCAAGCGCAGACCATAAGCTACTCAAGAATGGTCGCATTAGTGGGACCAGTCCTGCAACAAAAGACAGTGCCCCAGTTAGCGACTGGAGTTGGCGTCTCCCGACAACTGGTCTTCTCAGGAGTTGCGTGATCCTATCACACAGCTCGCCTACCTTGTCTCCAGAAATGGTGACGATGATTGCTTTAGCGTCGGGGTCCACTTTGAGAAGGGCGCCAATCCATTTGACCTCCGAGCCTGATGATGTCTTCTCAAGCTTTATAGGGAATCCAGCCACGTAAGCCCAAAGTAGCGAAACGCCCAAGAGCCTGCGATGTTCCGGGTTGTCCGAGTCAAAAGTAAACAGTGGGTCATCAACGTAAATGTCAAGAGACGGCAAGGTGACGTCCCGTGGGACGCTGTGCACCGAACCCTCCAGCTGTAATACCAACCACGTAGAAAGGTGTATACGGACGGTGCCGTTATAGCCGAACCCGTGTAAACGTTGTAAGGGAGAAGGAATAATAGTTACAACAGTGGTCCTGACAAATGCAGCGCAAGCGAAGTGTTTTCCGCTCTCAATGCCGATCACGTGTGAATGCAGCTACACATCAGATCTTGAACCTCAATTGTGTCTTGAGCCAAATGGCGATCAATGGAACTTGGTAAGCAACACTAACACAGACCTCAGAACAGCTTCCCAATTTAGGCACGGGGCCTAGAGGGTTTTAACATCCCCCATTTGGGTCGCATTGTTCATCATGCGGTCCAAACACCACAAAACGTTCCACTGGCCACGGCTTCAGCTACGAAATCGTGTCGTGCATTCTTTTACTTGCTATCGCTACACCGTTCATTCGTTGTGAAACATGCCGGGTTCGATTGTATGAAAAGTGAAACATTCATCCACCAATCGAAGCGCACTCCCATATGCAGGTGTATACAATACACTATTGTCACGTCATTTGACCACCAGTGAACATCCCAGCTGCCGCATTTGCGCATCGCGCAGCCGTCATCCATAGAAAATGGGTTGGCCATAAGAGTCCAACAGAGGCGCCTGCTCGTAAGCAATCTGCATATCTCCGGCAAAGAAATATCGGTGAGCAATCAATGCAAATCATAGCCATTCCAGATACCACGAACAATATATATATAATGAAAAGGAAATCATCCATGAGGTAATAGTACCATCCATGAATATCCAGAATGTCATAGTCGTCGGAATATGTAACCATGTACACATCCATTCATCTTGGACGCATGAAATCATATCATGATGTAAAGTCGTTCCATCGCAATGGTGTTGATGAGACGCAAGCAACAGATGGGGACTAACCCACATCGTGCCGCAATCAGCATCTTCACTACGCATACCTGTCCCCTATGGACAGTCTGTGAGTGCGTCGACGGAACTCCTCGTCCAAGTTCTTCTGGGCTTCTCGCGCCCGGACACACTTCTTGTTATGATCCTCTGGTAACCAGTGTCCTTTCCGAAGGCACCAATCCAGCAGAGGTGTGTCGCATTTGTTCGGGTCGATGGCCGCAATGATGGCGCTCACATTGACCGCGTAACCATATTTGCCAAGGTTCAGGCCATCCCTCACGAATGATATATATTTACAGTTGAAAGCCAGCGAAAAGCATCTGAAAATAATATCACCCACCGGGTGCACTCGGTCCTTGACCAGGAGCTTCATTTCGTCCTTGGTGACATCGAGGATTCTCGCTGCAATCCACAGCTTGTAGAATGTATATAGTCCCTCGCATTTGCACACCATCATACGAATATACTCTTCACGCTCCTCAACCGATCGGAAGACCCTTGTCCGAACATTCTCTGATTGAGAAATCTTCAGTGCCGTTGATGGCAAAAGGATCCCTTCCTGATCGTGCTCGGTGATGTTGGGGTATCTCTTGAAATCGTTGTGGTAAGGGCAGCCCGTCCTCCCCTCGAGTGCGGCATTCATCGTCCTCTCCTCACCACCCTCGAACATCCCCCACATCTTGGACATCTGCAGTGCGATGAATCCCGCCATGTATTGAGCCTCGCGCGGCTCATCAAGGCAAATCGCCATCCGCTGGGAATTTATGATATCCCGTGATGCCAGATCAGTGTCGCGGTAATACCAACCGCTATCTTCCTCTTCAGACACGTAGCCGGATGTATATCCTTGTGTGTCCATGTCGTCTTCTTCAGGAACCTCTTCCGTCTCGTCATCATCCTCCTGTGCTGCCGCATCATGGTTGGCTTCCTCTTGCGCACGCCTGGCATCACCCGAGACATTGGGCTTTGGGTTGTCCTCCTCGTCGTCGGAGTTAATGTGGACGTAGAACCTCCCGGTGGAGATCAGTTGCGCTTCACATTCCAGGCATAAGCAGAAGCATGTGGGGATTGCGGTCGCACATGACGGACATATCCGGCACCTCAGTCCTTCCCATGTCTCGTCATTCAGTATGACGACTTTGCTGACTTCGTCCCTGACCTCGTTGACCTGTGCATCGAACTCCTCCATCTTGTTGTCCCGATGTAGATCGCATGCACGACCAACCATGTCCTTGATGTAGTGCAGATTATCGGCACCTGCCTCGGTCTCAGGCATCCTCTCGTTGATCTTTGCGACGTTCTGGAGGAACATCGCAGCCGACTCTTGGGATGAGTTGACGAAACCAGGACAGATCTCGTTCTCCACACATTTCGAGTACGCTCTCTTGATGTCAACGTACTCCAGGCGTTTCCCTCCGTTGCTTTTGCCAATCCAAATGGACTTGACCTCATAGAACGGGATCACGTCAAAGACCATGAATGTCCCATTTGCCGCGACTCCAGCTCCATACCGCGCGAGGGTTGCACTGGGAATGTAGATGATCGCAATCGGATCCCCCTTCCTTACGTTCCGTAGCGTCACCTTCGTTGCCACGTTCATCTCATCCCATGGAGCAAACGCTCCGAAGTGCAGTGCTAGCCTGTTACCGCCATCGATTCCGCCGGGGACTAACCCACAGCGTACGATGCTTGGCAGATTTTCCACATACGTCACATGGAATGCTCCTCCGAGAGAATCACCCATCCTTGCGGAATACCTATTTGCCAGTGCGGATGAGCTCATGAATCCAAAATCACTGTGACCAGTTGTGACTCGGATGCACCAAGGTCTGTACCATCCATCGCATCTGTTGAACATCCTGTCGATGTCGTCCCGATCCAGGCCAGCTTTGGTCATTTCCTCCCTGGCCGCCCTCGTGTCGTTCGGGTTCATGATGCTTGGAAACCTTGCTGCCAGGACCTGAAATCTCGATTTCTTGTGTCCAGATTCCTGCCACTTGATCACCTCCATGATGCCCATGTATCGTTTCGCTCTCGAGGTGTTAGGTGGGAATATGTCGTTGTTCCGGTCGTCAATGACTGCATCAATGTCGACCCATCCACCTTCGTCGCACCTGAAAGCACTTCCTCGGCAATTGCCGATTTTGTGTCGAAGGACTCTGCATAGGTCGTGAGATAGCTGGTTTGCTTGGTCTTTCGTAGCAAATACCGAGCGATCATCGCCAATCCTGCATAGTGGAGCACCGTCAAAAGGAGCAACGCAAAAATTGACACTCTTGCCAAGTTGCATCACATCCACCTGCTCAAGGTTGGCACCTTTGGGAAAGTACCTGGGGTCAACAATAGACGCGTACGCCCATGGCATATGCACATCACTCATGTCGCCGTACTTCGGGATGTAGCACGGGATGGTGTCACACCCCATCTCTAGCGTCTTCTTGAATGTCCTGTTGTCCCCGCACGGGTTGTAGGTGAGGTCCACGCCACCGCATTGTAGCTCTCCTCCCTCAGCCGTGTCAGCCATCTCCACCAAGTTGATGGTATAGCTATACATTTCAATTGTTTCTTTCCCTGCTTGTCCTCCTCTCTTTCGTTCCTTGGATGTTGATGAGGACGGTTCCTCCGTATCCCCCATTTCTTCATCCGATGAAACAGGATCACTGCTGAGTAGCTCACGGATCTTCTTCATCGCCTTCTCATTCCCAGCAGCCTCCTCAATGTCTTTGCAGTCGCCGTCGTGGGCCAGGTTCGCGCACTTCATGCAGATTCCCATTTCTCCCATGCACTTCTCCATTGATTCCAGGAATCCTAGTGCCGCTCTCCGCCCATCGATCACTCGCTGCTTCTTCTCTTCCTTCTCAGCGTTGGGCTGAGAGCTTCGGCTCGGGTCTGGTGCTTGACCAAGACCGTCACCTTCGCCCTCCGTTGCCTTTCTCTTGGACCCTTGGGCAGCAGGCTCAGTTATCAGGGATCGCGGATGTCTGGGCTTGATCTTGTTCATGATGTCCAGCACTTCTTTCGTGGGCGCCCCGAGTTGTGCGGAAGGTTTGTTCCGCTTTCGGTTCTGGCCCGTCGTGTGGGTCACGTTCCCGGCGAGGTGTCGTACGATTGACTGCTCGAACTCCCTCTTGATCTTCCATACATCCTTCCACAGCGGTAGTTCGTGCTGAAAGTACGACATCACCTCAACCCTAAGTCTCGGGTATTGGTTTTTACCAATATCGCTCGGTTTTCAAAAAGGAAACCAATCCTCGCTCGGTAATTTACAAATATTGGTTTTTCCCATCTTGCTCGCTCGAAAAAAAAATGATATTAAGATTTCCAAGAAAATATTGATATTTAAATATTGATATTTTTACATGTTTTCATGTGATGAAGAAGTTGCATTGTGTTTGTTCTTGGGGTTCCTATACTTGGGACTGCAAAGTCCAAGGAAGGACTGCAAAGGCCAAGGAAGGACTGCAAAGTCCAACGAAGGACTGCAAAGTCCATTGGGGTCAGGGGTGGACTGAAAAGTCCACGCAGGATTGCAAAAAGGGCTAGAGCAAGACAAGCTTGAGCAGATTGTCAAATGCAAAGCTTAAGGATAGGATTGCAGATTGTCAAATGCAATGGCAGCACACACAGGCACCAAACATGGAGCAAGACAGGCAGAATTTGTTGATTGACACGCTATTGTGCCATCAGGTTGTGTGCTTGCGGTTTGTTTGCTGCAGCATATATTTTGGCAGTGCTGCCAACTGTTTTGTTTCATCCTTCTGGTGAGTGAGCCATGGCCAGCAGATCCCTCAAGCTTGCCAGGGATGCTTCAAGGAAGGCAACCATCAAGGGTGCTGTGAAGAAGTATGACTCAGGAGACCTTGAAGACAAACTGGGGGCCTACATCAGGCACACAGGGGTGGAGCACTGTTTCGACTTTGGCCCCTACAAGTCTATGCCTGCAACTTTTGCAGTGAGGGGGAGGGCTGTGGTGGCTCTGGAACCTTTGGTGCGGACCATTTTGGAAGTGACACCTGCCTTACAGTACTTGATACAAGTTTATTGCATTTTATGGTTCTAGCATCTGGTTGCTGTGAAAATGGGTTTGCTTGCAGCACACAACCCAGGAACCCACAAGGAAGGCTGCTACAGGTGGAAACTGAGAAGACCTTGGCTAACTTGGCCATCAAGTATGAGTTGTGCCAAAAGCAGCAGCTGCAGAACTGCTCCCATGAGCTGTATGAAAGGATGGTGGTGATCCTTAGCCATGTGAGGCGCCTGAAGAACCCTGTCAAGTGGCAACAGTGCAAGAGGGGCTTGACAGACAAAGAAATTTCTGTGCTGGAAAACCTGGTCAGCAAACTGGTGGATGATGAACCTGGGCCTGCAAGGGCCTCCTTGCCTTCAACCCTCCAAAAGGACAAATCACACACAGACACACACCAGCCTGATGACCCAGCTAACTGCAATGACAGCAGCCAGGAAGAGATGGAATGGAACACACCCAAGAAATGCTCCAGCCAAGGCAGCATTGACAAAGTGCCTACCAGCAAGGATGCCATCAAAAAAATGTGGGAAACAACAGCAGCCATCCCTGGCATCCTAAAGAAACCAGCAGCAAACAAGAAGGACACACAAGGCAGTGACATTGGCATGAAATTGGTTTTTGCCAAGCAGCAGTCCTACATACAGACCAAAGACCCAGTTGATGGGAAGTGGAAGCTTCTGGTGGCAGTGAGTGAAAAGCAGAGCCCTGATCACAAAACCATCATTGAGTTGATCAGACAGGAGAAGCCCAAGAACAAGAAATTGGCAGTGAAGCTCAGGAACTTTTTGCTCTCAGATTGATGTGTTGTCTCACTTTGGTGTGGTCATATGCAAGAGGCTGCGGTGGAAAATCGCAACTGCAAACACTGCAAACCCTGGCACAAGGCAAACAATAAGAACCAGGCATGATTATAGCAGCTACTGTTGGTTACACTGGTTTTGTGCTCTTACAAGCCCTTGCTTGCAGGTTTCAATTGCAGGCATGCAAGCATGCTTGCAATGTTCAGCCTGTCTTTGGGTTCACATGTTGGCCATGTGTTTGAGTTGGCAGTCACCTGTTTGACTTTGCAGTCATGTCTGGTCCTGCCTGACTTTCAGTCATGTGTTTGACTTTGCAGTCATGTGTTTGACTTTGCAGTCATGTGCCTGGCTTTGCAGTCATGTGCCTGGCTTCGCAGTCATGTGCCTGGCTTTGCACCCATGACAGGGCACCCTTGTGCTACTAATTAAATGGCTTTGCGACTGCATGTGTTTGGCTCTGCTGCCATACTTGTGGAGAGGCTCCTTGGCAACCCTGACTTTGCAGTCATGCCTTGGTTTTGCAAGGTTTGTAGGGTTGAAGCAGTTTAGCCCGTACATGATTGATTGCTGTGGTTTCCCCTTGTGAGCTTGTGAAACCTTGCCCTATTGGATTGCCCATGCAAGCCATGCAATGTCATGGCTTGCTGCAGGCACTGAATGCAGCTTGCTGTTGGTGATCTGAGGGTTGATGAAGGTTGGCAGTTCAGCTTGGCTGTGGGAAACTATATTGGTTGGTGCCAGCTGGTTGTGGCCCAGGCTAGTTAGATTTGGTGTGCCTAGAAATCTGCCAGAGCCATGTCCAAGGGAGGCAGCTGGAGGATGGGCCCTTACCAGTCGGGGTCCTGGGGTGGATATGGAGGAAACTATGGTGGCAAAGGGGCCAGGAGTTCAAGGGTTCAGCTGAGAGTGATGTGGGCAGAGAGTGGAAGAGCCTCAGTTGCAGCTATAGCAGTTTTACAAACCTGGTTGTTAGTTTTGCATTTTATTTGGTGAAGCCTGCAATGCCTTGCCCAGGTAACCTGCCTTTTCATGATTGGCTGATTCAAGCTGGCAATGCAGCAGCTGTTTTTCAGCAAGATGATGAGATGTCCTCCATCAGGAATGTGGTCATTGACGTGATGAGCGACTACCAGAGGCAGCAGCAACAGCAGCAACAGCAGCAAGCACAGCCAGCAAACATGCAACAGGCAATGCCAATGCAGCCCCCCGCACCACCAAGCCTTGGGCAGCATGTGCTGCCACCACCCCAGCCAGCACCCGGCCCCTCCAATATGCTGCCCCTTCAGCCCAAGCAGCCAGCCATGCCACCACCCCAGCCAGCCATGCCACCACCCATGCCCCATGCAATGCTGCACGAGCAGAAGCAGCAACACCAATTGGAGCTGCATCAATTGCAGCTGGAGCATGACAGTGCCCTTGAGGAGCTGAAGGTTGAGCTTGCCAGCAAAGACACTTAACTGTAAATTTGTAAAATGTTATTAACATATGCCAGCACCAAGCTCTTTACCATGTGCTGCTGGTGTTGCCATGTCTTGTTGGTGAAATTGAGCACATCAGGAAGCCCAGCTGCTGCATGACTCCACTGAGGTGCAAGCCACTTGTCACACAAACTATTGGGTGCTGGGGGGGGGGGGGTAGTGGCAACTGTTTGTGGTGGTTGGAATCATTGTGGTAGCACATGAAAAACACATGGTCAGGGTGGACATGTGGAGAAACCTGTGACCTGAGGCTGCCACAGCCAAAACGACAGCTTTGCTAGCAGCAGAGCATGAGATGGCCAGTGAGATGAAGGAGCTGAAGGCTAAGGCTGAGCACTGGATGGGCATGGACCATGGAGAGAAAAAGGCTTTTGAGGCCTGGAAAACGGAGAAAGAGTTCAAGAAGATACATGCTGCTGGACAAGACGCTCCGAGGAAGCACAATGCATGGTGGTGCAAAAGCTGTGGCATGAAGTCCTACCTCTACAAGAGCTGCTATAACCATGAATGTGCTGCAAATTCAACGATTGCACACTGGAAGAATGCCGAGATTCGCAAGCAGCTTTCCCGCCAAGAGAAGGAGTTCACTGCTGCCCAGGTGGCACACCAGGAGGGCTATCTCAAGGAGGCCGAGGCGGTCAATGACAAATGGCAAGCAGAAGTGAACCAGCTGGAAGAAGACTAGGAGGAGGAGATGAAGATAGCCATGAAAAAGAAGGAGGTTCAGCACAATGAGCAGATGGAGTACATTCTGAAGGAGAAGGTGATGCAGGAGCAGAAGTACAAGGAGCTGATCCAGAAGATTGACAAGGAGCACCTGGTGGCCATGGAGAAAAAAGACGAGGCCATGAAGGAGATTGTGAAGGCTGCAGCCATAAAGGTTGGCACAGAAGAGAGCCAATCTGAGGACAAAGAGGCCATGCAAATTGATTGAAGCATGGATGTAAACTAGCCTTGGAAAAAAGAGGCAATGGGAATGGCCTTTGCAAAAGGCCTGTATCATAAAGGCAATGGGAATGGCCTTTGCAAAAGGCCTGTATCATACTGGACGCTTGTGGAGCATGTGCACAGCTGGTAAAAGGCACATGGCTGCTGCTGGGATGGGGTGGGCGGGCTGGGAGGCTCTAGTAAAATGGGCTGGCTTGTGCATTGTGGGCAGGATGTGGTTGGCAAGGAACATGGTCATGTGCTAGGTGATTGTGGCATGTGTGACTGAAAAGTCAGGAAGGGTGGGTGGGTTAGAAATGACTGCAAAGTCAAGCTTGGAAGGCTGCAAAGCCTATGGGCATGGCCATGTTCAGCAGCAAATACATGCAAGTTGCATGCAACTGTAGCCCATGATGCTAGCTGACTTTTCAGTCAATGGGTCTGAGCTGTTCAGTCTAACCTGTGGTGACTTGTTCAACCAAATAATGCAAATGTGAGGTGAAGCAAGCCTGGTGCACCTGTGGCTGCCCAAAAGCCTGCTCCAAAGCCTGGCAACTGCACTGCAATGAGAACTTTGTGGCCTGACTGGTGCTTGCAAATATGGAAGGGACTGGTCAACTTTTAAGACCAAATCTTAAAAGTATCTTAAAAGTATCTTAAAAGTATCTTAAAAGTTCAACTTTTAAGATACTTTTAAGATACTTTTAAGATTTGGTCTTAAAAGTATCTTAAAAGTGCATAGCCCACCAGCCTCTGCCAGCCACATGTGCGCTGGGTAGGGGCACCTCATTGCAATGGAGTGGCATGGAAAATGGCTGGTGTGGACTTCCTTCAACCTGGAGGTGGTGACCCACTTGGAGGATCCAGGGAAGAAGATCAGGGTGTTCCTGTACAATACAACCCGTGACAGGGTGGAGCTGGCCATCACCTCTGACCAGCTTCTGAAGAACCAGGACCTGTGGGAGGGCATGAAAGTGAACACCAGGGAGTTTTTGAACTACATGAACTCAATGTCATGCACTGAGGTCCAACAATTCCTTGTGATGAATGAAGTCAACAGAGCCCTGCAATTATTTGAAGCATGGAAGAACCAGCTATTTGTAGACAGCCGGTTTTCTCTAACAAGAAGAAGCAGCTTGCAGGTGGCTTGTCATGCTGGCATATGATGGGAAAACATGCTGGCTGCTTGCATGGTGCTTTGTACTGGCATGCCGTACTGCACAAACCAAGGGCTTGCATGTGGCTGACAATGAAAGGGCTTGACTTCATGAACCCTGTGCTCAAGCATTGCCAAGCTAGTTGTGCGCCTGTTTGCCTTGGTATTCTGGCAGCTATGGCCCCCAAGAAGGCAATGAAGGTGATGAAGGCTGTGATGAAGAAGCCAGCAGCTGCCAAGGCATCTGCATCTGGCAGCAAGGAGAAGCCCATGTCATTGCAGGAAAAGATTGAGCTGTGGAGGCAAAAGGCTGTTGAGGATGAGTCTGTTGCCTCAGAAGGGCCTGCTCTGAGCAATGCAGAATGGTCTGCAGTCAATGGTCGCCTCAAGACTGCCATTTCCAAGAATGCGGAGGGCAAGAATGTATGGGAAGCTGCATCCAATGTGGCAAGGGGTGAAGGCAAGAATCATGCCAAAAGGCAATGTGCAATTTCATGGCTGCTGGACCCCACCTTTGGTGATGGCTGGCAGGAGGCAGTGCAGAAGATCCAGAACAATCAGGAGTTTGTCAAGACAACCAAAGAAGAGTCCTACACCTCCCTTCTGAAGAGGTACTCTGCTGAAGAGATAGATGCTCTGGTGGAATGTGGTGACATAACAGAAAAGAAACATCCAAGGGCAAAGGATGTGACAATCTACATTGACAACCATGATGTGCACAAGAAGGAAACCAACTCAAAAAAAAGACAGCAATCCCAGGGAGTGAAGAAAGTGACTTCTGATGATCCAGATGCAATGGAGGACTGGCAGTCGACGTTCTTGAGGTACAATGTGGAAACTGGTGGCTTTAGCAATGACAAGAGCCAGGGCCAGAAGGCCCTGCCAGACAACAAGGAGAAGGATAAGGACAAGGACAAAATCCTGAAGGCCTTAGAGTCCATCGTGTGCGTTGCTGATGTCATCAACAATGCCAGCAAAATGAAGTCTGGCTTGGAGGGGCTGGCCACAAAGGTGGAGATTATGCAGGGCAAGGCCAAGTCTAGCAAGTATGGGTCCAAGACAGTGATCAAGGAGATTGGCTTGTGCAGGGAGAACATTGCAGGCCACATCAACACTTGCAAGAACTTGTACCTGCAGAAGGGCAACAAGGGAACCCACAAGCCTGGCCAGGAAAAGCTGTTGGAGATCTACAGCAAGGTGAAGGAGATTCAGGGGTGGGTGAGCCAGCAAGCCAAAGTGTTTGGGTGACTAGTTTGAAAGTGCAGCAACATGGAGGAGCAAAAGGTGAGCTTGCAGCTTTGTCCAGGGACAGAGCATGAATGTGCAATAGATTTGCAACAAATCACTTGCTCCCTCGAATAGTTTGTGCAGCCAAGTGGAGCTACAGTTGCAAACCTGATGCAGTAATGCTGGGTGGCTTATGCAGTCATGTTGGGACAGTCATGCTGCCATGTTGGGTGGCCTTGTGCAATCATGCTGGGTGAATTTGCAGCCACCTGTTGGTGGTGGCCTTTGTGCGCCATGTGTTTCTGGACAGCTGCACTTATGTTTCATCACCTTTGCATTTGGCATGAATGACTTTGCAGTCATGAGTGGCTTTGCAGCCATGGGTGGCTTTGCAGTCATGGGTGGCTTCGCAGTCATGGGTGGCTTTGCAGCCATAGGTGACCTTGCAGTCATTCTTTGTTGGCTGGGCTGTAAGTGTGGTGATTTGTAGGTGGCTGTTCACTCATGCTGGGAGGCTTTTCTAGTGGCTTTGCAGCCATTGGGTTGACTTTGCAGTCAGTTTCAAGTGGCTTTGCAGCCACTCTCAGTGGGCTTTGCAGCCATTTTCAAGATTGCAGTTGCAACTTTGCAGCCATTTGTAGCATTGCACCAGCACTACAACAGACATACATGTATTTGTCAGACTGGTAGGACCTGTGCATGCTTCAGTTGCAAAACCCCATATGTTTTATGCATTTCCATTGTTCTGGCAGCTGCTGGCAGGTTGCAATGGGAAAGAGGAAACATGCAGACTTGGCTGCTGCTGCTATTGGGTGGGCCCAGTCCTTGTCCCCACTGGCCCATTGCTTGCTGACCAAATGGGCCTGGGGCAAGATATCAGCAGTTGATGTTCAGGCTATTGCTCACTCTGCCAGGCTGTCAGGGTGCCTGCAAGATGACATCCATGGGCTGGCTTTGCTTGGCAACTACGGAATGGCTTCGAACAATTGTCATAGAGATTTGCTCCAGAAGGTCTCCTCCAGCCTTGCCCCAACAAGTGTGCCACTCAAGTGCCCTAGGTTGGACCCCAAGGCTGTGGGGCTGCACCATGATCAGGGGGAAGTTCCTGTGAAGCTGCCATGCATGTGGATGCACCACCTGTCCTCAAGCTCTGCATGAAATCTTGTTTTCGAAAGCATCTTTGGCACCAGCAACCTGGAGAACTGTTGGGAAGCAATGCCCATGGAAGACAAAAGGCTGAAGGGCCACCCCATGCTGAAGAAACACAACTGGAAGAGAAGGTGCATTCCTTTGCTACTGCATGCAGATGCAGCAGAGTTTCAGTCCACTGACAGCCTGATGACTGTGAGTTTCAGGGGCCTGCTGAGCTCTGAGCCCGGCATGGAAGAGCATTTGTGGATCTTTTCCTACCCCAAGAGCTGCACTGCCCATGGGGAAAATGGTACAGAACACACATTGTATTCATGGGTGGCATGGAGCTTGAAAGCCCTTCTGGAGAACAAATGGCCTGACACAGATCCTTTTGGATATGAACTCCAGCCCCCCCACCCACTTTTTCCACGTGTTGGGAAGGAGATACTGTCCATTTAAATTCAAAATTTTTAACAGTTAAAAATTTGTTAAAAATTTGCTTGTTAAAAATTTTCTTTTCGAGCAGGGTGTGGGAGTAATATAATATATCATGTGTCTGAAGGCAATCCATGGATGGTGTTGTGACTTGATATAGTTGTTTATTTTAGTTTGGACTACATTGCATTTTGAAGGATTACAGTAGTGCTACATTTGAAATGAATCTATCAAGTTTGAATCAGGTAGGATTGAGTTTGCTGTCTGACACTCCCTTGTGAGGCGATGGTTTGCAGCCATTCTGATTTGTTTTAGCCAGATCCCTACAGTTGTCAGCCATGGTATGGCCTGATGGGGATCCCGTGCTGCTAAGCTACTGGCGCAATTTGGCAGGAACAATCTGTCATGTAAGCCTTCATCAGTCAGGCTGGGAGAGCAGGACACCTTGGTACAGATTGCCTGAGAACATTGCACCATCGCCAAGTCTCCTGAGTAGTTTGCAGCAAAGCCTGCCCAATGCTGGAGATAATTTTGGGCCAGGTAGAAACGAACTAGAAGATCTCAGAAGGATGTACGGTTTCAGAGGCTGAGCTTGGCATTGGAATGTGCCAAAACAAAAAGGCTCGGGCGCATAGTTTGAATATCAATCCATAGGACATGTACTACAACCATGTGTATGACTCTGGCCTGGTTCCTGAGAAACAAGAAGCAAGGGCAGCCTTGGGTCACATGGAAGCTGCTTTGCAAACATACCAGTTCCTGGCTGCAAAAGCAGTGAAAGAAAAAACCTGCCAATGGTCAATGGTTCCAAAATTGCATTACTGCAATGAGCTAGCCATTCAAGGCTTGACTCTGAACCCTCGCTATGTGTGGTGTTATGGAAGTGAAGATTTTGTTGGAAGGCTGTCTGAGCTTGGCTCCAGCTGCCTGAGGGGGGTGTCAACTTGCGACATGCCATTTTTGCTGTCAGAGAAACTTGATGTAGCAATGACTTTGCAGCTGGGCCAATCTGCCTAAGGAAAAAAGTGCTTTTGCCAGCAGCTCTTGTCTGGGGCCAGGAGTGGTTAATTGTGATGTGGGGCTGGGGGGCGCGAAGTTGTGGCAATCCTAAATTTAAGGTTCGTGCTGAGGAGGGCATTTGCCAACAGCTTTCAGGTGGGGCTGGGGGTGGTGGGAAGGTGGGGCATGACTGCAAAGTCATGTTCTCTGGGGGTGGTGGGAGGGTGGGAAATGACTGCAAAGTCATAAATATGACTGCAAAGTCAGAAGGTTCCTCATTGCAAAGTCAAAGCAATTTAGGAAGGAAACCTTCAAAATAGCTAGTTGCTAGGGAAGGTCAAATATTGATATTTTTGACAAACCAATCTTGCAATATTGATATTACACCACTTACCAATCCACGATGGGAAATACCAATCTCGATTGGTTTTTTCCATCTCGCGCGAAACAAACCAATACCGGAGACTTAGGGAAAGAATCCCAATACCATCTCGACGACGTCCCCCAAGGATTCCTCGTTTGAAGTCTGTCCCAGGAGTTCATACATCGTCCCCTGATCGAGCACGCTCTTGATCCAGGATGAATAGGCCACGTTGCCAAGATCCTTGTCTATCATGAAGATGGACATTCTCTCCTCGACTCCCTCGGAATTCTTGCACATGATCACATCCCGGGATGCACATAATTGCTTCCCGTGACCGTTGTTGTAGAACTGTGCTGCCTGATCCACTGTCATGCTCACGAAACCCACGTGGGAAAGCTCCTTCTTCAGCTTAGAATATGCGAGCTCCCGTATAATCGTGATCATGGCCTGGACGTTGTTGACGTCCACCATGAGGTTTTGGAGGTCAGGGACTGCTACCACGCATTCCGCGAAGAGTCGCGTATACAGCTTCTTCCCTTCGATAGACCTCGCAATGCCATTCGTGTCCGCATTCCAGTTCGCGCAACAGTTCACGCAAGAAGTGGGATTGAACTTCGAGTTTGGTCCGAGCACTCTCCCTAACGCAAAGTTCGCAGATAAACCCGCTGAGCTCCATGACCGAATACCATCGAAGACGTTGATCACCGACATCGGTGTTCCCAAACGCATCTTGTCCGCCGCCTCCCTCGTCTTGCTGCTCTTGTTTTCGCTTTGATTGTGCAGTGAAGGTCGGCTTGTACTCAAACTTCACCTTCGACTCCTCCATGTTCTTTGGGACGTTGAATCGAAGGTCGGGCTCGTTTATGCACGTCTCCTCCAGCTCACGCACAAACGCGTTGCTTGGTGCGATCACATCGATGGATTTCTCCACCAGCAATCGCTTCAGGAGGAAATGTTGCAGGTTCGAGCTCCCAGGGATCTTGTAGTTCTTACCTGTGAGCGCGTGGACCACGCGCCACAGGCGATCGTTCTCGGTCACCAGCGCGCCTGCCGCCTTGCAGATCTCGCTGACCTTGTTGGCGATCGTCCCCAAGTCCCCTCTTCCTCCATGGAAAGCAACATCGCGATTCACGCACACCACGACCAGGCCCTTGCATGTGTTGACGAGGTCAGATATCGCCTTTTGCAAGGAGTCAATGATGGGATTGGCGGTCACCTGCCACCCACATCCTCTCATGCACACCCAATCATAGAGCGACATCCAAATGTGCACCGACACAGGTGAGTCATCCACCGTCGTTCGATGATGAGCTTATCCAGTTGCTGCAATCGTGAGATAATACTCATTGTGTCATTGGGCGAGGAGACTTGCTCACTCGACCCATAGTATGATCTCTCTTCGATATTTGTCCACCCCTGTTCGTTGACCATCATTTGGAAGGTCTTCGTGCTCCCTTTCGAGTTGACGGCCCTCAGGGGCCAGTCCAGGACCAAGAACTGTATTTGGGCCGTGTCTTGCAGAAGGTAAGAGCGCAACATATTGGGAGTGTATGCTGAGATGCCTGACCTCTTCGCTATTGCACTTCGAGGAGAAGACCAGCGCGGAGAAGATTATCCTATCCTATGTTGGGAAGGGGAATGCGGCATGGCTTCAGCTGTATGCTTTCTTGTGTGCCCAAACAGGATGCTTGATTACTGGACGCCTTCCGGGCGCCAAAGCCATCAACGCGTTGATCCAGGCGGAGAAGAACCCGGACAACGCACCTGGACAGTTGAACCGGATTATCAAGAAGCAGAAAAGGGGCCCCATTGGTGAGGCAACGATTCGCGATATGATGATCCAGAAGGTATCCTGTATTGTTGTCTATGTTGAACTTCACATTGACAGTCGCGCCGCTCAAAGTAATACCCCCTTCGAATGAGGTGTAGGTGTCATGTCCAGCAGTTGGGTTGATGATTGTCCATCTGTCGTCATCACCACCGGAGTTCATGCGGAAAATGGAGTCGATGATCTCGTTGTCGATCTTAACGGCATCGCTAGCATGCGACCCCCCACTTGAAGCTCCCTGCTGGGGGACTGGCCCACCAGAGGTTTGGCTCCTTTGCCCGGAGCTTGGCGCTGACTTCTGCTGTCGCTCCGTCTTCTGCGGCGGCTCCGTCTTCGATGAGCCCATCACCCACCACGTCGGCTCCTCTCCAATCACAAAGTCCTCGGGATACTTCTCCAGTTCCCTCTCGACTTCGTGCATGGTGCAGTAGTTATTCTGGTAGAATTCGATCATGACTTCCTTCTCGGCTTTCTTTTCGATCTCCTTCAGCCAGCTTACCCACTTGCGCCGATCTTGGTTCTCAGCGGCCCTGTCAGCCGCGTGTGGTGCCAAACTGATGGAGTTGATGTTCATCGCAGGCAGCTTTGACTCGTAGATCATGTCGATGCACCACAGGAAGTTCCTGGCGAACTCGACCTCTCGATAGAGTTCGTTCAGCTCTTTCTTGTCTGGACGGAAATAAGCTGTATACGACTGATCCCTAGCGTGCCTTTCTCCGAGCAATGGCTGCAACCTCCTCATGATGAAGGAGACGCACATGAGCGAGTTGATCGCCCCGATGCACGCGTCAGAGATGTCACTGGGGGTTGACCCACAGATCATCCAGCGCAAGAGATTGTGCTGGCTGGCATCTTCATCTCTTCTCAGCGCGTACGCGAGGTTCTTCATCGATGCATGCAGCTCATTCTGGTAGATCAATCCAAGGTCCCAATTCTTCTGATAGTCGTCCTTTGCGCCACGACCGTAGAAGTCGATCTTGGGGGCCTTGATCACGCTCAACGTGAATACTTTCCCCCAGTTTCGATCTCTGAACTTCGATATTCTCCGATCGTGCCTCTCAAATTCTGCAGTTGTCTGGAACTCCTCGGAGCTCCTCCACCTTCTCGACGACGAGGCTCTGGTTGGCTCATCGCTGATGAACTCTTTGTATACCTCCCCGACCGGGGTGTCCTGGTGGAATGCAGCTTTGAACGACCGTTCCTCGTTGTCTTCGGCCACACCTGATGCGAGATCCCAGATGTCCGTGATTGATCTCAACATATCTGTCCCTTCTACGCAGTACTTGGTGACGTTGAGCAAGTCAGGGTTCTTCTCTAGCAGCGATGCCTCACCGCAAAGCTGGTTCAGCGCCGCCACGATCTTCTTCCCCTTGCTACAGAATTCCCTCCACCCAAGCATACATTCGTCGGCAGACAGTTGTCCGAAAGCTTTGCTGATGAACTCTAGTGCAACCCTCATGGACTGCCCTTCACCTTTCATCATCCCGCGGCATTTGGCAGAATAATGCGCTGAGTAGGCATAGATAGCAGGGACGCCGATGTCCTCGATCCACTTTATGCACATGCCCAGGTCGCTGCCCATCTCCATCCTCTTGGGTATCCTCTTGCCTTCCTCGATGGCGTTCTTCACTAAGTTCCCCAAGAATATTGCCGCTTGTCTGGATTTCCCAACAGGCACGCAGAAGAACTCATTCGTATTGACGACGGTCGTATTGGCAGTCATCTTGATGATATTCTCCAGAACCAGGAAAACCCAAAATAAGCAGCTGCAAATAAAGCCACGGAATTGTCCCAATACGAGCCCAGTTTCTGATTGAGGTGATGAACTGCTCCAACTCCTCTTCGAAACTTGGGGTTCGGGACTGGCCCAGCTCCCCGTTGGCACCAGAGGTTCGGGACTGACCCAGCACCTCGGTGGCACAGTCGGGGTGGTGTAACTTTCACACGCAGTAGCTTGATGCTTCCGCGATCTCCCTCGCGTAATACAAGCAAGAGCGAGTTTCAATGGTGCCGGTTGGAGGCACTTTGCTCGAGCACGAAAACGGCGGAGGATCACACCCACAATTAACGACGTGTACAACTGGGTTTCTTTGGTTTCACGACCGGCACAAGGTCCATGCTCATGGTTTCCATTGCATTTCTTAGACAACGAGCTACCAAGGTCAAAGTTCCATGAAACAACTCTCCATGGTTTCTTGATTGGCATGGGTTTCTTGGCATACCTTTGCTTCAAGCCATAGCGACACCCATCAAACTCGTGACTAGTCCCATCATGAACAACCTCATGCAGTCTCTCGTCCTTCCAATAATCGCAACTTCCAGGCAACTCAAACAAAATCGCAGCTCGTTTTGTCATGGCATGCCGTTTGATTTCAACGAACCGTTCAAACAATCTCCAAAATTCCCTTTGTTTGGCCTCGATTTTCTCTGCGGTGTCAATTCCGCGAGTCTTGTTGAGGCGTGCCCATGATGATCCCCCCGTGCAAGGCCCGGCGAAGAACAACAAATCGGAAGGTTTGGTAAGCACATGTCTGGCGATTCTCCCCCCGTACTCGCTCAGTAAGTCATCAACCAAAGTTATGGTGACGACCTGCGGCCCGTTATGGCGGGCAAGGGCAGTGAACCAGTTACGCGGTTCGGAACATGCCATCAGCACAATGGGCCGAGCCAAGTCAACACTGTAAAGAGTGACGACTGTGCGAGTTCTCATACCAGGAAGCGAGACATGAACAGGAGCGCGAAGCACACCACCGTCATGTTTGACCATCGCGAGTTCAATACCCGGCGCTAACTGTGGTTTGTGCTTCACCGCAATGCGATACGGAACAAAACAACGACCAGGGACAAGCTGCTCGTGATTGATATGCAGACAACGCATAAGCAGCTTCAACCGGAGCAAAGTTTCCAAAGCAAGGTCGTTGACACACTTTAATTCTATGCGCTCGTTCGACAGTTCTTCAACGAATGCGGCCAGCACGGACTGCATGTCAACATCCCCGGACCCGACGTGAATTGGTCGTGGTCGTGGAGATCGCTCCCGCGCCGGTACAGCAACCGGTACGGGATGAAACTGCCAAACTGCGCGTTCAACCCACCCGTCAATCCGCACACATTGCAACCCTGGGTCAACCCTATCCTCGACCTTGAGCCATGACCCGTTCCTCAGAAACCAAGTGGAACGAAGCCACTTGCTCCCGAACGGTGTCATAACCGCGAGTGGAGGTTTCACACGCATCAATCTGGGCCCCTTGGCAACGACAACCGGATCATGTCCTTCATGCTCATGCAATCCCTCTTTGGATGTCAATCCAGACCACCACAGGTCCGGGGGCATGATCGGAATGTGTGTGTACGGAAATGTGGGAACTCCGTCAACCGTTCCCGAAGCAGTCTGCATGGTCCCTTTTATGGGATCACACGTGGGTGTGAGCGCCTTGAGGGTATCCGGGTCAGACAGCAAGCTCGGGTCAAGTAGACCAATCTGCAAACATGCATGTTTCCATTTGCGCCCATCATTGAACGCCTTGGTGTAAATATCGGCCGCCATCCTGTCGGTGACCTCATACGCCAAGTACATGTAATCACGTGTGAACATCTCATGCATCCACGAAATGCTAACACCATGGCTTCTCTCAAGGTGGCGCATCGTGGGGTTTCTCCCCGATCGCACGACACCGATCATAGCCTTGTTATCGTCATAGAACACAAAGTTCGGTGACTTCTTGAGAATCCGCTCTAACAACTTTAGAGCAGGCATACCCATCGATCTCATGGCAACATCGGCCGCAACTATTTCGGCCTCGGGAGTGGAATGACTCACACAACCCTGTCTTTTAGAGCTGCCAGACAACGGAAACCGGGTATTAGGTCCTTGTATATTCAAGTGTCCACCAGAGGTGGAACGTAGCGAGTCAACGCATCCTGCAAAGTCAGCGTCCGCATACAAGGCCAAGTGCACATCATCCATAGGGTCTCCAACCCAACCGACCATGCGCCAATGTTTAGTATGATGCACATAGCACATCAAATGATGCAAACCCCGATCATCGGAGTCGGTCCACCTGTGCACATTCCGTGCTAGGCGATTCACTTGCCGCAACAAATCGAAGCGAGCAATCCGCGCACCGTACAGCAACTTCATCAGTACGCTAGCGGCATGCGGAGCAAGGTGTCCACGCAAGGCCATTCTTCGCCGATGGGTTCAAAACCAACGGCACGCACCGATTCATCGCAGTGCTGCTCCCAGAATGTTCCCGCATCTGGGTGTCCGTCCTCAACGGGACGACTGGTCTTCTGTACTTATCCCATTTGCATTCACTTGGCACAGCCTCCGGTGGCAATTCAATCCAACACGGCGTGCCTCTCAAGGTGGCCTGTATGTACGCTTGAACAGCGTCGGCCATCTGCACATCCCAGCCATCATGACAACCCAAAAAATCCGCCCAACGCGAGGCTTCGAATGAAGCAGGAGAGTTCCCCAAATCTTGAAACATCGCAGCCTCAAAGCTTTGGTTCTTCACTTGGTTCCCCAGCAGCACGCCTCTACCCTTGAACTTCCTCTTAGGATCACCAACAGGCAACTGTGAGTGCTTTTCAACGCAAATGCCATGTGCGCGAGCCATGTGTATCTCTTCCCCTTTCGCTTTTGCCTCCTTGGCTACAGCGTCATATTCACGCACCGCGCCAAGATCGAAGACGCCCTGGTCGATTAATCCCGACCATTCTTTCTTCATCGATGCCAACGCATCAGGGTTGGTCAGCATCTCTTTCCGGCCAACCGGTCTGGATACTAAAGCGTCGAAGAATCGTACAACTTTCACTGCTTTCTCTCTGTGCTGTATTCGCTCAGAAGTCACGCACGGCATCGATGGGTATTTCTTGGCTTCACCGTCTTCGCCTATCGCAGGCATCGCGAGTGGCACTTTTCCAGAAACTACCTCAGCAGACTCCTCCCATTCATACCAGGTAAGATCCGTCGATTCGTCGACCGTTGGATCCGTCCCCGATGTCGTCTCAGCTTCGTCTTTCTGACGCTCCATGACTGATGCAACTGCCTTCGTCCAATTTGGAGTCGACTTTGATCGCTCCTCTGACTTGAACTTCCAGGCATAAATTACTACCAGACACTCAAATTCTTTCTCAAGCTGAACGTTTCGTCTCAAGACGTCTTGGGACTGCTTGGAATCCATGAGAACAACCACTCCGTCGACAGGATTTACAACAATCCTGACCCATCAAGTTCAGCCAAGTGTTTCCCATCCATTGGGTTCTTGATCTTTGATATGTTCTTCCGCAATCCCCAATTGTACTGCCATTCAACTCCACCCCAGCGGTTTCGAAGCATTGCTCGAATTCTCTTACCACCGGGCATCTGCAATATCTGTGCCTCTGCCGGCGCAGAAATCTCAGATTCTTTACTCTTGGGATCTTCTTTCTTCTTCTTGCCACCACCCTTCACCTCGGCCTTTTCTTCCTTGGTGTAGTATTTACTCATCATTTTCCATTCATCGGGAGTGAACTCTGGAGGTCTCGACGTCTTCATTAACCTGAAACCATCCTTCCCGACAGGATATGGTCTTCCGGCCTTGTCGATCTTAACCTCCTTGCCATCATCGTTGACGTACGTGATGCCATCCCCAGGTAGTCCAACTGACACATGTGGAAGGTCGGACTTCGTAATCTTTTCATCGCCCTTGGCATGTCCATCCTCTTTCCCTTTTGATGAGCTCGGTCTAGCATCTTCCTCTTCTGCATGGCCCCCCCGACCTCCGACATGTACTTCTGGGCCATCGTCAAGCAGCAGACCAGCGATCTGATCGACCTCATCGTCGAGCAGTCGCTTCTCGTCACTCTGCAATAACTCGGGCTCATAGTCCTCATCTTCGATCAGGCGGTCACGTGCATCTAGACCGATTGCATCGACAGACAACTCAATCCCTTCCAAAGTCTCGTTGGCAGCCTTGTACTTCTGTTGTATTGGGAATGTCAAAGGAGATTTCAGAATCATCCTCTCCGTCTGATGTGGCATTCTCAATCGAGGTGGAACCTTTGCCTTCTTGATGTTCAGTTCTGCACCCGCAAACGCAGTGAGTGCCCAAGCGCGGTACTTGTTTGCCCAATGCATCCCGGTGCTCAACACATATCCAGCAAATATACCGGTTTCCCCTCTTGGTTCGAACTTCTCCCTCTTCCCCCCTCGTGCTTCACTCGGCTTGAAGTCTACTAGCGCGCCAAATGGTATCTTCTCGCCTTTGAACTCCTCGCCATGCAGCCTCATCCATGCACTCGATCCATTCACCTCTTCAATGTTCATGAGATGGCACAGAGTGGTGATGGCCTGCACCCAGTAGCACGTGGGTAGACCGGCATGTACAAGACAAGCCGAAGTCTGGTCAATGATGAATTGGTTTGTTCTTTCAGCAAGGGAATTATTCTGCGGTCGTCCAGGCAGCGATAGGTCGTGGTTCAGCTTCAGCTCCACGCACGCATTGATCAGTTCCGGGCCATCATCCGAATATACCTGCTTGATTTTCCTTCTCCCGCAGAAGTGCTTGATGGCTCTGACGACGGAGTCAGTGTCTCTTCTCGCGGTTGGATAAGCCATGATAATTCCGGTATATATGTCCCGGATGATGAGCGCATACCTGCCTTCCACTTCATGATCTCCTGATGCCGTCACGAAGTCGAACGTCACCAGGTCCCCGAACGTCTTTACCTCCCTCTTGAAGGCTCCCGTTCGTGATCTGAAGTGCCTCATCTTTGCCTTGACACATGATTCGCAGAAAGGATTTCGGTACCTGTGTGTGAGCAAATGAGCGATGGAGTTGGCGTCCCTCTTGAGGACTCCCACTTTCCTTTCTATATTGATGATCCTTCGTACACATCAACTTCAATTCCGGCATCTGGATCATCCTCATCAACCTCTTCCTCGTGAGCTTTGGCATCATCATGTCGATGTGGGACTGACCCAACATCTACAGGCATTTCCTCAGCTACGGGAGGCGGACGTACCGGACCGGCTCCTCCGGGTGGCCCGAAGTCGAATGCCCCATCATGGTGTTCGCCCTCGGCCTCTGCGGATTCACCGACAGCGGCGGGTGTGACTTCGTTGTCATCGTCACCTCCCTGATCTGCCTCGTCGTTCGTTACCATCGCCAATACTTCCGAAAAGTGCTCCTTGAGGTCGTCTATCGTAGGGCGATGCCTGTTACTCCGAAGCTTACCATCACTCACGAGGTATGGGATGTCGTCCTTGACCTGCAAGTGCACGAATCCCTGCTTTGGTGTAACCATGAAAGGTAGTTTACCAGGCATCCAGTGAAATGCATAACCCATCTTCATGCATCTCCTCCCTACTGACAATACCGTGGGTGTCTCATCCAACACGTGCGGCTCGACAGTCTCGTCCAATTCGTCCACGACTATCTTGGCCACGTCGGACGTGGAAGTGGAACCATTCGCGGTCTGGAATACAATCTCGTCATCATCTTTCACGATGTCGACACCCAGGCTTTTTGCCTTGGCTCGTCCGATGAGATCATGACCACATCCGGTGTCCATCAACCATTTCACCCGCTTACTGATGCACGTTGACATGGCGAAAACGTTCTTCGGCAAACCATGCTGCTTCTTCCAGTCGACAGCCGATTCCCTGATTTCGTCCTTGCTCTGATCATATTCGAACATTATGCTGCTCTCCTTGGTCACCGGGAAGTAGTGTTTCTTGTATATGTCATCTACCACCTCTCTCAGTATTTTCGCTCTTATCAATGATCGTTGGACTTGATAGGCTGATAGTTCTCGATGATCACTGCTCTTGAACTTCTTCTCGTCGACGTACACGTACTGATAAGGCTCATTCTCATTGTCCTCATAACCGTACCATTCCCCTTTTCGTTCCCATTGCCTTCTCTCGTCTTCGAGGTAGGTGATATCTCCATTCTCGTCGACGTCGAGTACTTCCTTGAACCATACCATTTTCTCGGGGATCTCGGACTCGCCAGACCATCTCGATGATTCGCTCATCGCGTCGTCATCATGCTCGTGGTAGACGGTCTCGGCTTCATCCGGTTCGACCTGGTCGACGTCCTTCTTGAAGCTGACCTTTCCCGCAGGCGCCGATTGCTTCAGGACTATCGCAGGCATCGCGATGGCCCTCCTTGCAATAGCTGGTGCTGCGGCCTTTGCGGCAGCCTTCGACTTGGCTTGCGCCTTGTCGCCTGACGTTGCCGGAGCTGAATTGTTCTTGATGAGCTCGTGCCTGTACTTGCAAGTGCTCCCCCTGTCGCACTTCCCCTTCTGAAATGCGAAGCATGCTCCATCATCCCTCTTTGGTGACGACGATCTGGATTTGGACTTACCCTTTCCTTTCCCCTTGGGCATGTTCTCCAGCTTGTGCTCCGTCTTCTTGCTGTGGGAAAATGTGCATTCATTTCCTTTCACGCATCCCTTCGCCGATTTGAAGTGATACCAACAGGGGTTATCTTTGCCTCCGCCCGGACTCTTGCCTCTGTCGCTGGCACCGTCGGACTTGCCGTTCTTGCCAGCGTGGCCCTTTGCTTTGGCTTTTGGGAGTACAGGAGCAGCATCAGGTCCGCCGGGTTTCCCCTTTCTGCCCTTGCCACCCTGGTTCTCCTGTTTGCCAGTGGCTGGAGCCGCATCTCTGCCGCCTGACTTCATCATCGACTTGACCGATCTCTCCTTCATGTCAAGCATCAGGTCCTCCCGATCCGCCTTGATCTGATGGTCGATCAACGCCAACAAGAATTCATACGTCTTCTGAGGATGCTTGTCCGGTAGTCTATGGTAGGCATTGAGGCCGAATTCCATCTTCTTGCTCCCCTTGATTTTCCTGTAAAGGATATCTCTGAGAGCCAATTTACTGGGTCTGTCCTCGCTCCTCATCTTCAGCAGCAAATCATACCATTTGTTCCTGAACATAACCAAGTTCTTGTCTCCAGGAAAGTCAAGGTTGAATAGGTGCTCGATGTGGTAGACAAGATCCGTTCTATCAGATGTTCTGAATGATTGCATAACCAATGCCACCAACTCTCGTCCCTTCACGATCACCCCTTGTTGATGTCGTAGTTCCGAGTGTCGCGTAGCGTCGAGGTACACGTCTTTGGCTTCGTCAGGTGCTTGTTTCAACATGTTCTGCATGCCCATGGCCATCTTAATATCTATCGTAGCAAATCTGTCGCCACCTGAATCGCTAAGCATATTCAGGTCTGGGTTCAACCCAAGAGCCTGTTCCAGCCATTTCGTCCATGTGTCGGTATCTGGATCTGCGCATGCGCTCAGAACATTCATCAGCAGTTGCATCTTCCAGTTATCAAGTTGGTGGATCTTTGGCCAAGCAGGAATAGATACCCTCTCGGCCTCTTTCCTCGAGATCCTCGGTCTATCGTTCTTGACCTCTCGATCATCTCTCGATCTTCTTCGTCTCCTCCGTGTCCGATTGTCATCTTCTTCCTCTCCTTCTTCCTCGTCTTCTTCATCCTCTTCGCCGTCGTCGTCCTCGTCCTCATCATCGGGTGGCTCATCCGGAGGTCCTCCTCCGCCACCTGTGAGGCTCAATTGGCGTCGACTTGCTCCCTGCCTATTTCCATTAGGCGAGAATCCACCGTAATCCAATGGGGGCGTAGTACCGTTGTTTCCCCCTCCATCACCGCCACCAGACGCAGTAGTGGATTGTGGGACATGTCCGACAACCCCTTGCATCTGGGATAGGTGTACATCGATCATTGGATCACCAAAAGACGGAAAGAGAATCGAACCTGGCATTAGCGACGAATTAGGGGTCAGATTTGAAGACGATGACGGGACTAACCCAGCCATCTTCTTGTCTACCCTAGTTGAATTAGCTTGGGGTCCTCCCTCAGCGCGCTTCACTACTGCTCGTTCACGATGTCCATCCTTACTGCTGGAGGCTTCCTGTGTCTCCAGCTTCTTGTGTGCACGTAGTTCCTCATTGTCAGCATCGAGTTGGCGAACAAAACTCTCTTCTTGCTTGAGCGTCGCCTCCCTTTCCTTCAGTTGTCCCTGAAGCTCATGCATCTCTTCGAGGTATTCATCGTACACTCCCTTAGCTGTCAATCTCCAGTACTCAGCCTCCTTCGACTTCTCGTCCATCGTGCACTGTTCCTCTTGTTTTGCTTCTTTGACCTGGGCTAACTCCAAGATCGCATCTTGACGATGACCACCCTCGACAGCAATCACCTGGTCCTTCATTGACACGTCGGATTCATACTGTTTGACGATCTCTTCCTTCTCGCGAAGCAAGCAATCTGCTCTCTTTGATTCCTGTTCCGCGAATACTGTAACGTCGTTCAGTCTCGCCATCAGCTGTTCCCTGGAGTCCTCCATAGATTACGTCTCGGGGCGTTTGACGAGTGCGTGCTCCAACTGTGATTTCAGACTTTGGACCATCTCCTCCTCGTTGAACTTCTCGATAGATGTAGACGATTCGATGCCTCTGATCTGTTGCTGATAAACTGATATCTGCTGTGAAGCTTCACGGTGTATCTGATTTGCACGTATAGCTGATTCCTGCGCGGCCGACTTCTCGCTTGCCATGTAGGATTTCATCACTGCAATCTCCCGCTTCTGCTCCATAATAGTTCCTTCAGCTTGTCTCATCTGTTGCATTATAACATTCGACTCCATGTCTTTCTTTTCCCCGTACTGAAATGCGTTCATTTCCACCTTGCGCATCTGTTGGGCTTCTTCCTCAAACTTGCGCCATGCCTCAGCCATGTGGTGTTGGTGGTGACTCACTAGATGTCCCGACTGCTTGCTGGCAATCTCGCATCGTCTTTCCAGCTCCTGGATCCGGATGGTGCTTCCATAGTCTTCTTGGTTAAGATTCGCCATTGCTGCCGACATTTCATCAAGTGTCTTTTGATATTCCCCGATCTCCACCTCCATCTTATTCTTCTCTTTGATCGCGGCGCGAAACTCCGCACTGGTGGGTGATTTTGACCTCCCACCCTTCGATGTTGATCTCACGCCTTTCTGCGACGTCCGTGGTGTCGCAGGCGAAGATGACGATCTTCTCGGTGGGGATTCTCTTTGCTTCGACTCCTGATGAACATCGATCTGCTTCCATGATCTTGTGGGAGTGGATATGTCGCTGAATAGCGCGGATCCTCCGCTCCCAGGTTCATCCTGTGAATCTGCGATCATATCCATCACCGCAGGAAGAGCCATCAATCCATTGGATCCCTCTGAGCTGCTGTTCCCAAAAGTTGCAGTACTTGGGCTCGCTGAAGATGCCATTGTACTGTGTAGGTTATTGTTCCTTTATTGTCCCTGTACCCGCAATAAACCAGCTGTCTCTCTGTCCAGTGTAGAGCTTGTCGATACGGCTGATAACCTGTCAAGAGACGGCAAGGTGACGTCCCGTGGGACGCTGTGCACCGAACCCTCCAGCTGTAATACCAACCACGTAGAAAGGTGTATACGGACGGTGCCGTTATAGCCGAACCCGTGTAAACGTTGTAAGGGAGAAGGAATAATAGTTACAACAGTGGTCCTGACAAATGCAGCGCAAGCGAAGTGTTTTCCGCTCTCAATGCCGATCACGTGTGAATGCAGCTACACATCAGATCTTGAACCTCAATTGTGTCTTGAGCCAAATGGCGATCAATGGAACTTGGTAAGCAACACTAACACAGACCTCAGAACAGCTTCCCAATTTAGGCACGGGGCCTAGAGGGTTTTAACAGTAAACCTGACCTCGGACCGCGGGGTTGATGGCCGCGTGGGAACGGCCCAACAGCGCTGCAAATCTTCCCCAAACTGTTGGGCTGGACATGCAGCCGAACACAAGAACATCGTAAACCAAGATTCTGAGTTGACCATTGTGCTCAAAGGCGGCTGCTGTAAAAGCTTTGTCGGCCCCTATGGGCACATTATGAAAGGCATCTTTGATGTCGATCGCCAAAAAGCTTGGGGCGCCTCCTTGACGGAAAATATGGAGGGCGTCCTCAATGGCATCTTCCAGCTTTGGTAGGATGATTTGGTTGCACAACTTGTTGACGCCCGATTCCCGGAGGTCCCAAATTATCCTGGCTTTCCTTACTTCGCCCTGTTCTTTGACAAGTAACCCCAGCTTGTTCAGCACCAACTCCCTGCCAACACCTAACTCGGCCTCTGCGAGTGAGTTGTAGAGAGAGCAAAAGCCCTTGTTGATCGCGTCTTGAACTAGAGTTTGCAAGTCAGCACTATACTGGGATGCTGAGGGATGGTTGGCCCACCCTTGAATAGATCTTGCAAGACCACAGGCAGCCTCGTCTTCCCAACGCTGGGCTTTCACAGACGGAAAAATTCCGTTGGTGGGAATGGGCGAGGCAAAGCCTAGTGGCGCGCCCGCCCTGAGCCACGACGCCAATGTTTCGGCATCCGGATCACCTGAAAGCTGCCCCCACGCCCAAATGACATCAGCACTCAATGGCGTGTTTGCCTTGGCTGTGCGAATAAAGGGGCAACTCTTACCCCCCGTCAAGACTTTGAGGGAGAGGTCCCTAAGAGTGGAAACAAACTGTTCATCGAGTGGCTCAGCTTTCTGGGAAGACAGCATACAATCCACCAAACGGGTCGCTGAAGGGAACGCCGCCGCGTCGTACAATAGGAAAATATTGCAGACCCAACTGTAGCTGCATTGGGAATTTTAGCAGATGCGTCGAGGGGGTTCCTCATTCCACCAATGGCAAGTTTGTTTTCGATATCCCGTGACCGCTGAACAGGATCCACTAATCCCAGCGGCGGCGGGCTTCAGTGACTGGTTCCCGAGCGTAGCTTGGCTACTCGGTGCCCGTCCGTGGCAAGCATGCCCTTGGCAATGCGCTTGTTGAGCTCTGCTGGATACTCCGCCAAAGTCTGCGAGACCCTTTGGCGTTTGCCTGCGGAGGTTTCTCTCCAGCTTTGCCCGAAAGAATCATGCTTTGCATAATATTTGGAACCGTCGGGCCGTGTCCACTCTCTGGAGGAGGAATGATTACACCGCAAGCCCATGACGTCCATGAAATCATGACCATACTCCGCTAGCTTGGTGGGCCTGGTGACCTCCGCTCCAAATCGGCATTGGTCGAAGTTTGCCGTGGTGACCAGGGCATTCTTCAGCAAGGGCTGCAGCCACGACGTCTTCCAAATATCCAGCTTCTCGCCGCGGTCAGGGTTCTCTATCCAGAAAGCGCGCAAATGGTTTAGCTGCTCTTGCGCCACTGCGGCTGTCAACTCCACAAGACTGTTTGCATCTTTCAGTTGAGCCTGCTCTGGGTTCTCGCGGACTTTCCCATCTAGGAGGTCCACAGGTGGGTCCCTCTGGGTCGGCCGCCACCACGACCCAGCCATCGGAAGCCAACTGACAGGAGAGGTCATTTTCGGTGTCTGCCCGAGAAGAGCAGCAGCGCCCTTGGCTGGCCTGCCCATTGCTGCGGGTCGATGTTGGTCGCCCCGTATCGGAAGGCTGTCCATGACTGACTCTTGGGCAAGAAGCAGTCACCTGGCGTGGGCTTTGAGCAACCAGGGCCGGGATTCCCCCAATGCCAAACGCTCAGAAGCTGCGCCGGCACCGGAAGTCATCCGACGGGACGGAGGCGGGCCATCAGGTGATTTTGGCCGCCTTGACGGAGGCGGACCATCGGGTGATTTTGGCCGCTTTGCCTTCCATTCCACATCTGGCGCTGTCTCTGCTGTGAGTCTGGGCTCGGACCCCGACGACGCCGGAGAGGCCTCAGCATTTGTAGGCCTTCTCCTGGGAAGCGGAGATCTCGGAGTAGGCTTGACCTTGGCTGTGGTGAAGATCTTGGCCGGTGACATAGATGCGTCGGGTCCAGCTGTGGGATTGAGTCAGTTCCTCTGTCCTTTCTGCGTGCACGAAGAGGCCATGTGCGGTCCCAGGCAGAGATTGCACTGATGTGACCTGCCGGCCTTGCACTTGGACTGAGGCTTCCCATTCCCGCACCGCCCTTTCTGAAAGAGTTCGCAGATTTCAAGACCCTTCCTGCTGTGTGTATATATGCCCCTTCCTTTGTCAAAAATGGACTTGTTGTTGGCCTTGCCCTTCTTGCGGACCTTTGCGCCAAGCTTCGGGCCGCCGTCTG
Organism: Effrenium voratum; assembly: GCA_963377175.1. Taxonomy (NCBI): domain Eukaryota; class Dinophyceae; order Suessiales; family Symbiodiniaceae; genus Effrenium; species Effrenium voratum. The sequence continues at coordinate 322,232 of CAUJNA010003810.1, forward strand.
ACGAGTCGGAGTCTTCTCTGGCTGGCAGGCTTTTGTTGCGGGCCAACAAAAGCGTGGCCGGGGTCTTGACCTCCTTCGACCAAAACTCTGCCTCGCGGATGGCCATGGCGAAGACAGCTGACCAAGGAGCCGCCTTGGTGTATCCAAACTGCGGGCTCTCATTGAGGGACCTGCGGATCCTGTCCATGAACTCGGTTCTCATTCTGACGTCGGCTCGGTAAATGATGCCCCAACAGTCATGGCCAAACTGGCTGTGGAGGTCCTTAATGAACTCCATGTAGCTCTCGAGCCGCTCACTGTCCACCACTCCCAATAACAACAGAGACACCCTGTATGTCTTGAAGCATCTCTCCCAGGCCTGAATGGAATCAGGGCCGGGCGTCTCCTTCTTTGACCATTCTCCAGTCGCAGCATTCAGCGTGTAGCTGGTGAATACGGCACGGCGAAGTTGCCGTAAGCCATGAGGGCCGAACACGCTGAAGTCGACATATGGCAAGGAATTGCTCTTGACCAGCTGGGAGATGGCCGCCAGTTGGTCCATGGTTGGCTCGACATCAAGGCTCGGATAATCCCCGAACTTGGCCTTGTAGTCGGAATACATCTTGGTCACTTCTTCATGCGATAGTTGGACGATCTCTGCATCCAGCGTGGGATCAACAACGCTTGAGAGCTTGAGCTTGCGAGTGGGCGCCGCGTTTGCCAGCCCGCCGCCACCACTTTGACAGGTTCCTGGAAAAGGTGTGGCCCCCACTGGCAAGACCTGTGGGCCCGAAGCCCCGGTGAGTCCGGCCGGGCGCCCAACCGAAGAAACACCGTCCTCCTGAAGATCTCGATCCTGGACTTGTCCACGGGGGTGAGCTCCCGCTCACTAGGCGTTCCATCCGCTGCCGTGACCGTCACCTTCAGGCCTGAGACTGCGGAGTCCCAGTCTGGCCTTGAGATGAAAGCAATGTCACGCAGCTTCGTAGGCCCGCCAAGGGCAGCTGTCAGAGCGGTCTGAATTTGCCCCGCGGTCCCTGCCCAGTTTCCCACATCATCCAGGGTGGACATACCATTGAGCTCATCCTCTGTCGGGTCCATGGACCCACAAGGCGGCGAGCAGGCTGGCCGGTGAAGGACTCCTTTGCTGCGCCTGTTCTTGGAGGGTCCGGCCAAAAGGACGCCCAAGAGGCTCTAGCGTCGGCGCTAAGGAGCCCTGGACTTGCCTTCAGGCCAGAATCCCCACCTAAGACCAGGGCCTTGCAGAAAGAAGTCTCACCAGCCTTCAGCCAAAATGGCATCGAAGGCAAGGTGAACCCACCCACATCTCCCCTCTCACTCCAAAGATTGTTACATTCACAACAAGCTGTTCCAATCTCTAAAGCCCTAGCAAAGGGCTCATCATCAGCCCCACCAACCCCAAGTGCACCAAAAAAACTAAAGGTGGGGTCCATTCCTACTTTGAGCCACACCCGTTTGGGTGTCAAATCAGGTCCCAAAAAACGGTGGGTTTCCCTGTTTGGTTTCCTTTTGGGACCTACCTGAACAGGGGACCGAGCTTCCCGAACTCACACACGCACACACACACACACACAGCCATGTGAATGTCCCTCAAAACACACAGGATTCAGACTCCTTGCGCTTGGTATGGGTTTTTTGGGGCCGCGGATTGGCAAGAATTGTCGCTTCCCGCCGGCCTCGGCGCAGGACTTGTCCAGCTGCTGCTGCGCCTTCACCGCCGCCACCAGCTCCGCGCGCTTGGCTTCCAGCTGCTCCCTGGGGGCAGTGCAGCTGGGGGCGTCCTTCGGAGCCCCTTGGGCCCTTCCGAAGTTCAGGTCCAAACGGCTCCAGGAGCCCAGTCTGGTTTTGACTTTTTCGGGGAACCCCAATTAAATTCTACAACCGGTGCAAATCCACCAATCCAAACCAAACAATTGGGGTTACCTGATGCTTGGTGCTTGTTCCTGGTCACCGATATTCTGGCTTCCGTGGATTTGCCTTTTTGGGGATTTTCCTTTGGCTTCGACCCGAGGGATTTCGGCTTTCCTCTGGTTTCGTTTTGGTCTTCTGTGTTTTGATTCTGGTTTCCTTGAAAAAGGAGCACATTAAAAGATATGTTCAAGGTTTTTGTCTCATTGAAGGACCCCCTTGGTCAGATTCCTTCGGGTTTTCTGAGAAAATCATTTGGGTACCTATATCCACCTCTTGTAATATCCATTCCCTTCTCTTTAGTCTGAAGGCTCTGGGAGATACAAAGAGAGAGAGAGAGAGAGAGAGAGAAAGAGAGAGCGAGTGTGTGAGAGGGATCGATCCAGTGCTCAGGGGGGGGCACCGCCAAGCCTCGAACAGCCTGATCTTCTATATATCTCTCTCTCTCTCTCTCTCTCTTCTCTATCTCTTCTCTATCTCTTCTCTAGACCAAAGCGGATCCAAGGGATGACCAGTTGGGGGAGCCACGGTGCGAGCCTGCCCATTCGACCACAAACGAAGAGTGGATGGCAACTTTGGAACCCAAACAAAACAGGGGGGCCAAGGCGCCGTAGGTCCCGGCGCTCTTGGAGCACCGCCTCCAGGAGCTCGCCTGGCAGCTTGGCGGATGGAAGTGAGCAACTCTGGTGTTTGGTTTTTGGGATTGCCATTTTTCCTGGTTTTGTTTTTCAGTTACCAGTTGTTTTTTGGATTGCCATGTTTTTTTCGTGGTTTTGGGAGGCACAACCATTTTTTTGGGATTGGTTTTTCTAGTGTCTTTTAGGAACTCATGCTCCGAAGGCAGGGTAAAGGACAACCGGACTTGGGAAGAAACCAAAACCGCGGCTTCTCCCTGTGCCCAACGGGGTGAGAAAGAACCAAACCCAAGCCAGTCGGGACCCGTGGAAAGCTCTCTATCCATAATGGCTTGAAAGGGAATAGCCTGCCAACCTACAGGTCTTTGCAGCGAAACGACGAGACTTGGCCCTCGAGTGGCAACAAAGCCTGGAAAAATGAGCCAACCCCAACTTCTCAAGGCGAAGGCTTTGAAACATCACCCAATGCCCAATTTGATGGCGACCCCTTCCCCAGTCTCCAGCCTGGCTCGGATGCCTCAGAGTTCACAGGCTCACTCTCAAGCGCTGGTTGGCTCCCTGGAGATTTTGACCTATGTGTTTGGCTGCAAGCTGAAAGTGCCAGTCTCAGCGCATTGAGAAAGCCACAGCCGAGCTATGTCCAAATCGGCCCGACATGCTCCACCGAGGAATCTACCCACGGCCTGGCCGTGACCCTCACCGCTTTGCCAAGTCGCCGGTGCCGTCTCTGAAGCCCGTGCCATGGCAAACCAAACCGCTTGGCCAGCTGCTTCGGCCAGCCGACCAGATACTGCTGTCTTATGTCATGCCTTTCCGGGGTGTGTTTGAACGCACAAAAACAATCCACCCTTCTGGTCCGGTATTGAGGCTGGCATACCCAGGCTCAGGTCATGGGAGCGCTGTGACATCAAATAGAGCCTAGCATCAACGGACTTTATAAAGAGGCCCTGCCCTTGAACACCACAGGCGAAGAAGCTGGGATGCGCTCTCAATTGCATCAATCAAAACCTGGTGTCAGAAGTAATCAAAAGGATCTACCTAAATCTACTCGGCTCAACAGGGCGGCTGTCAGGTTTTGATGGGCTCATTCAGCTTTGGGCTGGCGGCTTTTCTCCCATCACCACTGCCGCTATATATGTCATTCCGGGGCCAAGGGCCAAGCCGAGTCGGGTGAGGACCGGGGCTCACGGGAGGCCCAAACTCAGCACCGTCTGGCCCACCAGCTTCTTGAGCTTCGCCTCGCGCGGCACCTTGCGCGCTTCCAGGCGCTGCCGGCCTCGTCTCACCAACTGGCTGTGGGTAAAAAATAGGGTGACCCCAAATGGAACCCTGGTAAGCGGAACATGGACCAAAGCTTGCGGTCCCCTGGTGGATTAATTTTGACCCATACCCAGCTGAGTTTTCACTCCATTCCTCCTATTACTCCATGTTCATGAGGCCGGGACGCTCTGCCTGCTTCCTCCAGGCTGCGTCCACGCCTTTCTTTTGGCTCGCTCTACGGAATTCAATCCCAGTCTCCCAATCTGTGCGCCCCGCGCTCCGCAGCTTTGCACGCGGAGAGGGGGCGACTGAAGCCGACTCGGGTCTCCCGCAACACCTCTCACGGCTCTCGATGTGAGTTGCATTTCTGGGCTCGGGCGAGCAACACTCTACCAGCTCTTCAGTCATTGCTCCTGCCTGCACCCACGCGTTGCGCAGCTCAGGCCAACCGCGGAAGCCTCGCCCGGCGTTGGGTCATGCGGGACTTTGGTGAGCAAGCCTCTTTTCCTTCTGGCAACGCAAGTGTCCCCAAGGTCAACCACTTTTACCACGGGAGACGTACATATCGACCGCTCGTAAGTCCAAAGTGGAATGGGAGCAGCGCGAGCCGCACTGAGGCGCCGCCGCCAGGCCAGGGCCTGACATTCCGAAGAACTTTCCCTCGGCCCGCGCCGGTTTTCCGCCTGGCTGAGCGAGGCGGTGGTCGGGGACTCAAAGGCGCCCGCCACGGAGCCTGCGACGCACGTTGGGAACCAGAACCCTCCTCTGAAAAAATATCTCACATGGGATGGATGATCCATTTGAGTCAGAAACGAGACATGCTCGCGCATCACACCTTGGGCACGGTCTGCGTGTTGCGGGACTTTGAACTTGGGCAAGGGTTCTCTGCTGAGGCCAAAAAAGTGCATCCCCAGCGACCAACGACATAGACATGCGCGAGACAAGAAACCGCCAACCGCAGCAGTCCTGAACTCACGATGGTGGCATATGAGGGCCTGAGCTCGGCCTCCGTGAGGCCGGCCTCGACCTATCAAGAGAGATCGGTTTCTGGGCTCAAAGGCACTGACTCCAACCCATCACCCGACCATCCTTTTGGCTGTGTCTTTCTTCAGGGCATCCCCAAAATGCGGCTTTGCTTCCCCTTTTTCTTGGTCTCCCTTTCAAAAGGCACAAAACAAAAGAGGGACAAGAGCGCACAACAAGAAGCCTGGAATGAACACCCAGCCGTTGCCATTGCCGCAGCCCGTTTTCTGAGCCGCCCGCCAGCGCCACGTCCTTGGCCTGGCCGATCCGCTCCTCCAAGGAGTCGGCGCCGGGCCGCATGGCCAGCTGACCTTCACCAAGAGGGCGGTTCAAAGAAAACGAACCCCCCAAAAATGTGGCCCCACACATCTGGGCGGCTTTTCTCCCTTGTCCGAGAAAAGACACAAAATAAAAGATGGCACTCTCGAAAAAGGCTTGCTGGGCCCTGCGCACATCCGTGCCAGGGCAGCACGGAACTTGCCAGCCTGGCAAAAGCTCGGTGCATCACATACGCGTCATCCCTCTTTCTGACCTTGTGCGGGCATCGGGTGGTTGCCGATCTGACCTGCGTCGGGTTGATTCTGAACGGCACACGTTGAGAATCCGAGGCTGTGGCCAGAATCCTCCAGAAGCAGATTGTGGCTTGGAGAGCGCCCGGCCTCGCAATGGTCTCACTCCAAGTCGAGTCTCAGTGACGTGCCCCGGCCGCACGGTCCGAACACACCCATGCGGTGCCTGTCGCGAAAACGTGGGGAGTGATGCATTTTGAGTGACCAAGCGCCTGGGAGCGCGCACAGCGCAGGCCCGAGCATCGGCGTGAGCTGCGTGTGACCTAATCTCCAGCTGAGGCAGTTTGACGGCGCACTGCGCGTTGCAGAAACGAGCGCCTTGGTCACCTTGAGGGCCGGCTTCGGCTTGGCCTGCCCAGGTACCTCGGGGGAGTGAGAGGCTTTCCCGCCGGCGTCTAAGGCCACACCTGACAAAGCGTCATGAACTCCAAGAGCGCAGCCTGCACCACGCATATGAGGCCGCTTTTCAAGACTTGCAAGACTTGCCAAGCGGCGCGGCTGCTTGCTGGCATGTCCATGATCGCTTGGCGCCGGTTCAGCGGTTGCATCCTGCGCGCCACCGTTGCGTGCCGGAACCGGCTTTCTCAAACTCTAGCATCTAGCAGCGCCCTGGCGCCTCTGCAACAAGCTGGCCAACCTGAGATCGAGAGCGGGACAAAGCGACAAGCCTTTTCGCCAGCCTATGCAAACGGGCTTGCTGTGCCTGAGCAGAGAGGCGCATACGCAAGCTGTGCCAAATGTCTGCGCGACTGGGCCTTATGTCTCTTCATTTTGCCTCAGGGAGCTAGACTTTGAGGCCAGAAAATGACAGCTCTGCAACTTTGCTGGCTTCCAGTCTAAAGTTCTTACCAACCCCTACACATCTGCCAGCTGCCTTGGATTTCAAGCTCGTCGTCGCCGCCGCTCTTCTCGTCGTCGATGTCGGTCTGTTTGAACGCCAAATTTGAAAGACCCGCAACACCACTCAGCTCAGAACACAAAACAAGCAAGACCAGTGGCCATGGGTCAAAATCCCGTACCCCTAGTGAACATCCCAACCCCACCAAAATAGGTTCCAAAATGGGTGGTGCACCTACCCCAAATTGGGATCCCATAGGCTTTGACGCACGGCCAAGTGCCAAGAACAACGACGCCCAACTCCACCTCGTCGGCCCAGAGTTGAAAACATGGCCACGGTCTCGACGCCAGCAAAGAGCTCCAAGGCCTAAGCGAGACTCGGCGAGCCCCGTCGGCGACTCGCGTGGGTGCGACACATTCATCGCGCTGCTAGAGACCAAATGTATCCGGGGTCTGAGATAACTTTAACAAGCCAAAGGTCAAACCCAAAGAGCCAAGTAAAGAAAACCAACTCCAAAGACCTTACAATCCCGGAAACTGGGCTGTGCTGGCTTCAACTGAGGGGCAATGCGATGTTGTGCAGATCACAAGCCGTACCCGTTTCCTGTTTTGTCCCCCTGAGGCCGCGGCAGTCATTGCGACAGGGAAATGAAAAGTGGCCCCTTGAGGCCACTAGGTGTGAGCCAAAAGTCTGAAGTCAGCGCATTGCTCAAGCACGTTGCCCCCAATCGGCGGGTTCCTGAGATCCGCATTTTCTCTCCCAAAGGCCTACCTTCGAAACAGGCTGGAGCAAACCCGATAGGGCCATGTTGCTCACAGCCGATAAATGGCCCTGCCGCAAGAAAAAGCGTCCATCTTTGTGGCTGGCCCGCTGACACTTGTTGTGTCAGCCGCGCCGTCTCGCGGGAATCGCCAGGCCAAGCACCCTGCCAGGGAAGCATGTGCACGAATCTACACGCAAGAAACTGGCAAACAGCCACACAAAGAGCTCAGCTTGCGCATCATTTGCAGGTGCTGGCCACGTGATCACAATCCAGGCAGGCTTGAAATTGATTCCGGGAATGCAGGAAAGCTACCGTTGCGCGAAGAGCTACCCCTCCGAAAGCCCGCCCGAGCCCCAGGTAAACTTGGAGCAGCTCAGCAGTCCAAACGACTTGCCTTCCCAAGAGTTGGTCAGAAATTTTGTGAGTTCCATATCCAAACCAAATTAACTGGAGTAAGTCAGAGCTGGCCCTGCGAGGGCGTGGGTTGCGTAGAGCCCTGCAGCCGGATAATGTCCTCGCCAGCCAGTTTCTTGAAAGGCCCTAAAAGAGATCGTCCTTTTGGTTTCCCAGTAAAGAACCAGTCCTGTCCCCAAAAACTGCCACAAAACCTGCCAGGAATTTTTGAAACGCTTCCGCGTCTCCTCCATCAGCTGCCGCTGCTCGTTGGCCAGCTGCTGCTGTCGTACCGAGAGCCTCGCAGCTTTGTTTGGCTACAAAACCCACAGGAACAAGTTCAAACCAACGTGGCTGTGGGTCAAAACCAATGGTACCATTTTGGGGTAGTGCACCACCCATTTTAGTCTATTTTAGTGGGGACTGGGATGTTCACTGGAAGTACGGGATTTTGACCCATGGCCACGTGTTGGAAATCAACCAACTCCAACCATTTGATCATTTGGCGAGGTTGGCTTCAATCCCAAACCCAGCGCAAACCAAGGGTTCCCGAACATTTGGCTGAAGCCCGCGATTGGACGCCGTGGATCTTCGGATGAATCTGGATCGCAGAGTTTGGCACTTGTGCGGCGGCCATAATAGACTGTGGTCTTCAACTGTCGGCTTCCCTTACCAACTGAAAAGCCAGCCTCTAAAAAAACACTCATGTTCACCGACACATCCCTCTCCATTTCGGCCAAGGACTCTCGCAGCTGACTCAAGGTGCGCTGGTGCGTGAAGACCTGCTCCTATCGATCCAAGCAGGCAGGACCAAGTTGGGTGACCCGGATAAGTGGGTTCCTTTCGGAAGCATATGATGAGCCTGCGCAAGCTGAAACCCATCTACTAGAACCTGTTAAATGTCGGCAAAAACCCGTTGCAGCTTAACAAGGGCGAGGGACCTTTTACGAATCCGCAAAAGTTGAGGGAGCAACGCAGCGGATTGAACCCAGAAGCCACGAGGGCTCGCATGTCAATTGGTCAATGTCAAAAACGCCCAATCCAACTTTACCCACAGAAAGCACCGCAAAAAAATCATTTGGCTATGGGTCAAAATTAAACCACCAGGAGACCAGCAGGTTTTAGTCCATGTGTCCAACCAGTGTTCCATTTTGGGCAACTATTGTTGACCCACAGCCATTTCGGGGCTTCAAGTCGCAATCTTCGGTGGTGCCAAAGCTTCGAATCCTGCCTGGGCAAAGGCGAGCTGCATCCGCCGGCTGGACTCCAGCTGCTCAGACCTGCAGCAAAACCTTCGAAACCAACCTGAGCTTTAGATCTGCTCGTCTTTTTGTGGTTGAAAGGGACACCAAAAGAAACGCATGCTGGTCCATGAAAAAGAGACACCCCCAATAGCCTTCAGCTTTCGGCCCCACCAACAAACCGCGGCCAGCTTGGTTTGGCGATCCAAATATGCAAAAATCAGGCATGCAAAATGTCCCCAGTTTTCTGGCGGCTGACTTTGGCGAGTCGCCCTGTTCCGAATTGACCATGGACTGAGAAGCTTGAACAAACCTGCCCATGGAGGGCCAAAGTGAGATTCTCAGCTGGTCTCCTTCCGGGTACTAGCCCTCCAACGAAAAGGGACGTCCGTGTCTATGTCTCTACCCGCGGTCGCGCAAATTTTGGGGGCCCGGGCAGCAGCCTGCGCAAAGGTTCGGAACGGTCAGCGGTTGGGCAAGAAAGCGATCCAGAGAACTGATCTGTGCAAAGTTTCATCCGTGACTCCATAGTCGACATTGTTGAAGTGGGGACTCTTGTCCACCGACCACTTTTCGAAGGGCTCCCTATGAAAGTTCACAGTGTTGGAAAAGTCCCAGAGGCTTGACTTGTCCAAAGATCGAGGGTTTACTCTTTTCCGTAACCCAACGAAAAACGTCCCTCTTTCTTTTTTGGTCAAATGGCCTGGTCTGCGTCATTGTCCGAACCCAAACAACGGGCCATGAAAAACTCAAATTTTGGGCGACGGGCGTGTCGCGCACAGCGGCCAGGTGCTGCTGCTGGCTGCTGAGGGTCCGGATCAAAGTCCTTGAGGCCGACGGGTTTGCGACGCGGCCATTCGGCTGGAGCATGCTGAGTGCATCTCCCAAACAAGCTGCATCCACTGCGCGACCAAGCGTCCAGGTTCGGTCTGGCGGCTCTTGGCTGCGAACGGGTGAGTCCTGCATTTTTGCTCGCGGGGAAATTTTGGGCGGGGGAATGTGAGTGCTCCTGCCGTGCCTCAGGCTGTCTCCGGCTGTTCAACAGCCGCCGAAGCCACCTACACTTGGCTCCATCGGCGTTCGAAACCCATGAAGCGATCTGCACGAAACTTGACGTGCCTGAGCAAGCCGGAATCCGGATATGCCTGGCTGGTGAAGGCACCGAACCCAGTGGCCAATTTCTTGGCGCCGCACGGAGCGAGGCTCCTCTGCCTACCAGACAGCATTAGCGCCACTTTCACGTGACACATGCTTCCCGCCTCCGGGCTCTGGCTTGGGCTCGGGCTTAGTCTCGGGCTTGCGCTCACCTTCGAAACTCCTCTCCGTCAACATCGCAAATTGCTGAAGAACAAACTTCTGCGGTATCAGAAGGACTCTGTAAAAGCTGGCCCTCTTACTTCTTCGCTTTCCTCGTATCCTGCACATCTATTTTCCGTCTGACCTTAAGAACTCCGTATCTTGACGGTCACTGAGTCGATATCCCTCCCACCCTTGAATCAAATGTAGCAGGCAGCACCCGATCTTCTCCTTGTTGGGGGGCCAAAGCTTCTCTGGCTTTTTGGCAAGGGCCCCCGCAGGCTGGATGTTACTCGGCGTGCCGAACTGGTGCTGGCGTAAACTCCTTGGCGCCCGAAACCCAAACAAGAGCCATCAAAATCGGGTGAAGGGACCACAAACTCATAGGAAAGATCTTGTGAAGGGCTGCGTTGGGCATTTAGTCATTTGTTTTGCCAAAAGGCTGGCTGTTGCCGCATTTCTGGAAACAAACTGTCCAAAGGCCATTTACACCAAAAATCCACCCTGGCATACTTCCAACCAGCGCCCGAACAGCTGTTGGGCATCATCAAAGTACCTGGTTTCGATAGGAATCCGCCGACCCCTTCTCCTCAAAGGGGGAGGCGTACGGGAAGGGCGGTTACAAGTCCAAGGCTGGCTGGTAAATGAGCAGAACCGAAGATTCAACATCATCATCATCATCATCATCATCATCATCATCGGCGTGGTGGTCGTCGCCGCTGTCCTTATCTTGATTATCATGATGTCAGCTGGTGATGCTGAGGATGCGTCATGATGATTATCATGTCAGTTCATCATCATCATCATCATCATCACGGTGCTCATCATCATCAGCTTCTTCGTCATCGTTCTTATCTTTTTTATATACGTTTCCAGTGCCCCGTTAGACCCGATTCGAGATGCAGAAGATGCGCGGACATGATTATCATGATGACTGCTGGTGCTGCTGAGGATGCGTCATGATGATTATCATGTCAGTTCATCATCATCATCATCAGCATCATCATCACGGTGCTCATCATCATCATCTTTTTTGTTATCGTCCTTATCTTTTTTTATATACGTTTCAAGTGTCCCGTTAGACCCGATTTGAGATGCAGAAGATGCGTGGACATGATTATCATGATGACTGCTGGTGATGCTGAGGATGCGTCATGATGATTATCATGTCATTCATCATCATCATCATCAGCATCATCACGGTGCTTATCATCATCATCTTCTTCGTCATCGTCCTTATCTGTTTTTAATATACGTTTCAAGTGTCCCGTTAGACCCGATTTGAGATGCAGAAGATGCGCGGACATGATTATCATGATGACTGCTGGTGATGCTGAGGATGCGTCATGATGATTATCATGTCAGTTGGTGTTCATCATCATCATCTTCTTCGTCATCGTCCTTATCTTTTTTAATATACGTTTCAAGTGTCCCGTTAGACCCGATTTGAGATGCAGAAGATGCGTGGACATGATTATCATGATGACTGCTGGTGATGCTGAGGATGCGTCATGATGATTATCATGTCAGTTCATCATCATCATCAGCATCATCACGGTGCTCATCATCATCAGCTTCTTCGTCATCGTCCTTATCTTTTTTTTATATACGTTTCAAGTGTCCCGTTAGACCCGATTTGAGATGCAGAAGATGCGCGGACATGATTATCATGATGACTGCTGGTGATGCTGAGGATGCGTCATGATGATTATCATGTCAGTTCATCATCATCATCATCATCATCATCATCATCATCACGGTGCTCATCATCATCAGCTTCTTCGTCATCGTCCTTATCTTTTTTTATGTACGTTTCAAGTGTCCCGTTAGACCCGATTTGAGATGCAGAAGATGCGTGCACATGATTATCATGATGACTGCTGGTGATGCTGAGGATGCGTCATGATGATTATCATGTCAGTTCATCATCATCATCATCATCAGCATCATCACGGTGCTTATCATCATCATCTTCTTCGTTATCGTCCTTATCTTTTTTTA
>CAUJNA010003810.1:334258-381919 GCA_963377175.1 Effrenium voratum
ATACATACATACATACATACATACATACATACATACATACATAACCATACATACATACATACATCCAACATACATACATACAATACATACATACATACATACATACTTACATACAAATACATAACATAACATAACATAACATAGCATAACATAACATAACATAACATAACATAACATAACATAACAAAACATAACATAACATAACATAACATAACATAACATAACAAACATACATACATACATACATACATACATACATACATAACATACATACATACATACATACATACATACATTACATTACATTACATTACATTACATTACATTACATTACATTACATACATACATACATACATACATACATACACACATACATACATACATACATACATACATTACATACATACATACATACATACATGCATACATACATACATGTACATACATACATACATACATACATACATACATACATACATACATACATACATACATACATACATACATACATACATACATACATACATACATACATACATGCATGCATACATGCATACATGCATACATGCATACATGCATACATGCATACATGCATACATACATACACGATTTTTTGTGCTGACATTTGTCCGTCTGAAGAGCTCCCTGACCGCAAACTGGGGTCGGCGGCACTGGGCGGCAGCCCTTAAATTACTCTACATGAGAGAACATGCGCACGGTTTTCGCCGCAAGGGCCCTGATTGGCCCGGCTAGCCCAAGGGGGTCAGCGGCAAAACTGCCATGTTTGGCACTTTGTGTCACATAAGTCATGGTACTAAAACGGTCTACCTAAACTGATATAGAGTTGGCCACGCCTATGTTTGGCTGGAACTGTCCTCTTTAAACCTGGTCTTCCCCAGCATGTTCTCACACCTCATGAGACAATATCCTAGTTTGGGCGCTGAAACAAAAGGGGCCTGCTGGATGCCAAGCGAAACCCAGCTCTTCCTGTGGTGGACGCCATTTTTCATGGGTATGCAGGTCTTCCGCTTTGCAACTCCCGTGTTCAAGACATCTCTAGTTGCTGGCTGAGCTTCCTGTGCATCCGCGCCTGGACAAGCGGCGGGAAGCCCGCTTGACGGTAAAGCAGCTTGCCCGCCTGTTCACGGAGCAGTCGGAGCAACTCCGCCTGCATGTCCCCATCCTGTCGAGTCGCGAACTCTCATTCACAAGCAGTTCACAGCCAGATCTTTGCATACCATGTTTGCGGATCCCCTTTGCTCACTGAATGGCGCGCGTCCCAACAAGTCAAGTTCCAAAACAGATATTCGGACGTGCCCTTTGCTCCTGGCCCAACGACCGCACGGTGACCCGCTCCTCTCTCGAGCGCGGCTCCTGGCTTGGCGCCTCTGCCTGGTTCCTGCGGGCCGTCTGGAACGTGACAAAGCAGAAGCAAATGAAGCTGCGGATCGTTTGCTGCGACTGTTGCATTTTCAGCTGGAAGCGCCAGTACACTGCTACTGCTGAGGTGCTGCCGCTGCCAGCCACCAAACAATGAAATAGAAACGGCCCATGACATCCCGTTTTCGAAAAGGCCTGCTCAGGAGTCATACAACTAGCGAAGATCATGGCTGGTGCCGATCAAGTCATCTGAAGATCAGTCTGTCATGCACTTCATACAGTTTCAGTGACTGCTTCACCCTCGCAGCCAACTCAACGTCTCCGTTTTCTGCTGTGGCTGTGGGTCAGAGATAGGTACCCAAAATAGAACCTTGGCAAATGGAAACAGAGACAAAAACCTGCGGTCCCCTGGTGGTTTAATTTTGACCCACACCCATGTGTGAGTTGGCAGCATGGCGAGGCACCCGCCCTCCTCTCCGATGTCCGCAAGCGCATCGGCGGGGTCGGAGACCGAGCTCGCCGGAAGGCACTGTCGACATTGTCCTGGCAACACATGGCTCCTCCTTTTTACTCCGGGGGGACCCCAACAGAATGTGGCTATCCTTTTGGTCTCCCTGTAAAAACTGCAAAAAATACGGTGCCCTCAAAAAGCGATACACCCACGTAACCTTGGAATCTGACCAAACCCCGTCCCAAAGAAACGAGGACCCCCGCCATGCCTCGTACTCCAGCCAGGGCGGCTCGCGCCTGAAGAAGTTCTCGGGCCTCAGAGCATGTTCAAACCTTGATGTCATGGCTCCCATCCTTATCATCCATTCCCAGATATCCACCATCGCACATGAATATGCTGCACGATGTTTCGCAGGGCAAATTTGAACTGGACGTGCTCCGCTGCCCATGCTCCACTTGATGCGCTCGGTTTGTGTGGAAAACCACCCTTCGGACAACATAAAGTGGAGTACGTCTAGCTTCAGCTTTCTCCATATATGCAAGGCTGCAAGACTGTGCCCCATGAAGCCCAAAACCCGCAGAGTGTCTAAGGCGCCAACTCGCCTGCAAAGGCTGCGCACTCCATTGGCTCCATTCGAGACATCTTTTCTCAAGGCGATTCTGCGGCTCACCGCAGGGAAAAAGAAAAAAACTTGTACAGCTTGTAAGCATATGCTAGCTCAAGCAAGCAGGTCAGTATTGAGCCTCCGGGAGCAAAGGACAAGAAAAAGGACTCATTCACTTGATCTTTGGATCGCACTTGGCCGTCTGCTTCTCGCTCATCTCCCGTTAAGAATTTGCCAGGTCAGCGGCAAAGCTGGCGCCATCCTGCACCGACGCCTTGGCTCGAACTTGAAGCTGTGAACCTTTGGCGTGGCCGGCCGCCGGTCTTGCAACAGGCGAGTTGCCATGAAGACGTCAGTGCTCACGGAAAACTTGGAGAGCCAAGCTGAGCCAAGGGGCAGAAGGTGTTGAAATACATGCACCCTTTGCGACTCAACTGGAATGCTGGCGGAGGTGTTGAGCGTTCCGGGCCATAGTCGGCGTTGCAGCATTTCACACCCAATCCGGCAAAGAAATCTTCACGTGTGACTTCCACGTCCAAGCTCCATGGGCTGCGGAATCTCGTTTCGCGTTGTGAAGCAGCACTCCAGCCGCCAGGAGCAGCGCCCTACTTGCGACCTGCGTAGATCGTGGCGCCGCGCGCTTTCGCCGAGACTTCCCCTTTCTCCTTGGCAGCTCCGGCACCACGTGGCATCTTCCACCCGCTCCCAAGGCACTGAGCTGGGCTCCGCCTTCTGATCCTTGGTATCTGTCCGGCCCGGTGCCGCATCGGCTCAGGAGTCAAGAGACCAACCCCGAAAGTCTATCATAAGCGTATCATCAGGCTCGAGCCAAGCAGACCATCCACATCCCTTGCTTGGCAATTCAGCCGCTGAGCATCGCCCTTGGACTCCTTCCCTGCCTATGGGCCACCACCTATGTCTGAAATGGCCTTCTTGCGCCCTCAGCACGCGAGGGGTGAGCGCGGGCTCGCGTGCAGAAACTTGCTTTACTGAAGAGGCACTGAGGCAAAATGTCAAAAACGAGTTGGACCCCCCCACCCGCCCCGCATTTGAACCAGGCAACCAACGAGTCATACCCTCGGAAATATTTAAAAGGAAAAAGAAGAAAAGAAGAAGTGGGATCTGTCGGATCGAGTCCAACCCTGGGACGTTTGGAACCGGACTCGGGGCCCGTTTGAACCTCAGGGGCGGGCGCAGGCGTCTGGGACCTGGGATCACGCTGAACGGCTTGCAACAAGCCAAGACTTCAAGACAAGACCTTGCAAATTCCGGGCCCAAATTTCGGGGCCCGAGATGCGTCCATTTGGCCTCAGGCCAAATGAAACATGAAACTGAGCCTCGGGCAGCTCGCGGAACTGGCGGAACCGCGCCTGTCGACACGCGAGACCCGATACGTGCTTCTTGTGGAGGTGTTGCCTTGCGCTTCAAACTATCGCCAAGCAAACGGTCTAAAAAAGTGGAAGGATGGGACAAATCAGAGTGGTGGAACGGAAAGCGGCTGCAACTTACTGGAAACGCCCCAGCTGCGAGATGCGTGTTCCACGCCTGCGCCTTGGCCTGCGAGGAAGGTCTGAGCCGCGTCAAGATGACCCCGAGGAATTGCGGCGCCTGGCCGAGTAGTCTCATCGCCTGTGTCAACAAAGAAAAACATTGCGTTTTAGCTCACCAGATTGCCATTTGTTGAATCATTGCTTGAAAGCAAGCTCTTTGCGCTGTTTTTGCGATTGCTCAAATTCGAGAGGCGATGCACATGTCAGCCACGGCAAGAAGGCTCTCGCGCGGACTCGATGCAAAGTGGCCAGGGGCTCCATGTTCCAAAGCTTCGAGGATGGAGACGAGGCGCCGGTCTCGCAGCCGCCTGAAGTGAATGCGACGCGCAAGGCCGGGGCACGGCGATGCGTACGGTGCACGCGTCAGAACTACACAAAGGCTGGATCGAAGACATGAGGAAGCGTCTGAGTCTCAGGCCACACACGAAGGGCGCACAGAATCCCCATCCTTAGCACCCGGCCCGCGTGCCCTCTGGGCCAAGTGAGTGTGTGTCCCATCATCAAGAGCCTCCCTTTCATGGTGGGCACACTCGTCCTTCCGATCCCCATCCAAAGTAAGTGAAATTGACGTTCTCAAAATCAGGGAGTCATCCTTTGAGCTTCCCTTCAAGACCATCCCAGAAGAGAAACATGACCGCTTTGAGAAACATGGTTCTAAATGGACCAACCATAGCCCATCCAAGGCGCCAATCTGAGCCTGACAGCTGTCGCAATATGCAGCGCGCCAGGCCTTGGAGCGAATGCGCCCCCCTCTCTCCCCGTAAGGCTTTCCGCCTCTCCGCCTCTTCTCTTTCCGATCCCTTTCCGGCCCCTTGCCCTCAGCCCGAGGCGTAGCCCGGGAACCAGCTGTAGTCCTCGCAGGGGCTGGCCACCAGCCGCACCGCCGCCGTCGCCCTCTCGAGGCATCGGATCAGACCCGTCCCCCGTCCGGGACCCATCCCCCAGCCGGCCTGGTGCGGATCAGGTCGAAGCGGTTGTTCTGGGGGTCCGTGGCCAAGTAACACCTTACGAAAGAACTGGACAACTGAAACTCATCCCAGCGTTTGTCAGTATACGCTTGTTGGAGATTCAGATGCGCAGGCAAAATTAATTGCTTCCCCAACAGGATATAGGAAAGTTGGTGAGTCCCTGGCTTTTGTGGGAAATGTAGTGACAGTGAGTCCCCGATGCCCCTCCCAAATAAACTATGGACTACAAGCAATATTTACCGAACCTCGCATTAATATGGCCGTTTGTATTAGCATCTTCTTCCGACGTGAGCACTGTCTTGCACGAGCGTGAATAGAGGCGTTCAAGTGGAATGCCAACTGCGGCACTTGCATCATTTAAAGTCCCTCGATCTACCCAAGCTTACACATATGCGCACATGCACACATCACGCCATGCACAAACAAGCACACACAAAAGAAAACGAAGCAAGCAGAAGCAAGCAGAAACAAGCAGACACAAGCAGAAACAAACAAACAACAAGGCAGGCAGGCAGGCAGGCAAGCAGGCAGGCAGGCAGGCAGGCAGGCAGGCCGGCAGGCAGGCCGGAAGGCAGGCAGGAAGAAAGGAATGAAGGAAGAAAGGAAGGAAGGGAGCAAGCAAGCAAGCAAGCAAGCAAGCAAGCAAGCAAGCAAGCAAGCAAGGAAGCAAGCAAGCAAGCAAGCAAGCAAGCAAGCAAGCAAGCAAGCAAGCAAGCAAGCACGACAAGGCAAGCATTCAGGAAGCCGTTTTGGTCACAGTCTGTCTTCTGTTTCAGGCAGCACACCAGCTTTCTTTGTCACAGACGGCGAGCTCGTACGGATACACCGCCTGGCATCTGAGCTTTTCATCTGAGTCCAACTTTACCGATGCAAACACGTGGCACCTCTTTGAAGGTGTTCACTCTTTCCTGGCACGCATCTGTGTCATTCTGCATACTCCGCCTCTTAAGCCTTGCCTGCAAAATGTCCTCCCGCCAGGTGATAGGATTTGAGCAATGCGAGCAAGCCAAGAGCTCCTGGCATGCAATCTATGCGATCTTAATGGCAATCGCCTAAACACCCACGCTTCCTCCTCGTCTTCCTGCCACAGTGCAATGATTCTCACTCGAATGAGTCGCCATGGACGAACCTCGCCTTGCTTTCGGCCAGCCTTTGTCTTTCAATCATGCGCAGGGCGTGGTGCCCAACCCGTCGTCCCTTGTAAGGATTGGGCGGCTGTGACGCATCCTCTGGTTCCATGGCACTCAGGGGCTCAAAGGTATTGCAAAGCCGAGCGTCGTCAGTTCAGTTCAGCTTTGTGGCTTGGAGCTTTGCTGAATGGCTTGAAGAAAGCCGCTGACAGGGAAAGACATGTCCGTTTTGCTCAGCACATCCTCCGAGCTATGCCTTGGAGCATCGTGCTCGCCATGCGCAGGCCCTTTTCGTTAGCTTTCTGGAAAGAGTTGCTCGGTCTTTATGTACAATGTGGGGCTAAGCTAGATGGAGCAGACCAGCTGAGATTCAGTGCGCAATCTAGCTACCCTGCCACAAAAAGTATGCTTCTGTTGACTCTCGACGGGTCTGTCCAATAGCTTGGCCACTCGGCATCACTTCAACGAGACCTCGCACGAGGTTTACACTGCGAAGACGAAGCTCGCAAGCCAAGGCTGCGGCCACATACTGTCGCTCCGTTCCTGAGCCTTGCTTTTCCACCTGCTCCGACTTGCATCTTGCATCTTGCACGTGAAAGGCGCACCTTGAAGAGGTCTGGCCAGGTTTGCAGAAAGGTCACCAGGAGATCCTGGCAAAACGCTGCAGACCTTGACCTTTCATGGGAACCCGTTGAAACCCTACACATCCCACGAGCATCTCACTTGAGCAAAAGTTTTGGGTATCGGCTTCTCCTGCTGCTGCCGTGGACGGCTTGCACCCATCGCCGGGGCCTCTGGAGACCAAAACGTACCAGCCAATTCTTGGCCTAAGACAAATCACGACTCCCTCATGGCGCGGGGAAAACGAAGAAACGCCACTCCAATGCAAATGGCGCTCGCAAAAATCCAACATGAGCTTCTCTAGTTCAAGCCAGGATCCCCAACCTAAACCCTAAGGCTCGACAAGATGACCCTGCATGACGAGGTGGACATACATGTGCGCCATGTTCGAGGCGTGTTCCAACCAAAGTATTCAGAGCACATTCCATCAATTGTGCCTGAAACCTCTCATCTCCCAGCTGTGTCTTTTCAACCGGGGCCGGGATCCATTTCTGCAGCGTTTTTTTGGGGATTCAACCGACCATGTCCGAAAGAAGCAGGTTTTATCAGGCAGGCCTAGGCTGTCACACAAGATCCCTGTAATTTGTCCGGGGCCTTTTGCCAGCCACGAGGCCTTAACGCAGGTCCAAGGGGCGAAGAGCGGCACACGCGCCAGCAGCTCTGGGGCAGTGAGGCGCCCCGCCTTCGCATGGCTTCATGGGGCTCACCTCCCTAAAGACATGAATGTCCTTTGCGTTGGCAGCAAAGTGGATCCCCAGCACAAAGAGAGTGTGCTACATTGCATCTAGGCCAGACCACAAACAGGCCTCAGGCCACATGGCTCGCAGACACGTGACACGTTGCATTTTGACATGGTAGCGGAACATCGCACGCCCGGGAAAGATATGGCGGCCACACAGCATGCAGGAATGATGGCTCAACACGCAGGTTCAAGATAGCCCCACCGCGATTCACAAAACACCACATTCGAAGAATGGAAGCGCATGACAGCATACCTTGGACCACAAGATTTATCGTACAACAGACTGCTGAGGCAGGCAGAGCAATCACAACTGCAAGTCGCCAATGATCAACCAGAAACAGCGGCACCTTCACAACCAGCAGAACAACGGATACACCTGAGCAACAACCTTGGCACACCGCGTGGACCATCAACAAGTTGCAGACACACGCAAGGCCACGGATTTCGAACATGGCCACACCTCAGACCCAGTTGGTAGAAGCATTGGGCACCTCAGGCACCTCAGGCACCTCCCAATGTTTCTCAACACGGGCGCCGCGAGTTCGAAGCTTTACATGGGAGTTCCAACTCGCCACACATGAAGATATACCAGAGATTAATAATCCTAATATAAGATTTCCTGTACTTGAAGGTGATAAAGTCATAAAAGAAGTGGATAATGGTGGATATAATGTCCATCCTGACCACACGGCCGCCCCGCAGTCTCGGCCTGCAAGTTTACGTTTGCTTTCACGCTTGCACACAAGGGTCTCATAGCTCAGTTGGTTAGAGCGTACGGCTAATAACCGTAAGGTCTGCGGGCTCGAATGGGACCACTTTTTCCACACAACACGCGCACCTGGCCGGGCAAAGAAGACAACGCACGACTTCCAGACGCTGTTACGATCGCAATGCTGCTCGACGAGACACTGCGCAACATCTTCAACAGGCAGGAAACATCACCAACACATCCACAGATCAGATCCCTGGCGATTGAATACCACAAACTACAAGCACTCACATCAAGCAGTACCAACAAGCAGTACCAACAACCAAGGACCCGCGCCAATGGTCAAACAACACTACACGGCATATCGCCACACCACACAGGTACCAGGTTACACAGCCAATAGACACCAGAGGCTTCACCAACAAAAAATGGGGTGATGAACCTTTATGAACCAACCAGAGCAACGATACCGTGCCTGGCTGAACGGAACCGTGTCTGAAATCAGACCCCCTTTCTCGGCCGATTCTGGATGGCCTGCAACACCTCCCGGAACTTGTCCTGCCAGGTCGGCGCCTGTCCGTCCTGCATTCAGAAATCCAAGGACCAATCGCGTGAAATTTGCGGAGGGATCCAAACTACTTCGGGGTCAAACCCAAGAAATCCTGCATTTTCTGTCTTGGAACTGGCAGGTATCTCCTTAGTTCTGCTGTGGTTTGACACATCCATGGGCATCATTTTAACTCGGCAGCATCCCTTTCAACATCCTCAGCATCACAAGTAGGATTTGTTTGGCTGGGTCTAGGGTGGGTTCAAGGCTGGCTAGGGTTGGTTCAGGGTGGGTTCCAGGCTTTAGGGCAAGCTTGGGAGTGGCTGCGCTTTAGGTACTGGGATGGTTTAGTGCTGGTTATGGTGGGCTTCTTGGGGTTGGTTTAGGGTGGGTGTAGGGCTAGGGTGGGTTTAGAGGTTTAAGCTGTGGTTGTGTTTTGGTGGGCTGAGGGTGGTTTGGGGGTGGCTTAGGGATGGCTAGTTGAAAATCTCCAAAATCCCCAACCACTGTTAGACCCTCACCGGGGGCTTGGGCCCGGAGCGGCTTGCAAAGCGCGCAAGGCTCCTCCGGCTTCTTGTTGCTGCCATACTCGTACACCAAAGGGGCCTAAGAGGCTTTGCGTTTTCGTTTCATCGCTAGCGTGCAGCCGGGACCCGAGCGGCGTCCACGTCAGCCTTCTGGATGACCTCTGAGACTCCCAAAAACTTGGAACAAAACCCGCGCAAACAAGCAAAAGGACGGTCATTTCTTGTTGGGACTTGCCCTCATCCACCCAGATTTGATTGTGGCCCAAGGGGCCTTAATTCGAGTTGGGCCATGCCTGGTGATACGCGGGCATTTTCTTGGCATCCGCCTCACGCAGTCACCACCCGCTTCCGCAGGGAAGGCAGCCAGCGCCTTCGCCTTGGCCTTGGCCTTCTGGTCCCTCACGGCCTCGCGCCGGTCGGGGTCACCCCGCGAGAGGTCTGCGAAAATGGAGCTGGACACTTTGCAACCGCAACCCCATGCGTCTCGCAAGCGCTCAGGGCAAACCAAGGAGCAGCTACCCTATCACCCTCCAGGGGGAGAAAAGTCAAGAGCAACAACAGGATCCTCACCCAAAAACCAGCAAAACATCAAGCGCCGGTGCTTTTGCCTTTCGACTCGAGCCGATGCCTGGGTCTTCACTACGTACATTTCGTTGTCGGACCCCCGGAAGAGCGTGAAGGCATCCTCGTGCTGCTTAAGCCAGGCCTTCGGAGACGGTTGGAATCCGGTTGATCTCAAAGATCCCCTTTGCCAGGTGGCTCACTTTGAGCAATTCCCATGTGCTTTCCAAGAAGGGTGCTTCCTGGTGCAGCCCTAAAGCGGGGGGAGAACTGCGAACCAAGGACAGGCCAGCCCCCCACTCCAGTTTCGGCAGATGTGCACGCTGGACAGGCGCATCTTCTCTTCCTTCCCAGAGCGGGCCTTGTTGACAGCCGTGGCTTTGGGCACTTGCATGGCCATGACCTCTTTGAGAGACCGATCGTTGTTGATTTCGTTGATGTGGCAAATGCTGCCCTCCTTGCCTCAATGAAGCGAAGGCCCGGCAGGCCCGGCGCACCGGTTGTCCGCGCTCAGGCAGCGGCGATCCAGAAAGGTCAAGATCGCCTCCTGCGATCTGAACAAACGGCGTCAGGAAGGTCAAGGCGCCCCCGGCCTGCAAAGACGGCACCTCCGTCTGACCTAGTCAGTTGGGCCATCCGATGAAAACTGCATCAAGCACACTGGCAACACGTCAGCACATGGCCTTCGCCGACATCTTCCAGCTCAGGTCTTGGAACGCAAGGACAACATCTGTGCGCCACCCGGCATGATCCAATTCCGACTTTCGAGAGCGCTGCTTCGAAGGGAGCTTCGGAGCGCCCAGGGATGGAAACAATGCCTGGCATTTGGCGCGCGCGTGTCACCACGTTTGGCTTTCCTCGCTCCTCGTCCCTCACGTCCTGCTGGAAGGACTGCGCCGGTTTGGGCGCCGGCCTCGCGCTGCCACGAGCCAACGAGCCGATCACTTCCAGAGAGCAAAGGCAGCAAAGGCCTGGCAGGACCTTGGGACACAACACCGTCGAGTTCGCTCACTCCCATGCCCGAGCACTTGACCTCCGTCCTCGGTGTCCTCCACAGCAACCATGCAAATCATCAATCCCCTCGCCCGTTGCCCTCCTCGAGAGCCAAAAGCGAGGACAGCTCCGCCGCAGCCTCAGTCAGGATGCCATTTGGCCTTTCTCTTGGCACCAAACCCACCGCCCTGTTCGGAAACCGAAACTGCGCGCAGCTCAAGGCGCGGACCGCCTCCACCCGACGTTTGATCTCCGCGGCCTGCAAGTACCTTTCGATGAAGTGTAAGGGTTGGGCTTTTGCAAACCATAGAGCTCTGATGTCGTACCTTTCCCGTTTTAGACTTGTCACAAGAATCGAACCCAGCCACCCGGCAAAGGCCCTGAAGCGCACTGCTCCTCGGCAACAGCTCTTTGCTTCTGCCTCGGGAGAAAGCGCGCAAACCAGATGCGATGTTCAATTTGCGGAATGCACTTCGTCATCACGACGCTTACCCATCCCCTGGCTCACCAACCCTCAAAAACTGGCTGTCATACGTGTGGGACAAGCCAATCGAAACATTCCCGAGCTCCAAGCAGCAACAAAAAGGCGGCGGCGGCGGCGTCAGCAGCAGGAGCAGCAGCAACCAACAACCAACAACCAACGACCAACAACCAACCACCAACAGGCAGCCAACCGACCAACCAACCAACTGACCAGCCTGCCAGCCAGCCAGCCAGCCGGCCAGCACGTCAACAAACAAACAAACAGACAGACAGACAGACAGACAGACAGACAGACAGGCAGGCAGTCAGTCAGGCAGGCAGGCAGGCACACAAACAGAGCAGAGCAGAGCAGAGCAGAGCAGAGCAGAGCAAAGCGCAGCGCGGTGCAGCGAAGCCAAGCCAAGCCAAGCAAAGCAAGGCAAAGCAAACCAAAGCAAAGCAAATTAGCAAACAAACAAATAGCAAAATAGGAAGCACCAACACCACCAACAAACACAACCAACAAACCTAGAAACCAACAAGTCTGCAAAGCAACACCAACCAACCACCCAACCAACCACCCAACCAACCAAAAACCAGGCAGGCAAACAAAAAACAAACAAACAAACGAACAATTAAATAAATAAACAACCAAACAAGCAAGCAAGCAAGCAAGCAAGCAAGCACGCAAGCAAGCAAGCAAGCAAGCAAGCAAGCAAGCAAGCAAGCAACAAACAGACAGAAAAACAAACAAACAACAAACAAACAAACAAACAAACAAAGAAACAAACAAACAAACAAACACAACAAGCACGACAAGCGCGACAAGCGCGACAAGCGCGACATGCAAACTCAAAACCAATCCAACAAGCACACACACACAAACAAACAACCAACCAACCAAGCAAACGAACAAGCGAGCAAGAAAGCACACTTTTCTCCACGCAATTGAAGCCTAGCACACCTTGATACGTTTTTCCTTTTTTCCCGTGTTTTCAGGGATACACGCCTCGCAACCGGGCAGGAGAAGCGCGGGCCGTCGTGTACATCACTCTTTCCTTCCCCCTTCCTGAATGGATTAATGGGGCCTTAACCTTTTCCTAAATAGACTACTCGTGCCTGAACCTGAATGGATTGTGCCTCAGCCTCTGTTCCTGACGTTTTCCAGACCTTTTCCGCATGGACCGAGCTTGCTCCGGCGATTTTCCTACACTCTTGCGGCAATCTTGAATCTACAAGCAGTGCGGCAGCCACAGCCGCAGCAGCAGCAGCAGCACCCTCCCACTACTGCGACTACGACGACTACGGCGACTCCTACTTCTACAGCTACTGCTACTGCTACTGCTACTGCTACTACTACTACTACTACTACTACTACTACGACTACTATCACTACCTAGTACGACTACTATTATGACTGCTATGACTGCTACGACTACTACGACTACGACTACTACGACTACGACTACTACGACTACGACTACTACGACTACGACTACTACGACTACGACTACTACGGTTACGACTACTACGACTACGACTACTACGACTACGACTACTACGACTACGACTACTACGACTACGACTACTACGACTACTACGACTACTACGACTACTACAACTACTGCGCGGGTTTGCGCTGGATTGAAAATGGCAAGGCCTGGGGTCAAGGAAGCCCACCAGTCCAACCCGTGGCCAAGCGACGCGCCTCTGAAGCTCCTCCACCTCGGACCGGACCGCCTCGATCTGCTGCTCCAGGAGCTCGGGGCCCTCCGTGGGCCGCAGCTTCCTGGAAGGAAACATGGGCTCGGCTCAGGCGGGCCGAAAGCAGAAGGAAGGAAACTCTGAGCAAAGAAGATCCGGCGAAGCGCACAGCGGGCGCAAAAAAAAGAAGGCCAGGTGCTTCATAGGCCGCCCACAGACTTAACGCTGCTTCGTCATGGACGTTGAGTACTTCAAAAGCCTGGGTTGGAGCACGAAGAAAGCGAGCGAGGGTGAGATAACTCCAAGGGCAAGATGTCCAAGTCAAGAAGAGGTAAGGGGCCGTCTTTTGACGGGTGTTTCGAACCCAGTTGGCCATTCTAGTAGATGGCTCTTAGGCTTTATAGCGAGCCTTGTATAAGCCTTTATGACCTTATTGTGAGAATCCAAAGTCGCTGGTTTTTGGGCTCTAGGATATTTTTAAGGGCAGGTACTTTGCAAGTGGCAAGGTCCATAGTTTGAGTCTGCCACAGACAAGCAGCGTGCCAGTTCTTTGCCAGCCAGGCTTTGTTGATGCCATTGATGTTCTCCTTCGCCAAAAGCCTCACGTGTCCAATACCTCATCCCCTGCCATTTCACGTGAAGTCGAAAGCGCTGTGAGTCATGTTTTGAACACCCCTTGCTGGCTCAGCCATTCTTTCCAGTAGGCTCAGTTTGCCGCAAGGGGCGTAGTCAAGCAAAGCCAACAAACCATCAAAGAGCACAAGACAAAGCTTCTCAGGACTAAATCACAAGTGGCCTTCAAAGAGTCTGCTACAGCAGTCTCGAAAGAGCGCCTCTTCAACTCCGGGTCGGCGTTCAAATCGCCGAGAAGCACCGGCCTGAGTTGCGCGGACTTGTTTTTATGTGTATATACATATATATATAACTTTATATTCTCACTTCTGGGAGCAAGGAGCGAAGGAGCGCAAGCCTAGGCTGGCGGCTCATTGACTTTGGAGAGGATGGATGCCACGTGCCTTTGAACCTGGCAACTTCCACTTTTTGGACTCGTGCTGAGGCGCAGGCCCTCAGGCCTCGGTTCCAGGCCGCCAAGAGGTGTGTGGCGGCCGAAAGACCTGAAGACAGCAGCGAGCGCGGCACCAAACCGGAGATTTCCCGCCTCTCGCTGCCAGGACGTCTCTTCAAACCTCCGCCGAGAGAAAAATCCGGCACGGCTCGACGCCTCGCGGCGAGCCAAGGCACCCGCAAGAGGTCCGATGGGCATTCTGCGGCCCCGAGTCTGGTGAGCGCAGCCTAGAAGCAAATTAAATGCCGACCGGCCCAAGTAACGAGCTAGACTCTAGAACTCTAGCTCACCTGGTGAGGGGCTTGTAATTTGTTCCCTACCCCGGCTTTTCCCTTTTGCCTTCGAGAAACTCCACACATTCCGACCAAGCCCAGAAACAATGCATGAAAACACGCGCACACACACACACACTTATCTCGAGAGGCTTCACTAGCCGAGATGAAAAACGCAGTCAGTAAAAATGCTTGAACGCAAATGCAAATCAACAGGTCACAACATCGCAACCGAACAGGAAGCAACAGCGACAAACAGGAACCGCAAAAGGACTTTGAATCACACGAGTTGCGCAGGTACGCTGGGATGATCAGTCCCAGTATCACCACCGATGGCAAGTGTCTTCGTTGGCAGGAGACTTGCCATGGTGCTCCTGCCCCCTGCTGCTGCTTAAAGTTTTGCGTCCGTGCTCCAGGACGGTTCACACACACAAGGCCCCGAGTGGGGCGAGCTCACTTATGTCCAGCCATCTCGCAAGGGAGAGAGAGGGTTGGAAAGAGAGGGGTGGAAACAAAAAACAACTGCGGCATGAACAGACACGATGTAGCAACTGATTCACACATGACCTGTGCCTCAAAAAAGCTGCCTTGTCGGTCCAACTCATGTCAATGCAGGTGTCGCTTGAACGTGAAAGTGAATTGAACTGATCAGAGTCAGTGCAGAGCATAAACCGATGAACTGCAAAGTCGGTGTTTGACCGACCTGTCCCTTGCACATGCGGCAGCCTGGCCGAAACCTCATGAGAGCTGCCTTGTTCAAAATGCAGGCAGTGCAAGCAGTGCTATGCGAATGCGAATGGTACCTCACCTGCAAATTCGCTGCCTTGATCATGGTCAATCGCGCTGAACTGCAGCTTGAATTTGAACGTATGAACGGTCTTCCCCTCGCAGGGGGCTCCCGCATGTGGCGAGTCCAGCCCACAGCGTCATGTCGGACAGGCCGTGGGTAAACACACTTATCTCGAGAGGCTTCACTAGCCGAGATGAAAAACGCAGTCAGTAAAAATGCTTGAACGCAAATGCAAATCAACAGGTCACAACATCGCAACCGAACAGGAAGCAACAGCGACAAACAGGAACCGCAAAAGGACTTTGAATCACACGAGTTGCGCAGGTACGCTGGGATGATCAGTCCCAGTATCACCACCGATGGCAAGTGTCTTCGTTGGCAGGAGACTTGCCATGGTGCTCCTGCCCCCTGCTGCTGCTTAAAGTTTTGCGTCCGTGCTCCAGGACGGTTCACACACACACACATCCCAACACATCCCAACACATGCCGGACAAGGTCGAGTAGCTTGGACTCAAAAATATTCTAAACCTGCATCCTATCAGGTCATTCTCCGTGTGCTTGTGCCACAGGCGTTAGTGTAGACGCTTCAAACCCGAAGCTTTGGATCTGGAAAATCAAATCTCCATTAATTACAATCCTCCCTCCCCGATCACAAGGAAAAGTCAGAAGCACGCGCTTTTGGAGACACTTGATCCGCACTGACCGCATGATGTCGAACATAGGTGGTAGCAGTATAGAAATGAACTTCGGTGCCAAAGAAAGCAATTCTGCTTGAATCTTGGGGGCAACATGTGCCCGAATAAAATCAAAACAACGTGCTTTGGGGATTGCAAAGGGACTTTCCCGAATGCATGAAATTCGGCTTAGGGACCTCTCTGCGGCTTGACATGTTCAAAACAACGAGAGGTCGCCCAATGTTCAGCTTGAACATTTGACAGGCAGTTGCAAAGCAAGTGGTCCGTCTTGGGTAGCTCAATGCACCGCGTCTCCTTTTGTTTCTGGGCACAAACAATCCACATGTGCCTTCAGGTCATCCGGCAAAGGGCAAATCACCACCTGCGCCCGTCTCCTGGCGTCGGTGTAGCGGGAACGAAAACGCTGGAAATTTGCCACATGCGGCATTCAGCACTTCCTCATGTCCCGGAAGCACAGGCGGTAGCAGTGCAGGAAGAGACGGGGGCACCACGTGCGATCCTGCAGGCACCGAATGTCACCTTCCTTAGGTTCTTCGCGCTTTTGAGAATGCGCTGAAACCGCTGGGACCCTTCATTTGAGGGATGGTGTATCCAATGTGTCGCCCCTTTTAGGGTCCAATTGGTTTCAACTGCTAAACTGCCCACGCCATGTGCCTGCTCAAGCTTCTGTGACGCATATTTGTCGTCTGACACCAAGGAGTGCCCGAAGTGCTGCCTGCGCGCGGGGTGTCGGATGACCGTCGTCAGTCTCAATCGGTCGAGGCCACGGCATGTGCACCCGGATCTGATGCGTACGGCCGGAGGTGATGTCGCAGGCCTCGCATCCGGACATCGAGGCGATCCGAACGCGCTGATGCTGAAGAGAGCCACCAGCAGGCTGTAGGCTCCGCCATAGGCTCCGGATTCGAAGGTCGCCTAGCCGCGTCTTGCTTCGGCTGTCGAATCAAAGCGCCATTTGGAAGCCAAGGTGCTATGGTTTGGTACTGAGTCTCTGCCCAATCACCTGCACAGTTCGTTCAACTCATGAAATCAGATGCCTGCTGTCGCCTGCAGCCGAGATCTCCGACCTGCCAATCTCTTTAAGGGATTCTGATCAAATGTCTTCAAATCGAGCCGTCGTGGCCGTGTTGTTGCATCCGTTCGGAGTGTCCGAATGGATGCATCCAGGACGCCGCTGGGGCTGTTGACTCGACCATGCACCAGGCACACGTAGCGCTTCGACACCTCCGTCTTGTGGAACCTAAACCATGTGCCCCAGTCTCCCCTTCTCACAAATAAAACGACGGGGAATTGCCCAAGGTCGCGACTGCGATCGCAGGTGCTTGTGAGCCTCGAAGCCAAAAACAGTGCTGGGAAGATCTCTCAAAATCGACGAGGGAAGGGCAACCACGGTCCTTGCCGCCAACAAGGGCCCGCTGGTCTCCTGATTCGATGCGAGAGAATCCATACACGAAACTTTGCCCTCGATCCTGGTCAATGCGATGCGACAGCGGCCCGAAGCCGGTGCCGGAGAGCGCGGGATTCGACCTTTGGCATGCACCCTTCCCCCCTTCCCGCGGCAGCCTTGGGCCGCCAACTCCACCTCGAAAAGCTTTGGATCGATGCCCTCAACCTGAGACAGATCCATCTTCCGTGAGATAAACCTGAGCTTGGCAGCAGGCCCTTTCTCGCAGCCAGCTGGGCAAGAAGAAGCCATCCTGCGAAACAGAGGCATGCCAGTCTCCGGGCCAGACCTAAGTACTAAGGACTGTTGCAGCCTTCCAAAAATGCCAAACCCAGCAAGACCTCCGCCCGTCCTGCGCGTCTTTGGCGGGGAGTTCCACTTTCCAGTGTGGCGGCTTGTAGATCACTAGCCTAAGAAATTCACCGCGGCGATCTTTGTCACTGGGATTCACTGAGACTAAGAGTCTGTCACCTCCTCCAAATCGAGCATGATTTCAGGCCTGAAACCAAAAGGTTGCTGGCCAGCTGTCAGCCTTGGGTCCCCGGCAGTGGGACGGGGACTTTGGTCCTTGCCTGAAGACTTCAGAAGGCTTCATGCACGGAATGCCAAACTCCCACCTCGCGCTTCTCGCTCTCCTTAGACACTTGCGGATCGAAACTTCAGCAAGCTCAGAGTCGCCTTCGACGGCGGGCTCCGTCGCGGGGCTCGATCGGGCCTCACATGTGTCGTGAGACGCGCTGAGACGCGCTGGAACACGCTGAGACTTGAACTCCGGCCGACGCGGAAGCGCTGCCTATGCTTTGCCCCCAAAGGCGTCTAAAACCCGAAAACGCGAAAAGGTTGTTCGTTCTCCGCCCGTCCCAGCCTGGGCACCCGGTTTGGCACCCGGTTTGGCCCTCAGCCTGCCAGGTCCACCAAGCCTAGAATCTTAGAACGCCCGCTCACCTGCGCCAAACGAAAGCTGCGCGGCTTTTCGCTTGATCTGCTGCGCGATACCTAACTGGATGCTTGAGAATGCACCGCAAAAACTGGCTGGGAAAGCTTGGAGAGGAGAGTGAATCGGGGGGCGCAGTGGCCTGTGGGCTCTGTGCGTGAGGGAATGTGGTACGAACTTGCACACCGCATTTCGTGTCAGGTATGCCTGCCTTGTGCCCGCGTGCCTTCAGCGCAGGTTGGGACATTTATGTACGAGTTTGACGGCACATGCATGACACAAAAAAAGGAACAGCAGCGCTGAAGACCAAAAAGATCCCAGACTGCATCGGGTTGAAGTTGGGCACCACTGCACCCGTTCGGGTTTCTTGGCCAGGTCAGCGGGATCCATGAAGTAGGACCTCATTCTTGCTGTTGCAAATGTGTTGTGTTCCAATGTCGTCCGTCCAATGCAACGCTCTGTGCACCAGGCTGGCCCCACCACAAACGGCAATTGGTTGCATCGAAGACAACACGAAACCTAGGCTTACAATGACGAGCTTGCAAATGCATGGTGGTCGTGCTCATCTATGTGGCCCATGTCTCTCTGGGGTAAACGCTTCCTAGAGTCTGCGGCATTGGTTCGAACGCCTGTCACACGTACACGTGACTGCACAATGTCGCTCCCGTGGATCAATAGCAAAAACCCAAAGCGACTGGAACTGGCAGGCAACACAGTCTACTGAGGGCATGGCAAGACCAAGACCCCCCAGAGAACTCAAAATCGTAGGTCTCGTTCAAGTCGCTCTCCTGAATAGATCATAACTTTGGAGCAACACTGGCGACCAAAACCAGTAAAGCAAAGCGCAAACGCTTCAATAATTCCTGTCCTTGCCCCAAATGTAATTCAGCCCGTGTTTGATTTCGGCGATGGTCTGCATCACCTCGCAGGGATGGCGGCATGCATCTTGAGATGACCTCCCACCACATGCCCTGTATGAATCCGGCCTGAGTGTGATGCTATGCATAGCATGGTTTTCGGCTTTCCCAACGCCAAACAGCGCCAAACCAATACTCAAGCTCTTGAGACTGGGGGCACGAAGCTTTGCCTTTGCTTTGTGTGTGTGTGCTTGCAAGGGCAGCTGCGAGGACCGAGGCCGTTTCGAAACATTTCAAGCTAGCTGGATGGTGCATTTCCTTGAAGGGCAACATTTTGAAGGGGCGGTTTCCGGAACGATGTGCAACACTTTTAGATAGCTGGACAGTGCATTTCCTTGAAGGGCAACATTTTGAAGGGGCGGTTTCCGGACCGTTGTGCAACACTTTAAGCTAGCTGGACAGTGCATCTCCTAGAAGGGCAACATTTTGAAGGTTCGGTTTCCGGACCGTTGTGCAACACTTTTAGCTAGCTGGACAGTGCATGTCCTTGAAGGGCAACATTTTGAAGGGGCGGTTTCCGGACCGTTGTGCAACACTTTTAGATAGCTGGACAGTGCATTTCCTTGAAGGGCAACATTTTGAAGGGGCGGTTTCCGGACCGTTGTGCAACACTTTAAGCTAGCTGGACAGTGCATCTCCTAGAAGGGCAACATTTTGAAGGTTCGGTTTCCGGACCGTTGTGCAACACTTTTAGCTAGCTGGACAGTGCATGTCCTTGAAGGGCAACATTTTGAAGGGGCGGTTTCCGGACCGTTGTGCAACACTTTTAGCAAGGGCAACATTTTGAAGGGGCGGTTTCCGGACCGTTGTGCAACACTTTAAGCTAGCTGGACAGTGCATCTCCTAGAAGGGCAACATTTTGAAGGTTCGGTTTCCGGACAGTTGTGCAACACTTTTAGCTAGCTGGACAGTGCATGTCCTTGAAGGGCAACATTTTGAAGGGGCGGTTTCCGGACCGTTGTGCAACACTTTAAGCTAGCTGGACAGTGCATTTCCTTGAAGGGCAACATTTTGAAGGGGCGGTTTCCGGACCGTCGTGCAACACTTTAAGCTAGCTGGACAGTGCATCTCCTAGAAGGGCAACATTTTGAAGGTTCGGTTTCCGGACCGTTGTGCAACACTTTTAGCTAGCTGGACAGTGCATGTCCTGGGCAACATTTTGAAGGGGCGGTTTCCGGACCGTTGTGCAACACTTTAAGCTAGCTGGACAGTGCATTTCCTTGAAGGGCAACATTTTGAAGGGGCGGTTTCCGGACCGTCGTGCAACACTTTAAGCTAGCTGGACAGTGCATCTCCTAGAAGGGCAACATTTTGAAGGTTCGGTTTCCGGACCGTTGTGCAACACTTTAAGCTAGCTGGACAGTGCATTGGCAACATTTTGAAGGGGCGGTTTCCGGACCGTTGTGCAACACTTTTAGCTAGCTGGACAGTGCATTTCCTTGAAGGGCAACATTTTGAAGGGGCGGTTTCCGGACCGTTTGTCTCAGGACCGTTGTGAAACACTTTAAGCTCTGCACCTGTGAATGGAGAGTGGCAAGAACCCGTCCGACCTCGACCGACCTGAAGCACATGACACACAAAGGAAGACAAGGACATGAAGGGAGAGAGGGAGAGACAAAGAAAGAAAAAAGGAACACATACCAAGGGAGGCAAGGGGCGAGGGGAAGCAAGGAGAGACAGAGCGCAGCAAACACGAAGGGAGGAAGTATGAAAGAAGACCGTTGAGCCGTCTGACCCTCCCAACCAGACACAACGAAACGCATAGGGAGACAGGGGCAAACGCAGGGAAACACACAGGGAGACATATGAAGGGAGACAAGGGGACAGCAACTGCACGTCGCTTTTAATTGCCAACCAACGGAGACCACACCAAGCGCGCCAATGAGGAGAGCGGGGAGACAAGTGGCGGGGACCACAGGTAAGTGACAAGGTCCAAGTCAGCAAGTCCAAAAAAAGCATGGGGAGACGGGGACAAGCTGCCAACGTCCGAGTCAGCACGGCGCGCACGGCGCGCACAGCGGCTCCGCTCCTTCCGGCACAGCGCCTAGCCGTGACTCGAGGCCTACGGCCGCCTCGCACCCTCCCACTTGCTCTGGTGGACCTTGCCAGGGCGGACAGTCCGTTTCCTTCCCTGAGCCCAATGCCCAGCCCAGCCCAGCTCGTTTCCAGCCACATTGCCCTGCCCCGCTCGAGAGCCCACGAGACTGCTCAGCCCAGCCCGTCCAGCCCCCGGTTCTTTGAGCCTGGCCGAGGTGGGCAGGCAGCGTTTATAATAACAGTGACAAAACTAACTTATGAATTACCGTATTACCTGCCTTGTTGATGTAAAAAGAAGCATGTTGTACATGTATGTTGCTCCTGATGCTTGCTGTGGATGGATGCCAGCCTGCTCAAAAGAGGATTGAGGTTCTGCCCTGAACATGTAGATTCTGCCCAACTTCATGTTCACTCACTCCCTTAAGGACATCAATGGAAGTAAGTTCATTCAGGGTCAAAACAGCTAGGTGAACAGGGCATGCCCCGAGAAGCCCTGCGTCACTGCTTCGACTCTTTTCGCTTGAAATGCTGGCGATACGGCTGAAGCTGCATCTGATGAGCTACTACTGCTTGGTGTTTGAACTTCTTCAAAGGCAGTCTGGAGTAAGACCCCTGCAAGGGCTGAACGGTGGCAGGGGTCAGCAAGGCCGTCAATAAGTCAAGCTTGAAGGCTTCGGGAAAGCGCATGTTCAGGAGGGCTCCAGCGGCGGACTGCACACCAAGTTTTCAAAGTCTTCACGTGTGCTGCAAGCGTCTGGGTTGCGGCGCCTGACAAGAGTCTGGGAATCTGGCCGCTCACATAGCGTTCACACCATGGACACTTAGCTAGTTGCGCAGGCTGTGTCTGCCATGACGCGTATCGCAGTATGGAAGCAGAATCTTAAGCAGTTTGGCCTATTTTCCCAGGTGCAATACAAATGATTTAGCTTTGCCGCCTCCTCCAACTGTCAAAAGTCGCGTCACCTTGCCGCCCCGAGTGGAGGGGGTCGGCTTTGTCGGCCAAAGCTCACGAAGGATATTCCAAGGCACATGCTACTTAAACAGGCGAGTCGTGTGCAGCAATACTTTCCACGGCCGCGAAGTTTAAGCTGCATGTTTACATCGTTTGCGGAGCTTGGGCTGGCTACAATGCTACATCGCCTTGTGAGCCTGAGCGGCCATCAATCAAAGTCATTTCCTGGGATTCTTTCGCTTGCAAAGCAGTGCGCATCGCCAGGTTCATTGGCAAACCCGCTTCAGCTTGGCCGCTCCGTTGGTTTCAGAACCCCCCCCCCCTCGTCTGCACGCGCTGGCACGATAGTGACTCATGCCTTCTGCTCCTCTGCTCCTGGCCTTGAGTCGTGCAACGCAATTGTCTGAGGTTGGAGAAACACGTCTCGCAGCACATCTCAGGTGCACCCTCATGTGGCCGCAGTAAATCTGGCATACGAGTTGGGAGCAATGGCACGGAATCGGCATGCGCAGGGAGAGTGCCAAATCTTGCTCTTGGCAGCTCTGCACGACATTCGCACAGCTTGGGCAACGAACCAACTTGAGCGGCACACATCATGCCTCTGTGTCTTAATCAGCCTTGGGCCTTGGGCATCCTTCCACTCGTCAACTGATGCATCCGACAACTAGACTGCTGCATCCACCCACTCACATTACATCTTGTGTGGTCGGTCTGCATCGGGGGATACGGCTCTGGCTACGGCACAACTTGCCGACCCGAGCCTGCGCAAAGACGGAATTGGCATGTGCACAGCGAGTGCTCTTGGCAGCCCTCCGTAACATTCACACAGCTTGGGCAACGCACCAACTTGGGCAGCACAAATCATGGCTGCGTGTCTTCATCAGTCTTGGGCATCCTTCCATCCACTAATCAACTGCGTCGTCCTGCAGCTACTCACATCACATCTCACAATGTGGTCGAATATCTCGGGGCAAGGCTGGCTATGGCACAACGTGCCGACCCTTGCCACAAGCTCTGGCGTGACAGAAGCTGCCAAGCCTGCGCAAGGACTGAATTTGTATGCGCTCAGCGAGTGCATCTTGCTCTTGGCAGCCCTCCATAACATTCACAGAGCTTGGACAACGCACTAACTTGAGCGGCACAAATCATAGGCATCCTTGCATCCACTCGAGGCAAAAGCTGCAGTGTCAGCAACACCGATGATATCTGCGTCATGTTCCGGAGTTCTGCTGAACCTTGGCCGGTGACTTGTGCCATTGCTTTGTGGCAGCTGACGAGGCCCGATTGGGTCACGGTATTTCCCCCTAAGGATTTGAAAGAATTGCCTTTTGCAAAAGCTACAAACTTGAAAATCATATTCCGTTCTAAGTGTGGCCAGTACTGCTCATTGATGTCATGAGCGCAAAGAACAAAATGCAGTGAGGCCAAAGCTGCAGTGTCTTCAACACCGATCATATCTGCGCTCTGAGTCATCCTGTCGCAGAATCCTGCTGCTTGTCTGGGCATTGCCTCGGTTGAGCGCACCTGTGGCGCGTTTTGTTTGCGGTAGCCCAAATGCCTAAGGTTTGGTGCCTCCCACCAGTCGAGCTACGGAAGTCAACCGTGGCGGTGTTCAACCGCTATGCATGTGGGCAAACTCATTTGACTTCTGACAGGGTCACTGCAAGAAAAACAATATTGCAGTGAGGCAAAGGCAAAGACATGAAGTACCATCCCGATGTCGAGCTTCTGCTCAGTACCGATCTTTCGCAGGCGTGTGCTGTTGAACGGTGTTGGATGTGCCATCGTTTCAAGAGTCTCCCATCTAACAGCTGAACCAGGTGACTGGGAAGCAGCCAGCAGCTGACTCATACGACGATCACAAAAGTGAGGTGGAAGGCCTCTCGCTGTCAGCCTCATGTCTGCGATGGAGTCCTGTCGCACAGACCGTTGGCTAGCAACTTGTGCCATCAGCGGATGGGGCCCGATGATTGGGTCACGGCGCTTCACTCAAAGGATAGCATGATTCAGGACACATGCTTGTGGCTAAGTCTGCGTCTGTCTTTCATGTGCTGACCGTTGGCTAGTGACTTGCGCCACTGCCTTGTGGCAGCCGGTGCTCGATTGGGTCACGGCCTCTCTCTCAAAGGATTGTGCGCATAATTGGGGCTACATCGGCGTCTGTCTCTCAAGTCCCGGTCGATACCCGCTACACATGTCCAAACACTCGAGGACCTGTGAATGTGGAAAACTCATTTGACTGACGACAGGATCACTGCATCAGAAACAATAATCAATAATGCAGTGAGGCAAAGGCTAAGATATGAAGTACCATCCCGATGTCGAGCTTCTGCTCAGTACCGATTTTTCGCAGGCGCGTACTGTTGCGCGGTGTTGGAATCGTTTCAAGAGTCTCCCATCTAGCAGCTGAACCAGGTGGCTGGGAAGCAGCCAGCAGCTGACTCATACGACGATCACAAAAGTGAGTCTGTCTCTCATGTGGAAGGCCCCATCGTTGATACAGGCAGCCGACAGCTGATGCAGGCAGCCAACAGCTGATGCAGGCAGCCGACAGCGAAAGTCCAGCTGCACTGCCCTCAAACCGACTCCCACCTGCCTGCAGGACAGTACAAAAGAATGTTGTTTTTCTGGTGACAGCCTCATCAAAGACTGTTCTATTGACATCAATACAAGCGCAAAGAACCAACTGCTGCGAGGCCAAAGCTGTAGTGTCTGCAGCACCGATCACATCTGCGCTCTGACTCATCCTGTTCCAGAGCTCTGCTGAACGTTGGCCAGTGACTTGTGCCATTGCTTTGTGGCAGCTGACGAGGCCCGATTGGGTCACGGCATTTCCCTCAAAGAATTGCCTAGCTAATTCAGAACACGTGCTTGGTCTGTGTCAGTCTCTCATGTGGAAGGCCCGGCCGCTGTCCGCAAGACATCTCCGAACATTTGAGGGGCTATACATGTGGGCAAACTTTGTGAACTGTTGACCTGGGTCACTGCAATGACTGCAGTGTCTGCCACACCGATCACATCTGCGCTCTGACTCATCCTGTTCCAGACATTGCTTTGTGGCAGATGGAGCCCGATGATTGGGTCACAGCATTTCCCTCAAAGGATTGCTTAGCCTGATTCAGCACACGTCCTTGGGGCTCAATCTGTGTCAGTCTCTCATGTGGAAGGCCCGGCCGCTGTCTGCCAGACATCTCCAAAGACTTGAGCTATAGATGCGAGTAAACTTCTTTGAGACTTCTGACAGGGTCACAGCAATGACTACAGTGACGCGCCCCCAAGATTCGGGGGGGGGGGGGGACTTCTGGGGCATAAAGATGTTATATTTTACAAGCATAGTCTGAAACCATCTTTGGTGCACCCCAAATATGGGCCAAGACTTGTTGCAAAGGGAGTGTGTTCTTCTCAATTTATGGCGAGCTTACTGTGTAACACCGATTACATCGGCAAGGGTCATCCTCACAAAGTCCCTGCCTTGCAGCTGATGGGACCGGGTGGGTCACGGCCGTTCCATGTCAGGGAACATGAGCATTGATCGCTCGTATGTAAGCTCCGATGCCAAAAGAACACTTACCCTCCCAAACACGGAAGTCAGGCCCCTTTGAGGGCTTTTGGGAAGACTGCTTTCCGTTTGAAAACGATTTCTGTGCACTATGTTTGCTGCCTAGCCTGATTCAGCACACTTGCTTGGGGCTCAATCTGCGTCTGTCTCTCATGTTGGAACGCCCAGTCGCTGTCCGCCAGACATCTCCAAACACTTGAGGGGCTATACATGCAGGGTCACCGCAATGACTGCCGTGTCGTGCCACCAATACACGCCAAGGATTGGGGGCGGACTTCTGGGGCCTCCTCCATAAAGATGTTGTATTTTAGAAGCATAGTCTGAAGCCATCTTTTGGTGCACCCCAAATATGGGCCAAGACTTGTTTCAAAGGGAGAGTGTTCTTCAGTGTTCTTCTCAATTTATTGCGAGCTTACCTTGCAACACCGATCACACAAAGTCCGGCGTGCCACTGCCTTGCAGCTGATGGCACTGGGTGCGTCACGGCCGTTCGATGTCAGCAAACATGAACATTGATCGCTCGTATGAAAGTCAGGCCCTTTTTGGGAAGACTGCTTTCCTTTTGTAAGCGGTTTTTGTGCACTACGTTTGTTGGTAGACTGCCTAGCCTGATTCAGCACACTTGCTTGGGGCTCAATCTGCGTCTGTCTCTCATGTTGGAACGCCCAGTTACTGTCCGCCAGACATCTCCAAGCACTCGAGTGTCTGTGCACGCGGGCAAACTTTGCGAACTTTTGACCCGGGTCACTGCAATGACTGCAGTGTCTGCAACACCCATCACATCTGCGCTCTGACATATCCTGTTCCAGAGCTCTGCTGAACGTTGGCCAGTGACTTGTGCCATTGCTTTGTGGCAAATGGAGCCCGATGATTGCTTCACGGCCGTTCTCTCAAAGCATTGCACATGCTTGCCTCTAAATCTGCGTCTGTCTCTCATGTTGCAACGCCCAGTCGCCGTCCGCCAAACATCTCCAAGCACTCGAGTGTCTATGCACGCGGGCAAACTTTGTGGACTTTTGACCCGTGTCACTGCAATGACTGCAGTGTCTGCAACACCGATCACATCTGCGCTCTGACTTATCCTGTTCCAGAGCTCTGCTGAACGTTGGCCAGTGACTTGTGCCATTGCTTTGTGGCAGCTGACGAGGCCCGATTGGGTCACAGCATTTCCCTCAAAGGATTGCTTAGCCTGATTCAGCACACGTCCTTGGGGCTCAATCTGTGTCAGTCTCTCATGTGGAAGGCCCGGCCGCTGTCTGCCAGACATCTCCAAAGACTTGAGCTATAGATGCGAGTAAACTTCTTTGAGACTTCTGACAGGGTCACAGCAATGACTGCAGTGACGCGCCCCCAAGATTCGGGGGGGGGACTTCTGGGGCATAAAGATGTTATATTTTACAAGCATAGTCTGAAACCATCTTTGGTGCACCCCAAATATGGGCCAAGACTTGTTTCAAAGGGAGTGTGTTCTTCTCAATTTATGGCGAGCTTACTGTGTAACACCGATTACATCGGCAAGGGTCATCCTCACAAAGTCCCTGCCTTGCAGCTGATGGGACCGGGTGGGTCACGGCCGTTCCATGTCAGGGAACATGAGCATTGATCGCTCGTATGTAAGCTCCGATGCCAAAAGAACACTTACCCTCCCAAACACGGAAGTCAGGCCCCTTTGAGGGCTTTTGGGAAGACTGCTTTCCTTTTGTAAGCGATTTCTGTGCACTATGTTTGCTGCCTAGCCTGATTCAGCACACTCTCAATCTGCGTCTGTCTCTCATGTTGGAACGCCCAGTCGCTGTCCGCCAGACATCTCCAAGCACTCGAGTGTCTATGCATGCGGGCAAACTTTTGACTCGGGTCACTGCAATGACTGCAGTGTCTGCAACACCCATCACATCTGTGCTCTGACTTATCCTGTTCCAGAGTCCTGCTGAACGTTGGCCAGTGACTTGTGCCATTGCTTTGTGGCAGATGGAGCCGGATGATTGGGTCACGGCCGTTCTCTCAAAGCTGCCTCTAAATCTGCGTCTGTCTCTCATGTTGGAACGCCCAGTCGATGTCCGCCAGACATCTCCAACACTAGAGTGTCTATGCACGCAGGCAAACTACTTCTTTAATTTCTGACCCGGGTCACAGCAGTGACTGCCCACCGATCACATCTGCACTCTCTCTGAGTCATCTTGTAGCGAATGCCGGTGCATTAAACATCCGCGCAACGTGATCACCACTTTTTGGAAACTGATTGCCAAACTCTTCTTGCCTAGCATGTGCAACAGCTTGCGGTTTCAATGCCAAATGCTGTCGCCAAGCTGCGCAATTGGCGCCCTGGTTCCGTTCTGAGCAGGGCCCAGCGAATTGCTGCCACATCCGCCTCTCTCTGTACACTCCACTGCAATCATTAGATATCAGCAGCAGGTGGCCGTGTCGCTCGTCATGAGCTGACATTCATGTGAATGCTGCCGGCTGACTTGCCGGCTGACCGGCCAAGCACACAAGCCTTTTCCTCGAAATCAAAGGAGACCTTGCGTTGGGCTCCGTCGAAAGTCGCCCTGCCACTCCTGGAAGTCTCAAGCTTAAAGCAATGCGAACCGCACTGAATGCACTGGTTGCACGATGGTCATGAAGCAGTGGCTGCCACACACAAGAAGTGCAAGCAAATGACATGCGGACTCTGCAGTGCTGGTAGTGCCGGTCCTATGAGGACTCTGAGCAAGCACTTCTTTCGACTGTTGTTGTCCCATATCAATGTCCTTGAGGGAAGGTAACAGCTGAACCCAAACACGGCCCGGCAAGCTTCAAACCGAACTCTGGCCGTTAGACGGTGCGGCATTCAAGCCATTGCCGCACCAGAGCCTCTGACTCTCGCAGAGCTTGCGCCACATCTGCAGCCATATGCTCTGCATCCACTTCCAGCTGGCTGACTGAAGCCAGCCCGCAACTCAGACCGTTCTCGTCACTGGCCAGCTGCTTGGATCGCTGCGAGCATGGGTCTGGGTGGCTGCGAAACTGCCAGGGCTGCTGCCCAGAGAGGCAAGACATGAATTCCTTTGCACGGCCGGCTGCCCGTCCGGTGGCAATATGCTATCTGTGTCACTCAAAAGTGGCCTCGGCACGCGTTTGCACTGGACAGTTGTCTACATGATTATACGCGGCATCGAGCACCTGGAGTGGATAGCCACCATCAAAGCGTGAAGAGCAAAACCGGGCTTTGTTCTGGAGCATCGCCTTACCCCGTTTGTGCTGAGCAAGCAGAGTATCGGACAGCAGAGTCGGCCCGCATCCGCATGCAAGTCACAGGCGAACCCACTGGACATGCTCTACATGGCATGCTGGAATGGAATCTCTGCGTTGGCAGGCGTGGTGATGCATGTCTATTAATTGCGTATCCAAACCATGATTTGCCGTTTGCGAAAGGCTGGCAGTCTGACGTGCGCTTTGCACTCCAACTCCCTTGTGCAGGCCGGCTGACTGTATCCTCCGGCCCCGGGCAATGTTGTAAAGAGGGAGAATTGATAGCGAATGGAATCCATCAAAGCGGACACTGCACTTCGCTTCACACCGGTTCTGCTCGCGCACCACTTCAGCAAGATAGGACATGCGAGCACACGTGCAAAACACAATCAGAACCTTTTTGCACATGTGCGTGCAGCTGTGAAAAGCTTTGGCTCGATTCGGCAATGTTGCAATGCCAAAGAAAAACAGAGCTCGCGTGCCAAGCTGCTCACATGTGCATTGGGGAATCTTGACAACTTTGCCGGTCAACGTGAGCAGGGCTTGTATGTCCTCGCCTCATCTAATACAGTTACAAGCTGGTGTCTACAGTCAAGGTTTCAGGGAATCACTCCAGCTTCAGCTCAGCACACGCTCCGAGTCTGCTTGCTCACGACGAATCCCGCTGGAGCACAATCAGGACGCTATCTCCGGAGTGGCAGAGGAAAGACACTGGATTGCAACGCGCTTCAAATGCGCACCGTGCACAGCGTAAGCAGCCTGCGGCACTGTGCGCACCGTCCTCGCGGGTTCGGCGCACGCTGAGTGGCTGTGCACAATCCAGCATCTGTATCAATTGAAGGCACGACCGCCTGATTCAACGATTCGATGGCTTTGTTCCAAGGGGATGGCACTCTCACTGAGCCTGCAGCGATTAGCACAGCTTCGGCGTATGTTCCACACAGCATTGGTCACATGAAGCAAGCTCGCCGAACCCACCACACAAGGGCGTGTTTGGCTTCGGACGAAGGACAACTGCTTCCATCCCGGTCCTAAAGCTGAGTCTTGTGAACGTGGCGCGCAAACAAATCGCTGTCCACGATCTGTGCCGCAGCCTTGGCTTCCAAGGCCTTTTTGGCGTGCAACACGTCGATGTGCGAATCAATTTGTCAGGCGACGGGTCACACTTGATTTGCCCAAGCTCTGAGAGCAAGTATCGGGTTCCTGTGAAAACGTGCACTTGCAGATGTGGACTTCGCAATGGTGCAGCAGATCGATCGCGTGGATTGGGCTCTCAAGGAAGGGCACAAACATGGACCGACAGAAGAGGTGTATACTTTGTGGCAAGGCCTTCACACTCCCCGATTACGTTTTGCAAACGAGTCGATTCAGTCCCTCCTTGAAATGCACATATCAGCTCAACCTCGACGAGCAACACGTCCCCCCCTTTGAGCAATGACTCATACAGACTCGCCTAAAGGGTCACCTCCGGCGTCGGACCAAAGACACACTGACGTGGCTGACACGGCAAGAAAGCACGGGAAATTCCATTCGGCCCAAGCACAAATGCCCAGCTAGCCAGTGTCAAGGTTATGCATATGTGAAAGGAGCAAGTGTGATTCCGAGCGAAAGCCAATCAAAGCTTGGCAGCTCCTCGGAACGCTTGGAGCTCGACCCTTCCCTGGAGGAAGCACGTCCGAGTTGCTAGAGCAAGATGGAAGGTCGCCTGCATGGAGTATGACAAGCAGGCATCTGATGTGAAGCCAGGAGAGGAGAATGTGAAGCCAGGAGCGGATAAGACACTAACAATGAAACTGGGAGGCATCTGAAGTATCGCCTGGAGAAAAATAATTGTTCACAGGCTTGTGTGGCAAAGAATATTGGACGCGTCACATCTAAATTATTCTTCAAGGGGTATGCTCTCACCACACCTGGCAAGAGACTGACTGCGGCTTTCCAAAATGTGCATCTTGATGGCGAAAATATCCTACACTGGCAAGACACCACATACTTGCATCATTTGGAGTGAATAAAGCACGCTCCACTTTTTCAAGGATGATTTCGGCCCTCTCGGCTGTGGATGGGTGACTGGATATTGAAATGTGCGCGAGGAAGAACAGTGCAAAGCGTCTTGAAACTTACGCATTACGCACTTGCCTTGTCCAAGGAAAAACGACTTGAATCGAGTCATTCGGAACGGCGGCTCAAGCGGCCGCCAAGCGCCTGTTCTCGACCTGGCATGAGATTAGCTGTCGGAGAAAAAAAACAAGAAAGAAGCGAATTTCCTACAAGAAAGTGTCACTGGAGTGACCAACCTCGTCACCTCCCGCATGTCGGTTTTCAGGGCCGTGTTTTGCTTCGACTTTGGTTAGGCTGGTTGCCCTCTTTGGCTTGCCAAGCTCCTTTCCCCGAAGGGCTTGCCTTGGCCAAACATGTCCACTCGTTACACTAACAGCCATGCCTGAAGAGCTTGAAGGACAAACACGCGGCTTAAAGGGCACGGTTAAAGGACAGGCCAGCATATCACGATGTTAATTCATCCATGGAATATGCCAGAAAACCTTTGAAACTCCACAATGCTTCTACACCCGTCCGGATGAGGCTGCGTGAGATTCAGGGCACCGCAAGCCAGGTAGAGTGGGTGAACTGCTTCTGTGAAATCTGAAGGTGAAATACACGAAATGTGCATGGCTTGACTGTCGACAAGCGCAGAATCTGAGAACAGCTACAGGCTGAATCATTCAATGCCACGTCAGAGATAATTGATGTTTACCCTTCCGCGACTGAATCACAAACCTGCAAGGCCTAGCTGACATTGCATGCTCCAAACAGTCTGGTTTGACCTCGAGTTTGGCGAGTTTGACAATTTGGCAGTCGCGGCAAACCGAGTCCAAACTCAGGCATAGAACCTGGACCATTGCCTGCCCGAGGGGTTCCATCCACAAGATACGCTGTGGGGGGGGGGGGGGAACTCGCACCAAGCCGGCTCAAGCATCTGCATGTGGCACATGCCGCAGCATTAGCACGCTGCACCGTGTCAGCTCAGTGGACAATTTGATCGCTTTGGCAGTATGCTCCAGCCGCCTGCAGCTTTTGCTGGGAACCAAGCCTGGACTCGGGCATCAGCAACAGCTTGAACATTGCTTGCCCGCACACTGCAAACTGCTACCTCAGTGTTTATTGTTCAAGC
This sequence comes from Effrenium voratum, assembly GCA_963377175.1. NCBI lineage: Eukaryota > Dinophyceae > Suessiales > Symbiodiniaceae > Effrenium > Effrenium voratum. The sequence goes on from CAUJNA010003810.1 coordinate 366,272, forward strand.
ACACCATACTCACTGTGGTGCCCAGAGCGCGCCGCTCGGGATGCTTGGCAGAGAAAAACCGCTAGTACCTGCAGTTAGCCTCTGGTCTCTTCAGGAACAAGGCCATCCTGGATCCACCTGCGGTGCGTCCCAGAATTGCACTAAGGCCAGCTAAGCGTGCGGCACGTTCAAGCATGTGACAGGTCCTCTCTTGCACGGAGCTTCGCCGCGCCACACCACGGGTAGACGACTTGATCGCTTTGGCGTACGCTCCCTTGCCCTGCAGCTTTTGCTGGGAACCAAGCCTGGACTCGGGCAGTCCCGATAGTGAGCAGAAGCTTCTTGGAATGGAATCTGCAACACACATGCATCATTCCAGTTGCGTGACCATTGCCGCGCCACACACTTCCATGCCAATCATGGATGGGTGGATGCATGGATGCAGGTCCGGACTCATATCTGAGAGTCTCTGCCAATTTGTATCCACAAAAGGCAACCTCAGTGTTGTGTTGTCCAAGCACATCACACCCGCAGCGGCATCCAGAAACCACCGCTCGAAATGCATTGCAGAGCGACATCCCTAGCACCGCGCAGTTAGCCTCTGTTTGGACTTGCTCCAGATTTCGCGCGGAGCATCATGCGCCGCCGTGTCAGCTCAGTGGACAATTTGATCGCTTTGGCAGTATGCTCCAGCGCGGGCTGCAGCTTTTGCTGGGAACCAAGCCTGGACTCGGGCATGAGCAACAGCTTGACCATTGTCTGCCCGCACACCGCAAACTGCTACATCAGTGTTATATTGTTCAAGCACACCCCAACCAGCGTGGCATCCAGCACATCCACAAGAGAGCTCTCGGGATGCATGGAAGAGAGACATCCCTAGCAAAACGCAATTACCCTCTGCTCCGTTCAGGCAGGGCGCCCAGGATCCACGAGAGATGTTTTCCACGTGCAAACAAATGCGGCAGCTCAGTACACAATGCTCCATTTTGCTAGCGCGCTTGCATGGACTACAGCTGTGGCCAACCCCGGTCAAGCATTCGGCATTGCCAGTCTCACATGGAGCATCACCAGAGTGCGGTGCATATCAACGGCAGTAAACGATGCCTGGCACTGCAGAAAGCGGCGGTCTCGTGCCCACAAAATGCGCCCCTTCCGGAGGTTGGCCACTCCTGCGCAAAATGGCTACACATACCTCCAGCGCTTTTGCCCACGTCAATTGCCAGCAGCCCTTTTTGTCGACGCGTCTGAATCAGGAGGCCCTCATAAGCGGCAACACCTTCATGACCCTGCCGACCGATGTAAGCTGTTCTGGACACAATAGGACCTGTGTAGTCTTGGGTCAAGAGGAACCGTACGCAGCCTGGAATCAACAAGCCTGTGTCTACGTGGCTAGAAAGGCCTCAGTACGCGCATTAGCTCACAACAAATGATCTTGTCGGAATCTTGTCGTATGTTTGTGCATCCAGGCCGGCTCAAGCATGTGGCACATCCAGTCTCGCGTTGAGCATCATGCACCGCAGTGTCAGCTCAGTGGACAATTTGATCGCTCTGGCAGTATCTCCAGCGGCCTGCAGCTTTTGCTGGGAACCAAGCCTGGACTCAGGCATGAGCAACAGCTTGACCATTGTCTGCCCGCACACCGCAAACTGCTACCTCAGTGTTAAATAGTCCAAGCACGCCACACCCGCAGTAGCATCCAGAGCGGGCCGCTCGGGATGCATGGCAGGGAAATACAACTAGTACCTGCAGCTAGCCTCTGGTCTCTTCAAGAAGAAGAGCGTTCTGGAACCACAAGAGATGCTCCTACAGTGCGTCCCAGACTTGCACTAGGGCCAGTTAAGCGTGCGGCACGTTCGAGCATGTCGCAGGTCCGCTCTTGCTGTGCATCACCGCACTGCACCGCCGTGTCAGCTCAGTGGACAATTTGATCGCTTTGGCAGTATGCTCCAGCGCGGGCTGCAGCTTTTGCTGGGAACCAAGCCTGGACTCGGGCATGAGCAACAGCTTGACCATTGTCTGCCCGCACACCGCAAACTGCTACATCAGTGTTATATTGTTCAAGCACACCCCAACCAGCGTGGCATCCAGCACATCCACAAGAGAGCTCTCGGGATGCATGGAAGAGAGACATCCCTAGCAAAACGCAATTACCCTCTGCTCCGTTCAGGCAGGGCGCCCAGGATCCACGAGAGATGTTTTCCACGTGCAAACAAATGCGGCAGCTCAGTACACAATGCTCCATTTTGCTAGCGCGCTTGCATGGACTACAGCTGTGGCCAACCCCGGTCAAGCATTCGGCATTGCCAGTCTCACATGGACCAATGGAGCATCACCAGAGTGCGGTGCATATCAACGGCAGTAAACGATGCCTGGCACTGCAGAAAGCGGCGGTCTCGTGCCCACAAAATGCGCCCCTTCCGGAGGTTGGCCACTCCTGCGCAAAATGGCTACACATACCTCCAGCGCTTTTGCCCACGTCAATTGCCAGCAGCCCTTTTTGTCGACGCGTCTGAATCAAGAGGCCCTCATAAGCGGCAACACCTTCATGACCCTGCCGACCGATGTAAGCTGTTCTGGACACAATAGGACCTGTGTAGTCTTGGGTCAAGAGGAACCGTACGCAGCCTGGAATCAACAAGCCTGTGTCTACGTGGCTAGAAAGGCCTCAGTACGCGCATTAGCTCACAACAAATGATCTTGTCGGAATCTTGTCGTATGTTTGTGCATCCAGGCCGGCTCAAGCATGTGGCACATCCAGTCTCGCGTTGAGCATCATGCACCGCAGTGTCAGCTCAGTGGACAATTTGATCGCTCTGGCAGTATCTCCAGCGGCCTGCAGCTTTTGCTGGGAACCAAGCCTGGACTCAGGCATGAGCAACAGCTTGACCATTGTCTGCCCGCACACCGCAAACTGCTACCTCAGTGTTAAATAGTCCAAGCACGCCACACCCGCAGTAGCATCCAGAGCGGGCCGCTCGGGATGCATGGCAGGGAAATACAACTAGTACCTGCAGCTAGCCTCTGGTCTCTTCAAGAAGAAGAGCGTTCTGGAACCACAAGAGATGCTCCTACAGTGCGTCCCAGACTTGCACTAAGGCCAGTTAAGCGTGCGGCACGTTCAAGCATGTCGCAGGTCCGCTCTTGCTGTGCATCACCGCACTGCGCCGCCGTGTCAGCTCAGTGGACAGTTTGATCGCTTTGGCAGCATGCTCCAGCGGGCTGCAGCTTTTGCTGGGAACCAACAGTGGACTCGGGAACCATGCCTGCTGCAGTAGCCAGACACTGCCGCTCGGGATTGGCCTCTGTTTTCCTGTGAAGAACAGCGTTCTGGACCCACAGTCGCCCTGGCTCTATTGAGGAACAAGGCCATCCTGAATCCACAGGAGATGCTCCTACAGTGCGTCCCGACTCCAGTCAAGCGTGCGGCACGTTCAAGCATGTCGCAGGTCCTCTCTCTTGCACGGAGCGTCACCGCGCTGCACCGCAGTGTCAGCTCAATAGACAATTTGATCGCTTTGGTTTGCTGGGAACCAAGCCTGGACTCAGGCAGTTCCGATTGTCTGCCCGCACACCGCAAACTGCTACCTCAGTATTCATTGTCCAAGCACCCCACACCCGCTGTAGCATCCAGAGTTGGCCGCTTAGGAAACATGGCAGAGAGACATCCCTAGCACCATGCACTTGCCCTCGCGCACAAAATCATGCACCGCAGTCTCAGCTCAGTGGACAAGTTGATCGCTTTGGCATTTTGCTGGGAACCAAGCCTCGTCGGGCATGAGCAACAGCTTGGTCTGCCCGCACTGCTACTTGAGTGTTTATTGTCCAACACTCGCTGTAGCATCCAGAGCATGCCGCTCAAGAAGCATGGCAGAGAGACATGCCTAGCACCATGCAGTTTCCCTCTGCTTTCTTCAGGAACAAGGCCGTCCCGGATGCACAAGAGATGCTCTTTCCATGTGCAAGCTCAGTGGGCAAGGGATCGTTTTGGCAGTACGTCCGAACTCTCCCATGGAGAAGAAGCTTCAGCATTGCCTGCAAGCCGCAAAGTGCTACCTCCACTTTCTTCCAAGCTCACCACACCCGCGGCGCCATCCATAGCATGCCGCGAGAGCGCTCTCAAAGACCTGGAACCACAAGAACTTGCACTAAGGCGTTTGCTGGGAATGAGCAAAATGTCTGCCCGCAAGCAACAAACTGCTACCTCAGCATGATATATTGTCCAAGCACACCACACCCTCCGTGGCATCCAAAGCATGCCGCTCGGGAAGCAGTTACCCTCTGCTCTGTTCAGGAACGAGGTCCACAAGTGATGCTCTTTCCGTGCATCCCAGACTTGCACGAAGGCCACTCAAGCATGTGGCACATCCAGTCTCGCGCGGAGCCTCATGCACCACAGTGTCAGCTCGTGGGCAATGCACAGCATTTGCTGGGAAGCAAGCCTGGACTCGGGCATGAGCAACAGCTTGACCATTCTCTGCCCTCACCGCAGACTGCCACCTCAGTGCTTATTGTCCAAGCACACCACCCGCTGTAGCATCCAGAGCATGCCGCTCGGAAGAGAGACATGCCGGGCACCATGCAGTTACACCCTCCTCTCTCTTCAGGAACAAGCGCGTCCCAGATACACAAGAGGTGCAAGCTCAGTACACAACGCATCGCTTTGGCAGCGCACTTGCATGGACTGCAGCTTTGGCTGCGAACCAAAATTGAACTGAGGCGAGCAGGATACTCCCAGTGAGCAGAAGAAGGAGCATTTCCTGCCTGCACACTGCAAATTGCTACCTCTGTGTTATCAACATACCGCAACCGTCGCGGTGTCTAGAGCATGCTGCTCGGAATGCGGTACAAAATGATTCCGCGGTACCATGCATTTGCTCTCTGCTCTCAACAAGAAGAAGAGCGCCCTATGTCCACAAGAAAGGCTCGTGCTGCACGGCCACAATTTGTAGCACGGCTAGTCAAGCATGTGGCATCCAGTCGCTCGCGGAGAATCACTTTGCTGCAGTGCAGTATTAACACGGTGGACAGCTCCCCAGCCCCAAGCACTTACCCTCCGCTCTTTTCAAGAAGAGCATAGAGGAATGTCCTGGACTCACAAGGGATGCTCTCGCTCCGCGGCCCAAACTTATTCCATAGGCGCTTCGAGTAGCACGGCCAGTTTCACACGAAGCCTCACCTTGCTGCAGTGCAGTATGAACATACAGTGAAAAGCATTGCATTGCAGAACAGCGGCGTCCCAGCCCAAGAGAACTTGCTCTTGACGTGTGTCTCGAATTTGTATTATGGGTGGCCATGCACGTGGAACGGCCAGGCTGGCAGAGCATCACCGTGCTGCAGTGCAGTGTTGCATTGCAGAGACAATGCGTCCATCACGGAACACGTTCTTTTTGTGCGTCCCATCTGCGCTATCTGCTGTCATGCATGTGGCACGGCCAGTCTCGGACGGAGCATCACCATGTTGCAGCGGAGTGTCAACACGGTGGAGAGCTCACCATGTATGTTGAACCGTTGAATATAGCACCATTCAGTCACCCCCCTAGCATGCAGCTACCCTCAGCTCTCCTGAAGAGAAAATGCGTCCATCATCCACACGTGATGCTCTTTCCTGTTTTCCTACAATGCGCAGACGATACGATGCCAGTTTGGCTTGCCAGGCTTTTTGACCAACAAACCTAGTACTTTCCATATGTCAGCCGCTCATGTGTGCTTTTCAACTTGGGAGAACCGTGAAGGATAGGGATTTGCATGTTTTGCTTTGGGAGTGCTCTCTGCCGCTTTGCAGCAGGCCATTCATGATGCAACTTAATTCGCTTTGGCTCAAGAACTGCTTTTAAGGCCAGTCAAGCATGTGGCACATCCAGTCTCGCGCGGAGCCTCATGCACCACAGTGTCAGCTCGTGGGCAATGCACAGCATTTGCTGGGAAGCAAGCCTGGACTCGGGCATGAGCAACAGCTTGACCATTCTCTGCCCTCACCGCAGACTGCCACCTCAGTGTTTATTGTCCAAGCACACCACCCGCTGTAGCATCCAGAGCATGCCGCTCGGAAGAGAGACATGCCGGGCACCATGCAGTTACACCCTCCTCTCTCTTCAGGAACAAGCGCGTCCCAGATACACAAGAGGTGCAAGCTCAGTACACAACGCATCGCTTTGGCAGCGCACTTGCATGGACTGCAGCTTTGGCTGCGAACCAAAATTGAACTGAGGCGAGCAGGATACTCCCAGTGAGCAGAAGAAGGAGCATTTCCTGCCTGCACACTGCAAATTGCTACCTCTGTGTTATCAACATACCGCAACCGTCGCGGTGTCTAGAGCATGCTGCTCGGAATGCGGTACAAAATGATTCCGCGGTACCATGCATTTGCTCTCTGCTCTCAACAAGAAGAAGAGCGCCCTATGTCCACAAGAAAGGCTCGTGCTGCACGGCCACAATTTGTAGCACGGCTAGTCAAGCATGTGGCATCCAGTCGCTCGCGAAGAATCACTTTGCTGCAGTGCAGTATTAACACGGTGGACAGCTCCCCAGCCCCAAGCACTTACCCTCCGCTCTTTTCAAGAAGAGCATAGAGGAATGTCCTGGACTCACAAGGGATGCTCTCGCTCCGCGGCCCAAACTTATTCCATAGGCGCTTCGAGTAGCACGGCCAGTTTCACACGAAGCCTCACCTTGCTGCAGTGCAGTATGAACATACAGTGAAAAGCATTGCATTGCAGAACAGCGGCGTCCCAGCCCAAGAGAACTCGCTCTTGACGTGTGTCTCGAATTTGTATTATGGGTGGCCATGCACGTGGAACGGCCAGGCTGGCAGAGCATCACCGTGCTGCAGTGCAGTGTTGCATTGCAGAGACAATGCGTCCATCACGGAACACGTTCTTTTTGTGCGTCCCATCTGCGCTATCTGCTGTCATGCATGTGGCACGGCCAGTCTCGGACGGAGCATCACCATGTTGCAGCGGAGTGTCAACACGGTGGAGAGCTCACCATGTATGTTGAACCGTTGAATATAGCACCATTCAGTCACCCCCCTAGCATGCAGCTACCCTCAGCTCTCCTGAAGAGAAAATGCGTCCATCATCCACACGTGATGCTCTTTCCTGTTTTCCTACAATGCGCAGACGATACGATGCCAGTTTGGCTTGCCAGGCTTTTTGACCAACAAACCTAGTACTTTCCATATGTCAGCCGCTCATGTGTGCTTTTCAACTTGGGAGAACCGTGAAGGATAGGGATTTGCATGTTTTGCTTTGGGAGTGCTCTCTGCCGCTTTGCAGCAGGCCATTCATGATGCAACTTAATTCGCTTTGGCTCAAGAACTGCTCTCGCGTTGAGCATCATGCACCGCAGTGTCAGCTCAGTGGACAATTTGATCGCTTTGGCAGTATGCTCCAGCCGCCTGCAGCTTTTGCTGGGAACCAAGCCTGGACTCGGGCATCAGCAACAGCTTGACCATTGTCTGCCCGCACACCGCAAACTGCTACCTCAGTGTTAACTAGTCCAAGCACGCCACACCCGCTGTAGCATCCAGAGCGGGCCGCTCGGGATGCATGGCAGGGAAATACAACTAGTACCTGCAGTTAGCCTCTGGTCTCTTCAAGAAGAAGAGCGTTCTGGAACCACAAAAGATGCTCCTACAGTGCGTCCCAGACTTGCACTAAGGCCAGTTAAGCGTGCGGCACGTTCAAGCATGTCGCAGGTCCTCTCTTGTAGGCAATTTGATCGCTTTGGCAGTATGCTCCAGCCGCCTGCAGCTTTTGCTGGGAACCAAGCCTGGACTCGGGCATGAGCAACGACCATTGTCTGCCCGCACACCGCAAACTGCTACCTCAGTGTTAAATAGTCCAAGCACGCCACACCCGCTGTAGCATCCAGAGCGGGCCGCTCGGGATGCATGGCAGGGAAATACAACTAGTACCTGCAGCTTGCCTTTGTTCTCCTCTGCAGAAGGGCGCTCTGAAAGTTCTGGACCCACAAGAACTTGCGCTAAGGCCAGGCAAGCATGCGGCACGTCCAGTCTCGCGCGCACCGTCATGCACTGCAAAGTGATAGCTTTCGCAGTATGCTCCAGCGGCCTGCGGTGTTTGCTGGGAATGAGCAAAATGTCTGCCCGCAAGCAACAAACTGCTACCTCAGCATGATATATTGTCCAAGCACACCACACCCTCCGTGGTATCCAGAGCATGCCGCTCGGCAGAGAGACATGCCGGGCACCATGCAGTTACACCCTCTGCTCTCTTCAGGAACAAGCGCGTCCCAGATACACAAGAAGTGCAAGCTCAGTACACAACGCATCGCTTTGGCAGCGCACTTGCATGGACTGCAGCTTTGTCTGCGAACCAAAATTGAACTGAGGCGAGCAAGATACTCCCGGTGAGCAGAAGAAGGAGCATTTCCTGCCTGCACACTGCAAATTGCTACCTCTGTGTTATCAACATACCGCAACTGTCGCGGTATCTAGAGCATGCTGCTCGGAATGCGGTGCAAAATGATTCCGTGGTACCATGCGTTTGCTCTTTGCTCTCTTCAACTGCTCTCTTCAAGAAGAAGAGCGCCCTATGTCCACAAGAAAGGCTCGTGCCTGCATGGCCACAATTTGTAGCACGGCTAGTCAAGCATGTGGCATCCAGTCGCTCGCGGAGAATCACTTTGCTGCAGTGCAGTATTAACACGGTGGACAGCTCCCCAGCCCCAAGCACTTACCCTCCGCTCTTTTCAAGAAGAGCATAGAGGAATGTCCTGGACTCACAAGGGATGCTCTCGCTCCGTGGCCCAAACTTGTTCCATAGGCGCTGCGAGTAGCACGGCCAGTTTCACACGAAGCCTCACCTTGCCGCAGTGCAGTATGAACATACAGTGAAAAGCATTGCATTGCAGAACAGCGGCGTCCCAGCCCAAGAGAACTTGCTCTTGACGTGTGTCTCGAATTTGTATTATGGGTGGCCATGCACGTGGAACGGCCAGGCTGGCAGAGCATCACCGTGCTGCAGTGCAGTGTTGCATTGCAGAGACAATGCGTCCATCACGGAACACGTTCTTTTTGTGCGTCCCATCTGCGCTATCTGCTGTCATGCATGTGGCCCGGCCAGTCTCGGACGGAGCATCACCATGTTGCAGCGGAGTGTCAACACGGTGGAGAGCTCACCATGTATGTTGAACCGTTGAATATAGCACCATTCAGTCACCCCCCTAGCATGCAGCTACCCTCAGCTCTCCTGAAGAGAAAATGCGTCCATCATCCACACGTGATGCTCTTTCCTGTTTTCCTACAATGCGCAGACGATACGATGCCAGTTTGGCTTGCCAGGCTTTTTGACCAACAAACCTAGTACTTTCCATATGTCAGCCGCTCATGTGTGCTTTCCAACTTGGGAGAACCGTGAAGGATGGGGATTTGCATGTTTTGCTTTGGGAGTGCTCTCTGCCGCTTTGCAGCAGGCCATTCATGATGCAACTTAATTCGCTTTGGCTCAAGAACTGCTCTCGCGTTGAGCATCATGCACCGCAGTGTCAGCTCAGTGGACAATTTGATCGCTTTGGCAGTATGCTCCAGCCGCCTGCAGCTTTTGCTGGGAACCAAGCCTGGACTCGGGCATCAGCAACAGCTTGACCATTGTCTGCCCGCACACCGCAAACTGCTACCTCAGTGTTAACTAGTCCAAGCACGCCACACCCGCTGTAGCATCCAGAGCGGGCCGCTCGGGATGCATGGCAGGGAAATACAACTAGTACCTGCAGTTAGCCTCTGGTCTCTTCAAGAAGAAGAGCGTTCTGGAACCACAAAAGATGCTCCTACAGTGCGTCCCAGACTTGCACTAAGGCCAGTTAAGCGTGCGGCACGTTCAAGCATGTCGCAGATCCTCTCTTGTAGGCAATTTGATCGCTTTGGCAGTATGCTCCAGCCGCCACACCCGCTGTAGCATCCAGAGCGGGCCGCTCGGGATGCATGGCAGAGAGACACCACTGGTACCTGCAGCTTGCCTTTGTTCTCCTCTGCAGAAGGGCGCTCTGAAAGTTCTGGACCCACAAGAACTTGCGCTAAGGCCAGGCAAGCATGCGGCACATCCAGTCTCGCGCGCACCGTCATGCACTGCAAAGTGATAGCTTTGGCAGTATGCTCCAGCCGCCTGCAGCTTTTCTGGCCTGACAGAAGCAGCGACTCTGCAACGGGTTGGAAGACTGCCTGTTTCCTGCAAATTCCTTTCGCAAGGGCCAAGCCTGCGCAAATACGGAATCGGCATGCGCATGGCGAGTGCCAGATCTTGCTCTTGGCAGCCCTCCATGACATTCACATTGCTTGGGCAACGAACCAACTTGTGCGGCACACATATTGCCTATGTGTCATCAGCAGCCTTGCAAGACCTTGCATGCAGATCTTGCTCTGTGCACTGCGAGGGACTCTGCAATGGGTTTTGGAAGATTGCTGGGAACCAAGCCAAGAGATGCTCTTTCCATGTGCAAGCCCAGTACACAACGCATCGCTTTGGCAGCGCACTTGCAGCGACTGCAGCTTGGCTGCGAACCATAATTCAGCCAGGATACTCCCATTGAGCAAATGAAGGAGCATTTTCTGCCCGCACACGCACACTGCACAGCTATCTCCGAGCATCACCTTGCGGCAACCACTCTTTGCGAGTCGCCGATGGCATGGGCAAGAGCTGACTCTTGGCAAAACACTTGGCACGCCATTGGCGCCTTTCGAGCAAAACAATTCGTGGAGCAAATCGCAAAGCGCCGTCTCATGCACCAGCCGCACACAGAGAACGCTTGAGACCTGAGCCTCGCCTGCCTGTCAGAACTCAAGAACTTGCCACAGACATGCGCGTAAACTACATAACTACATTGTGCCCATGTCACGGCACTAATTGCAACAGTGCATGCCATCTTCATTCACATCGTGCACTCAACCGCCGCGAACTGTCTCAAATCACTGCCATTCCGGGCCATTCCTGCACACCCTAGTCATGGCATGGGCATCCCATTCCGTCAAGGGCTCCTGTCTCTCACAAAATGCCGCACCGCTGCGTTTTGAGGCTTGAAGAGGCGGAAGGGACAAAGTGCACGCCGCTGGCCATCCTGGACCTAGATTCTCCCACGGCAATTTGCTCCCATCCGTTAGCAACTTATTACCAATAAGGAGAGGAAGGGATCATGAGCGCCTCAGGACCTCGTAGTGAAAGCTGAGCTTGGCAAACCTGGCCCTGATCGAGAATCCTCAATCTTTGTGTATTTCTGGCCAAGCTGCGCATCCGGCAAGAAACGCCAACACAAATGAGACAAGTCTATCTCAAATTGCTCCTGCTTTGGTTTACTACAATCCTCCAGTCAGGACCTTGCAAAGCCTCTGAGAAATATTGAGAAGGAGAATTAAAGGGGCATTTTCTCGGACGCCTCATTAAACCAAGTTTGCAGAGCCACCTAGAACGTGCCACCGCGACTCCAGAACTGCAGAACCTGTTTGCTGAGAACACAGTCTGCTCTTCCTTTTCATGTTTAGCCGAAGTATGATTATTTGCTGCATAGGGCATATCGCAAACAACCACGCGTTTGTTCTGCCTCCACATGTGTAGATGCGTCTGGTCACTGATGGTCGCTTTGGCCCAATGTCGATGCTGCGAATGCATTACGGAGCCAAAGTTCAGGCAAAATGCCCGCACAAACTCTGCCATTCTCAATTCAAAAGTAAAGATGCGCCCGTGCTGAGCGTCAAAGCCAACAGACTTCTCGGTGCGGCGCTGTGGTGCCTGTCAAAAGGACGGCAAGTACATGTCACACGCCAGGGGAAGCTAGACCGGTTACTTGGTTTTGCGAGGCAATGATATCATGGTCGGCACAAATCGCCAACCCGCTGAGTCATTGCCGCTTCAGCTGAAGCGAGGACCCAGTGAGTAAGGGAGAGAGAGGGACGAGTCAGTGACAAAGTGAGGCACGCCTATACTGGACCTCTGGTCCCAAATGATTGGTTGGCGGAGGCACGGCGCGGGCTCGCTACATTACCATTGTCTTAAGTCCGAATGCTGTGCTTGTCAATGGGGCTGCCAGCCATCACCCCAAAGCGAGCCGACGGCATATGACAACTGTTTCAAGGGCAGAGAACCAAAAGCAAAGACACACCTGCGCTGAGCGTCAAAGCCAAAAGGCTCGGTGAGGTGCCGTGATGCCTGTAAGGACTGCCAGTACATCTCGCACGGGGGCATGTCACACGGGGAAAGCAAGAACAGTTGATTCGCAGGTGTGGCTTTGCGGTGCAATAACATGGTGGACACATCGACCTGAGTGATTGCCTCGGCTCTTTGCTCACGAGAGCAAATGCACGCCTCGAAAATGATCTGAGGTGAGCGGCAGGTGAAGACTCACGAGGGGACGTCGCAACGGCCGCCACGGAGCGGCTGCCATTTCAGTCAATGCGACATGCGAGCGGCTGCGCTTAGAGCTCACGGCACTGCTCATGCCCAGGCGAATGGCATCAAGGAAACTGGACGGAACAACATGAAATCTGAAGAATCGAAGAGTCAGCACGCAAATGTTCAGCATGGTTCAGCCTGACCTCTTTCAAAAGAGCCGCTGAAGTGGCATGACTTTTCATTCTGCTCATTCTGCTCGGTGATTGGAATGAACTTGTCAAGTGATGGCCAGGACCTCCTGATCCGAGCCAGCAAACACACCTGGGTTAACACGGACGAGAGGCATGTCTCTCACGTTTGCAGTCACTTCCTGACCCTCAGGATTGTCAGTCTTCTGTGGTCAGTCTGTGGATGTGTGCATACGTACGGGTGTTGACTCGATCCTGTATGCGTAGTCTATCAAGTCTTTGCATGCCATGCACTGCATTCAAAACCACGCATGGCCTTGCAACAATGCAGCCTGGTGGAAATCTGGGAGCCCAACTCGGATATTGAAGACAGGGTCAAAGATACAACATGTTACGCCGCCAAATCGCCGCAATGGCTCAAGAATCGTGCAGTCCGTGCAGTTCGTGGGTCTCACACAGCTCGCAGGCCTGCGTTCAAACTTAACTTCTGTTCTGTGGCCCCAGCTTCACATCAATTCGGCTCCAGTCTGGTGTCGCACTTGGAAGCTCCCAAGGCTCTGGCAACTACTGCAGCGAGGTTTGCTGATGTGGGCAAGACAACTTGCATGCTGGGGAATCTTCAAAACATGGCAAACCCAATGGCCGTATCATGCAGGGCCATGGGTAAACAAATCGCCCCTCTCTGGCTGATGGTGTTTCGGATCAAACTCGACTTTCTGCAAACGACTGGGGTTTGCCAGCCCCAGGAAGGGCCCTCCCCAGAAACGCGTGGCGAGCTATGGCTCTGAAGGCGTTGCACGTCTCACGTGGCCAAGCTTTCAGCCATATGCACAACGTGCCTTTTGCATGTTCACAAATCATGGACGGAAGCTATGCTAGGGCAGCGCAGAATTTGCGCCACAGCGAATTTGCGCCACGCCATTCGCTGTCGGTTGCAACGCAAGTGACGTGCAATGGTGCAGCCAGAAGGACCTGCCTATGAGTCCTGTCTTTTCAAGGTCATACAAAGCTAAAGCTTCGCATCCCGCGCATTAGCTCCAGCAAGCCGCCGGCCGTCTGCATTGGATGGCTTCAGATTGGGTCACCTTTGCTATGCGCAACATGTACGGCTCAACGTCAGGTGCAGGATGTGGAAGGATGTTGCAGTGTGTAGTCCTCAGAGTGCGATCACTCCAATCCAACTCCGAGACATGTGGCAAAACCCAAACATCCAAGCGTCGTCAAAGAGCAATCGTGCATCCAAGTCTGACGAACGCCCAATCTTGTGCCTCAGATGCAACTTTGTGGGCGCCTCTAATCCACTACACTGGACGCTGCGAGTGCGAGTCGGTGTTGTGGCGTTGCGCGTGCAGAGCAACATGCACCAAACTGATATCCCTGAAGTGTTCAGAATAGATGTATCATTGTTCAACCAACATATGACCATTCCGCCAGTATTATTCCTATTTGTTTCCAAAAAACTATTACAATGCCAATGCTTTGCAACAATATTGCAATAACTTTCCAAGTATGTTGTTTTCCCAAAACAACACAGAATTACAAACATTCCACTTGCCATACTCTCTCATAAAGGGACACCTTTTGCATGCTGAAGCCTTGCTCGCAATCAAAATATGTTGGCCTTTCACAAACATGTCACTACACCATGTGAACAATTTGCTGTTGTCAGTTCAGTTGAAAGCGTATGCTCAGCAAATGTTTAAAACCTGGTCACTTGCCCTAAACCAAGGTTGCTTGTGAATGTGCTTACTCGATCTGTTGAGTTACTCTTCGCTCGGTCTTCTTCTGAATATTCGTTACTTCGTTTAAGTGCTATTTTGCAGCATTGCCAAACATTTTGCTCCTGGGATCTTGTGTTGTGGGACAATATTGAAGCGGGACGTTGAAACTATTTTCACGGCCGAATCTTTCTGTTGAATATTGTTGCCATAGTTCTCATGGTGCTCAACAATCTTACACAACACTACATATATGTCCGCTTCATCAGTGCTAAGTAAATGCGTGTGCCGTTCGGCTAAACCCTCGAAAGCGCGCTTGCTACACCTTGGCTTTTAGACCTCGCAGGGGATCGCCACGCCAAAACAAGCGGGGCGGAGCACGCGGACATGTGCCAGAGCCCGGGGATCGACGGAGCTGAGCACCCCTGACCCCTGTGACCCCCGAGGCGCGAGATGGGCCAATTGTACCAAAATGTGCTTGACGAATATCTCACGCGGCACATGTGGGAGCATGCGAATTCCGGTCTGTGAGCGGCAGTTAATTGCTACATGGTGTCGGGTGCTGCCTCTTTCTCCAACCCTTCACCCGTCTCATTCACCTTGTTTTCCAAACACGCATGCATGTTACCGTACCAAAACAATGTTTCTGCCCCGCGTTTGCTGTAGTCTTCTGTGAACAAAGGCAGTCGCATCTGTGTTGGAAAACGAGGTTCATACTATTGTGGAAGAAGCAGTACAATAATATGTTGGATACGGCTATTGTAATTATCCTTGGGAGTTGTAATCGTAGCTGGGGGGTAGTCATTCTGTGATAGCTGGGAAGCTTAATGCAGGCACATCCGGCAGAATATCTGTTGGCATGTTGCTGGATGCACGTTGTCTGTAAATGAGTGTCTGAATTGCGAAGCAAGAAAATGCCAATGTTGGTATGGCAATTGTGAATTAGGCGTGGTCAAAATCAGTGAGCAATGTCTCCACAGGTAAGCCTGAAAAAACAAATGTTCTAATGTACGTCCATACCAGAATCCGAACCTGAATTGGCGCTGATTGGTCGAAGCAACAAAACAGCTTGCATCGTATTCAGGCCATGCACGCTCTTCTCGCTGCAAACCACCTTGTGCGAGGGCTCTGACCAGTGCAGCTCCTTGCCAAATCCTCAGTTGCCCGCAAGCCTCCTCTGACCGTGGAAACCAACTTCCTCACACTCACCGCTCAGACTGCGCTTCAATGCATCTTGCATAGCCAAAGCGTTCCGCCCAACTCATGCCTGCGTGTGCGTCTTGCCGAGTTCTGCGTGGAGGCTCGGCGCTGCGCGCGGAAAACGCGCGAACCCCGCAGAGCGGAAAAAACAACCAAATGTGCGGAAAAACAAAGCACAGTCTCTGCGGAAAAAGCGGACCCCTCCTGAAAGGGGGCTGTGAT